>CM060981.1:235832651-236277651 GCA_030765065.1 Deroplatys truncata | reverse complement strand
TATTATATAACTACAGTGCGGCCGTTGTAAGATAAGGCCACAGACCGGCTATATGTGTAGCACGCTGCACTGTAGTTACCTCGGTACTTTTCCGGTGCGCAACTAGCGGCACATGACATGTTCAACGTTATCTTTATCAGCTGTGTTTCAGTCACTGCTGAGTTGGTGCTGTAAAGAGAGTTGACAATGTGCATCTCAAAGGTAAAGTTTTTCAACACATCTGTGTTGTGTGTGATTTGCTTAAGTTTGTTAATGTGTAGTTATTAGTCCACTGCAATGCCTGCCGACAAATTCACGTTTGAGCTACGAATTTTTATGTAGGATACACACGTTAAAACCGAATCATGTAGACAGGTGTGTAGACAATTTCGGAGAAATTTCCTGCTGTTCCAGTTCCAGGTAGAAAGAGACAGACGTCTGGTTAATAGGTTTAAGACAACGGGATTACTAAACTCAGAAGCAAAAACGAAATGTTCTAACAGAGGGAAAAAATTGACGAAATCGGTACATCTATTTGTAAAGGATCCTAAAAAAGAAGCTTATAGGAACAATCCTCACACCATAGACAACCTTAAGGATAGTATAAAAACAGAAATTATGGACATTACGCAAGAAAAACTTATGCGTGTGTATGGAAATTTCATTCCAAGATACCAGGAACGTCTTCACGCAGATGGGCACCACTTATAACAAGGTTAGTACTCATAGTGCATGTTACAATCACGCGGGAGTCATGGAACGAAAAGCCCCAGTGTAATAGTTAGCGAAGCACGCATACGCGCGATCCGTGGCCCCACCATAAAACGATCGCACTGTTTAAGTGTAGGAAGTGTTGCATTACATCTAAAACTTATATAGTGATAATTTACTGGAAATATATGTATTGAGGTTCCTTGAATCCAAAACAAATCTTTTTAGGAAAGAGTTCCGTGTGTTAGTCTGTGTGAACAGCATTACTCAACAACGAAAATCTGCATAAATACCAAACTTAATGCCCAGTTCTACATCTTTCAAGGACGCGACACGAAGATTTTCAACCCTCGCCACAAACTACCCTTTACATGGAATATGTTTGATTTTCTCAATTGTCCTGATTTTTCTGGAAGGTTCATGTGTGCCGTTTCCAGTCTCCGATAGTCATGCCTCTCTATCATTGCACTGGGAACGTTTTCGAGCATCGTGTCCGAGTCGTTTGACGATGTTGATGTAGTTTTCAGTGGTGATTGGTTTATTTGTGATATCATGTGCGTCAAGTTCTGGTGCTCTGATTGCTGGTTTGCACAGGTGTTGTTTATTTTTAAGTATTTGTTTACCATTGCGTTGATTTTTTTATAAGACTTTTTCCTAGTGTTTTTGAAATATGTGTAGCTTTTCTTCAATGTTGCATATTGATTCGTTGTCCTGTTTAATTGGATATGTGAAATGTTCTTATTCCGGATACCCTTGATGAAATGTCGGAAGCTTTTTGGATATCTGTTTTGTGCTGTTACCAGCTCTTCGATGGTGATTTCCCATTTCCTCCTGTAATGTTCTGCAATGGCGGTTTTTACTTTCTGTCTCATACGAGGGGCACTATTTATATTTTGAGCCTAATAATTAAAACAAAGTAATTTTTGCTTGAAAACTGCTTTATTGTTTTTCAAAATATTCTCCTTTATGATCAATACACTTTTGCATCCGTTTGAACCATTTGTCAAAGCATTTATTCCAGTCTTCTTGAGACACCTCCAAAACATGGTTTTTGTAGGCTTCAACGGCTTCTTCTGCCAACGAAAATCGTTGTCCACGCAATTTATTCTTGATGTTCGGGAATAAAAAGAAGTCATTGGGTGCCAAATCAATTCGATTTTTTCAGCCTTCAAATACTCTGTTGTTAGACGAGATTTGTGTGCGCTCGCATTGTTTTGATGAAGAACGCTCCTACGGTTCTTGTTGGTTTTCCTTACTTAGCCGAAGACTTCCGGCAAACAAATGGTTGTGCACCATTCGGCATTGACCGTTTTACGTTCCTCTAAAGGTACTATTGCCACATGGCTGAAAAAGCAGGCGACCATTTGCTTCGAAGTGCTTCGAGTGCGAACAACTTTTGTTGGATTTGCTTCTTGAAACATCCATACAGTCGACTGCTGTTTACGTTCCAGCTCATACACAATGATTCGTCACCTGTTACAATCTTATATACGTCTTTTAGGCACCGCCATTGTATTTTTGAGCATTTTTATACATCAGTCGACACGAGTATGTTTTTGAGATTGCGTCAAATTATGTGGGATCCAACAAGAGCAAACGTTTTTCACGGCTAAATAATCATGCAATATTTTATATATGCTGGTAGAACTAATGCCTAGGGTTGCCTCAATCTCACAATATGTCGCATGACGATCTTTCATTATTAATTTTTGCACAGCATCGATGTTTTCTGACAGAACAAATGATTTTGGAGGACCTTCACAAACTTCATCATTGGCCAAGATTAAATTCGTTATACCAGCGTTTCACGGTGGCAAAGGATGGAGCTTCGTCGCCAAATGTGGAAGTTAGTTGCTGCACTCTTGTCCTGATAATCCACGTCGAAAGTGGTAATAAATCATTGCACGGACGTTTTTACGAGTTAATTCCATGTTTTTGTTGACACACAATTTTCAAGTTAGTGTAAACAAAACAAATTACGCTCTATTGACAAAATGTTTGAAGTATATTATGGTCAAAATGTCAAACTTTCCATTGGAAACGTCAAATGGCACCTACAACATTGAAGGTTGCCAAGGCTCAAAATATAAGTAGTGTCCCTCGTATGGTTGAATATTATTTTGTGTTCGTCATTGTGGGTTTTCAAATATTGTCTGTGAATTTATGGTTTCTGTTTTATTAACTGCATAATTGACTGACAGGAGTTCGTCGTATTCTATTCGTGTTACATATTTTCTGTTTAATTCTGCTATTCCTTGCTATTGTGATTTCTGCAGTAATTTTCTCTGCTATGTGTCTATTTGGTTTATGTTTATTATTTATTGTTCTTGCTGTTTTTGCATATTCCTCTTTATGTTTTAGGTGAGCTCGTTCCAGTTAGCGTTGGTGTAATTGAAAACGTTTCTTGGTAGCTTTTTTTCGGAGTTCCAGATATCCATAAGTGTTACCAATATGGGTAAATGATCCGAGCTCGAGCAGAATCCACCATATCAGAAAAGCAATATAGTCTATCAGAAACTAATAAACAATATAATTAATTTTCAGTGAGAAGATGAAATAGAGCTCTTACCGATGTGGCCTAGAAGAGAAGTAGCTGCAAAGTTTAGTAGACTGACAAAGGACATGACTGCTTGGCTAAACATCTGCATGGAAACATTTCCGCTATTTCTGATCTTCTCAAAAATTATTCTAACGATTTGAAAAAAATCCGCAGATTTAAAATGCTTGCTTGACAAACAAAAGGTATATATTGAATTTTCAGCCAATAACCTGTGAAGAACTTTTCATTCTGAATGAGTTTTGCATAATTCACCAATCATAAGAGAGAGACAAATCTTACTAAACAAAAATATATACATTTCGTTAAAGCAAACAATTCATTTCAAATAACTTTTTATGGCGTTAACCATTTCCGAGATATTCTTTGTTATTTGTTTGAATTTTCAAATACTTACACTTTTTTAAAGTGGTAAGTCGCTATTTGTTTTTTCTCGTAGTTATGCAAACCGCATGGAAGTTCAAAGACATTACAAAGCGACTCACTTTGAGCTACTGCATCCTCCTATACCTACAACAAATCTGCAATGACAATTCATTGAAGTACACAAAAGAAACAGATTTGGGAAGAATAGTTTGTGAAAGAGCGATTAGAGAAAGCCATGTGAATACAGAACAATTAGAGTTTTACTCCATGTATTTGAGTGATAATATAACATATTGGTAGATATAGATAAGCAGAATCCCCTACTGGATTTTATTTTAAGAATAATGAATATCTTTATTACAACAAGTGCTTGTTTTATTGCGTTTAAATATATTTAAGAATCTTACACTTTGCTTAGGGTTAAACGTGAATGGAACAAATGACAGTTATGCCAGTTACACAAAAGAAAGTAAATCGAAATTGTTAGCCACTTCAAATCTAGTTGAACTTAATGCTTTATCTCAGGGTGAAATAAAAATATGAAGATGGCAGCAGCATATCTGATTAAAAATGTCAGACTGTTGTATATACCGAGCGAGATGGCACCGTAGTAACGCCTGCAACTCGCATTCGGGAGGTCCCGGCTAGTCTCTGAGACCCGGCTGGAATGATCTTTATTCAGGCCCCGAATTTCTTGTCCCTCTATTTCGTTCTATTCATAATTTCATTCATCCTTCACCCCGTTAGGTCTGTTTCAGGATTTTAAGTGTCGCTAAGTTGTTTCGGTACGGCAGGGGAAAAGGATGATCTCTGTAGAACTTTCTCCGTCCTTTGGCTTTCGGCTGGTTGCCGGGGTAAATGGACCGACCCTTCGTTGCAGGGTGTTTTTCCTATATTATTATTCCCCTCTGATCATCGGGAAAAAAGCTCCTATATACTCGAGGGACATCCAGAAAGTAAAGAACGATTTGGCATAACTAAACACTAACGAAAGATGTCAGCACAAAAATGTATTTACCAAGTTACTCGTCACTGCCTCTTTGAGGCCTCCGTCGGTTGGAAACTCTTTACTACCCAAAAGTCCTTTAGCTTCGGAAACGAGCGAATATCCTGAATTCTTTCATCAACATTTGCTTTCAACTCATCCGCAATGAGTGATGGCCTGCCACATCGGTCTTCGTCGTGCACACTGCTTCTTCCTTGGTTAAACATTATACACCATTTCCTCACTGAAGACTCGTTCATTGCATTATTGCCATACACTTGCATTACTTGCTTATAAATTTATATTGGCCGAACATTTTGGGCATTCAAAAAATGAATCCACTGTGCACTTCACATTTGGCGGCGCCATTTGGATATGTTGTAGAACAGACAGGCGTGATCTCACAGCAACGAATCTCGACTCACACTGAGGTGGAGTAAGGAGCTAACTAACATGCATGCAATTGTGGTGGGGAACCGGCACCGAGCGTGATGTGCAATTGTGCTTTACTTTCTGGATGTCCCTCGTGTTATGTCAGTAGCATCTGCAAACAATATAATAGTGATACAGTTGGAGATTTTAAGCACATGTACAAATTGAGAGTGTTAAATTTTGATTTTAAACGGTGAAAAGGAACGGAAAGGTCATTCACTATTTTGAAACAAATAAAGCTGGATACTGTATTTGTAATTTGAGATAGAAATGTAATTTTCGCAGTCATTCAACACCTACCTCCTACACATGATACACAAATGGTTATAAATGACCTAAAATTACTGAATTTTACGCATAGTTCTCATTCCAGTTAAAAAGAGCCCATTGCAGCTACCTTTTTGTTGATCTGAACTCAAACCCCGAAAATGAGGACGTCTATAATATAAACAGATTGTACCGCACAGTCGTAAACTTTGAACCACTTCAGTCAAAGTGCCATGTTGTACTCTCTCAGTGTTAAAACTGCCAAGCACATGGACATAGAAAAAATTACTGCTGTAAAAGAGCCCGCAGTTTTAACTCCGATGTTATACATCCTACTTCAGAATGTTTGTTTGTTGACTAATGCTGAGTTGTTGAGAACGAAGCCATTAATTCTGTTGCTTTCCAGCACTTACTTAAAGTGAAGAGGATTATTAGCAGCGATGTAGTCGTTTCGAAATAGGGCACATTTTAACATATCACCCATTCACAACCCCCAGATTGTCTGCAGGACCACGCTTGTCATTAGTAGTGCGTCATTTTGACCTAGTCAGGATACTGTCATGCAAGTACACTGGCCATATCCTCTAACCACCACGGCTTTCGTAACACGTGATGGTCCAACAAGATGATGAGACAAGAATGAAAAAACATGTGTAATTGCCCCTCCCCCCCCCAAAGAAAATGAACTTAGCTCTCAACCGAGCGAGATGGCTCCGTGGTAACATGTGAGCATCGCATTCGGAGGCCCGGGTTGGATTTCCGTTGGGCCGGCCGCTCTGCCCTTGAGCTTTTTCGTGGTTTTCCCTAGTTGATAGGCAAATGCTGGGATATACGATATATTGACGTGATTTTCCTGTCCTTCGAAGGATCAGGCTAGTGGACGGCGAGCGAGATCTGTGGCGGTGGTATTGTGTTCCCTGGCTTTGGTTTGTAACGGAAATTCAGACCTGTGAGATTTCCACCGGAGTCAGGATGTTGTCTCTGGAGAAGTTAGGGACCCCATCTGCGACCGAGTTTGCCACTCTAATCTCGTCGTTCTCTGTGTTCTTCCCTCGCACCTTCCTCCTGGAGGTTTTCAGAAGCAGTACAATAGACGACTGTGCGCTCAGGTACCGAAATTCTCCTCTGCTTCATCAAACCATAGCCTTCTAATAGCGTCAGGGTTTGAAAATAACAAGAGTGAAATATGAGAAGACGTCTAGTGTAGATTAAAGAGAAACATTAATAAGTGAAGGTAATGCTTGTCTAAAGTAAAACGCCCTGTAGAAAACAAAATAAAAGTGTGAAGTGTATGAGCAGTCAGAATGGTATTTCTTTCATTTTTGATGGAACAGTTATACCCATACCTCTGCGTTTCAGTAACTCTGTTAAAGCAGGTCGGGTACAAAGAAAACGTGCTGATGAGGAATCGCGGTTTAAGTTGGCAATCAATAATTAACACGCCTCTGCCGCGCCTTCCATTCTTCATTCAGTTGCAGAGATTAATACGTGAAAGCCGAACCAATAAGAGCCAGATTCATTCACGGGCTGGTATGGACAGTCTAGGCATATTGTTTCAACCATTCAGGTGACATATACCAATTCTCCACCTCTTTCGTCGCCCAGCTAGGCCTGACATTTCTTCATAGGGTAATGCTAGCGTACCGGACTTCAGCTAAAACCAATTAGAGGATGGCTCACCTAAGGCAGACGCGGAACACAAATGAGGAGATTCTGCCAAACACTTAAGAATGGAAAACATAAAAATAAACAAAAGTATCAGCATGTTTTGTTTACACTAGTCTGTACACCACAGGCAGGAAGGGAATGGGATTTGAATAAGAGAGACTGTGATGCGCAACACAGTTACAAAGCCTAGCCACTGCCTCGTGAAGCTTTAAAATTTCAGCTCAAATTTCCAAAGAAAGTGCGACATTAACGCTCATAAATCAATTACTAGACTGCCTCTGCTCTCGAGTGGTCAGCGCTCTGACTTTTCAACCTAGAACCGAGTGGGATGGTGCAGACGAAACGTCTGTGGCTCATATTCGGGAGTCGTGGGTGCGATTTCCCGTGACCGAATATTCTGACCCCGGGTCGCTGGGCAAGTGTTGGGAGGGTTTAGTACATACCCAGAATTTCCTGTCCCTCCGTTTCATCTCCATTCTCATTTCAGTTCGCATTTCATCTACTTAGTCTGTTTCAGGGTTGAAAGTGTCGGCGTGAGTATCGATGTTGCATGGAAGGGGAAAAGGATGATCTATGTAACCCTACGTACCCCGGAATGGGAGCGGTCTCGGCCCCCAATGGAATGTGGAAACCTGCAGGGAGAGAGGAGCTGGGAGCTGCCATCCGGGGAGTTTCAACCTGAAAAAGGTAGGGACCTTGCGCTCTGTCCGTCGTGCCTCCCGGTCCGACCGCCCTCTGTCTCCTCTCACCTCACCCCCTTCCTCCCGAGGGTACCCCGTTAGGAGCACAAAATATTGTAGGTGGAGGTGCTAAGTCCCCCTCCGTACCTAGTCCTACTCTCAATCCAGAAGTCTCGGGTTCGATTTCCGGTTGTGAATTTTTCTTCCACCGTATCCCCCGTAGAGTCTGGAAGTATGAATGTGGGAGTGAATGCGTGTTTAATAGTAAAAAAGCTGATAAACCAACGTTAAGAAACCGTCCAGTTCAGCAAGCAATAAACACCTCGGATGTTTCTCAAGTCAAAACCTCCAGTATGACCAAAAGTTAACAATGAAACAAACAAACTCGCCTACCGCTCCGTCTCCTGAAATAATATAGTACTTTAGCAACATCTTCCTTCGCTTCTAACACCATCGAAAACACTGATCACAAACCAAGTCGCCTAGCAATATGAATGGAATGGGACTCGGCACCGATTCAATGAATGCAAATATTATACCTATGCCCTCATGAGGGCGCCCCCGGGAGGGAGGGATGGATGAGGTTGGAGAAGACACTGAGCGGCCAGAATCAGGAGCGACGGCACAGCAATTATGGGGGATCCCTACAATTTCCAGATTGAGACGCCCCGGTTGTCGGACAGGCAGACCCTGGAGATCCCTCCCCACACAGATGGACCAACGCTCCCCCAAGGGGCGGTCCGCATACCCCGGGCAACCAGCCGAAGTACGGAGAAACTTCGCAGAGAGCATCCTTTTCCCCTACCATTCCGCAACAAAACACCATCGCGGAGACTTCCACCTTGAAACAGACCTAAGTGATGATGATGATGATGATGATGATATGCGGTTTAAGGGCGCTAAACTGCTAGGGTCATCAGCGCCCTTACAATGTGTAAAATATAAGGTCAAAATATAAAAGGTAAAAAAAACCGCATAATTAAAAAACGGGACACAAACCCGCGATGTCCAAAAAGTTAAAACTAACAATAGTATAACAATAACAATAACAACAAGAATAAAAATAACAACAAGAATAACAATAACAACAAGAATAACAATAACAACAATAATAACAATAAATATATCTCAAAAACCAACACACTAAAAGCATAGCCAATAAAAGATTAAAACGTGTCAAGAACTGTAGAATGCGGGACATGAGCGCCACATGTCACTGGGGAGTAATTCCCTATAAAAACATACAGAATAAAATAACAAAGCTAAAAGACGCTCAGCGCATCAAATGCGACGATTAAAATCAATGTCACTTATAAAACGTAAAAGACATTCTACAGCATGCGCGTCGTCTGCCAAAACGTTGGCTATGCCAACAGGCAGACCCAGGCGAACGCGCAGTGGAGCTAAAACTTGACACTCAGTTAAAATGTGACGCACCGTTAAGGGCACGTCACACTGCTGACACAGCGGAGCGGGATCACCACTGAGCAGGTAACTATGACTAAAACGACAATGTCCAATTCGTAAACGGGCTAAAAGTACCTCTTCCCGACGTGAAGAACGAGAAGAGGTACCCCAGATTAACGGGAGAGGCTTAACCTCCCGCAACTTGTTCCCCCGGAGGGCCGTCCACTCATCGCGCCAGCGCGAGAGGATGCGGCGACGTAAAATAACACACGAATCTGACGAGGGAACAACAGAGGTAAAAAATCTGGGTAATAAAATCGCCGATTTCGCAGCGGCGTCGGCAGACTCATTACCTGAGATGCCCACATGACCTGGAATCCACATGAAGGACACGCTGATGCCAGTGACACCAAGCGAGTGGAGCAGGTCATGTATGCGCTGTACAAGCGGGTGGTAATGGTACAGCGCAGTAATAGTCTGAAGGGCACTCAGAGAGTCCGTACAAATAAAACAGTGCTGTAAGGCGTGCCGCTGAATGTATAAAAGAGATTGATAAATGCTAAAAAGTTCGGCAGTAAAAATTGAACATTGTCCAGGTAAACGAAACTTAAAACTACAGTGACCAGACACAAAGGCACATCCAACTCCAGCTTCAGTCTTAGATCCATCGGTGAAGATAAAATAGTAGTCTCCGAATTGAGCCCGTACTTCTAAAAAAGCCGATCTAAAGACTGAAGCAGGGGTCTCAGTCTTCGGCATCGACGTTAGCCCAAGGTGACAGTGGGCCTCAGCGCGAGACCATGGAGGAAAACGCGTTTCCCCCCGTGGAAGGGCCGGCGCTGGCGGAACGTCTAAATGCCGAAGGAGCTGTCGAAAGCGAACCCCTGGTGGGAGCAAGGCAGAGGAGGTAATAAAATAGTGACGATCAAGTGACTCCTCGAAAAATAACTCGAAGGACGGGTGGTTAGGCAAGCTTGAGAGTCGACAAGCATAGCTGCACAAGAGCATCTCACGCCTGAAGGACAGCGGAGGCTCTGCAGCTTCTGCGTACAGACTGGGTACAGGGCTAGTTGGAAAGGCCCCTGTAGCGACTCTGATGCCACGATGGTGAATGGCATTCAATCGACGTAACACAGATGGACGTGCCGACGAATAAACAATACACCCGTAATCAAGCTTGGATCGGACCAAAGAGCGATAAAGGCGAAGAAGGACGGTCCGATCAGCTCCCCAGGATGTGCCACTTAAAACACGTAAAATATTAAGAGAACGGTCACACTTTGCTTTTAAAAAGGAAACGTGCGAGGTCCAACACAACTTCCTGTCAAAAATCAACCCCAAAAATTTCGCCTCGTCTGCAAACGGAAGTATCCCTGGCCCAAGATGGAGAGAGGGCGGAGGGAAATACTTCCGGCGCCAGAAGTTGATGCAGACGGATTTCTCGGCGGAGAAATTAAAGCCGTTGGCGTTACTCCAGGCGTAGAGACGGTCGATACAGCTCTGGAGACGGCGTTCGAGTAGACAGGTCCGCCGTGAACTGCAATAAATAGCGAAATCGTCAACAAAAAGGGACGATGAAATGCCAGGTGGAATACAATCAACAATGGGGTTGATAGCAATCGCAAAAAGTGTGACACTGAGTACAGAGCCCTGCGGTACTCCGTTCTCTTGAATAAAACGACGAGATAAAACCGAGCCCACACGTACACGAAACACGCGGTCCGTCATAAACTCCCGAAGAAATATGGGAAGACGACCGCGGATATTCCAATCGTGAAGTGTACGTAAAATGCCGCCCCTCCAACAAGTGTCATAAGCTTTCTCCAGGTCAAAAAATACAGCCACGGTTTGACACTTTCTCAGAAATCCATTCATAATATGCGTCGACAAGGACACCAGATGGTCGACGGTAGAGCGATAGCGACGAAACCCGCACTGAGCGTTCGCTAGAAGTTTCTGAGACTCAAGCCACCATGTCAACCGCCCGTTGATCATGCGCTCCATCACCTTACAAATGCAACTGGTGAGGGAGATAGGGCGGTAGCTGGAAGGTAGTTGGCGATCCTTCCCAGGCTTAAGTATAGGGACAATGGTGGCTTCGCGCCAAACGGAAGGAAAAATGCCGTCTTGCCAAATACGGTTATAGACCTGTAAGAGAAATAGTTTACTGTCGGCTGAAAGGTTCTTTAACATCAGGACATGAATGCCGTCCGGCCCGGGAGCGGAGTGCCGAGAGCAATGAAGAGCGTGCTCCAGCTCCCTCATTGTGAATAGTTCGTTATAGCATTCATCATTAGCAGACCGAAAATTAAATGATGCGGAATCCTGCCGGTCTTTAATAGAGCGAAAGCCGGCGGAATAATGGTCTGAACTGGAAACCGCCTCAAAGGCAGAACCCAGAGTGTTAGCGATGGCAGCCGGATCCACTATGGTGGCATTAGAAACCTGAAGGCCAGAAACAGTACAATGTGACACTTTACCTGAGAAGCGACGAAGTTTATCCCAAACAACGGATGAAGGCGTAAAACGATTAAAAGACTCGACAAAACGAGCCCAAGATGCCTTCTTGCTATCCTGAATAATGCGACGAGCCCTGGCGCGCGATTGTTTAAAAGTCACCAAATTATCAAGTGTAGGGTGGCGCCGAAACACCCTAAGTGCAGTCCTACGGGCACGAACGGCGTCCCGACAATCCTCGTTCCACCACGGAACAGGTGGCCGCCGAGGTTGCGAGGATGAACGGGGTATTGCACGTTCGGCGGCTGAGAAAATAATAGACGTAAGGTGCTGCACTAGTTGATTAATGTCGGAGAAGGGCTGGTCGTCAAAATGCACGATGCTGGAATACAAGCTCCAGTCGGCTTTTGCGAATATCCAGGTAGGTACTCTGGAATGCTGTACGTGGTGCGACAGAAGAGAAACGATGCAGGGGAAATGGTCGCTGGAGTAGGTGTCAGCGACGACGTTCCACTGAAGACGACGTGCAAGCTGGATTGAGCATATGGCAAGGTCCAGGTGAGAGAATGTACCGGAAGAATCAGAAATAAAAGTAGGTGCACCTGTATTGAGGATGGAAAGATTGAACTGATAAAAAATGTCGGAAAGAAGAGTTCCCCTCGCACAAGCCCTTGGCGAACCCCATAGTGGGTGATGGGCATTAAAATCTCCCAACAGAAGAAATGGTGTTGGGAGAGCGGACAGGAGAGCTCGAATGTCCGCGGGAGCGAGGGGAGACGATGGAGGTGAATATACAGAGCAAACAGAAAACAAAAAGCCGGGTAAGTGAAGGCGAACGGCAATAGCTTGCAAGTCGGATGTAAGTGTGACAGGTGTAAAATGAACGTCGTTACGCACTAAGAACATGACACCTCCATGAGCAGGAGTACCCTCCTCCGGTTCAAGGTCGTAGCGAACCGGAGTATATCCTCGGAGATCAAAAGGATCGTGAGGGCGAAGTTTAGTCTCCTGCAAACATACGACCATAGGCGAATGGGAACGCAATAAAAGTTGCAGTTCCGCCCTATGCGATCGTACACCACGTACATTCCAGGTCAGGATAGCCATTAAGAATAAGGGGATAAACTATCTATTTAGAAGGGCGGCTTAAAATTACCTTTTGTTTAACCTTTGGGCTCGGGCTTTTGGTATGGAGTTGGTCAGACTCCATAGCTTCCTCGGAGGGAGGGCCCACGCGCTCAGTGCCAGAAACCGATTCAAGCGCCGTGAATCGGTTCTGGGTGGCGATGGGTGAAGGGTGCCGCTGAGCGCGGCTTGTCCCAGGACCATCCTGGGACAGCGACCTCCGAGGAGGAGAAGGTGAACTTTTGTTACCGCGCGCACGCGGAGGGTCTTTCAAAAAATCTTCCCTACGAAGTTTCTGCTTGGGCTTCTTTTCAACGGCTTGCGACTTCATTGACTTGGGACCAGGTTTATACGGCTTGATAACTGTAGCCTTAATAGACGGCCGGATGGTAGTGGCGGTTAATCCAGTCAAGGTCCAGGTCTGAGTTTCGGCATCTACTCGTGGTACCGGCGAGGCAACAACAGAACTAAATGTGCCAGATCGCAGGAGTGAAGGTTGGCGCGCATGGTAACGCCTCCGGGCTTCAGAGAAGGAGAGTTTTTCCTTTACCCGGATCTCCTGGATCGCCTTCTCGTCCAAGTACCGCGGACAGTCGGCAAACGAAGCAGAATGAGACCCTTTACAATTAACGCAGACGGGGGCTGTTGAACAGGTACCTTCGTGTGAGGGCTGGCTACATGTTGCACAGATGTTAACGGCACTCTTACAGGAGACTTGCGTATGCCCAAAACGTTGGCATTTAAAACAACGCAGAGGTCTAGGAATATAAGGCCTCACAGAAATCCGTTCGTACCCTGCGGAGATGCTCGTGGGCAGATCGACGCCATCAAATGTAATAAACAGGGTACGAGTGGGTACCAATACGCCGTCGCGTTTGGCCTGCACTCGATGGACCGCTGTCACCTTCTGGTCTGCAAGATATTCTACCAGGTCCTCGTCCGATATACCATCGAGGCTATGGGTGGTAATAACACCTCGACAGGAATTCAATGTGCGGTGCTTCTCCACACGGATGGGATAGCCGTGGAGAAGCGTAGCGCGCAACAAGGTCTTACTTTGCTGATCGAATTTCGTTTGGGCTAATAAGGAACCATTCCGTAGACGAGTGCAGGACTGAACCGCACCAGCAATTGCATCAATGCCCTTTTGAATAATGAAAGGGTTCACCTTCTCAAAGCTTTGTCCTTCTTCGGTTCGTGAAATGACCAAGTAACAACCGGTTGTCTGTGGTGTCACTTCTGTTACATAAACTTTTCGGCGCTTGTTAGTAGAAATGGAGGAAGGGTGCTCCATAGCGAAATAAATCCTCCACCATTGCAACCGTCTCCGACCTCGGGCTCTGACTTCTCGGGCGTTACCCCGGCTTGGGTGAGTGGCCTATCTATACCAGACTCACCCCAGGGTCACACCTCCCAGAACATAGACAGAGGGACCCAATCGCCGTCAGAAGTCAGCAGCTCATGCAATGGCCCCCCCGCGGGACTGCAGTTGAACAGCGGATACGAACACAAACCCTACATGACGACCCCGGGTGGTGGGGATGACGCCATTACCCACTCACCCAGCTGCGCACGCGGTGCGCGGGTATCCGTCAGGCTGTGTCCACGGAGGATTTAAATAAAAAGATAAAATAAACTAAAACTGTGTGGGCGTTTCGCACGCAAGGTAGGCCGGCGGGGAAGAAAAAGAGAGATATGCGAATGTCGTGGTGCGAAATGGCCGGAAAGTGATAAGGGAAGAAAGAAACGACGGTGAGGTGCGGTATGAATGGAATGTAAAGAACGCACGAGAGCCTACCTTGGGTCCACCGGTCACTTGAAGAACCCACCGCGACCGGATGGGGGTGAGGGGATGAATGTGGCGATGATTGGCTCGGGAACCCCCGGGTGCGCCAAAAACCCGTACTCACATAAGGTGAGCCCCTGAGGGGAACAGACCTAAGGAGGTGAAGGGTAAATGAGATGTCGAATGGAATGAAATGGAGGTACAAGATATTTGGGGGCTGAAATAAACCACTCCAGTATTCGCCTGACATCCCGAGAAAACCTCAAAAAAAAACCCATGGATCAGAGTGGGCGGTCGCTTGGAATCGAATCACAAATGAAGTCGCTTCGCAATGTAAATAAAACGGAATGCTTGATGGGAAAATTAGTTTCTTCCCTATCATTGTAACATTCTCTCATAAATGCTCACTTGTGCTTTTAAAAAGAGTAACACATCATATTTCTAAACGACACATTCACATAAACACATGGAACTGCGGGACATTAAAGAGAAAATACCGCAAACTGATACCTTGGTTTATGCAGCAAGGAAATGTAACATCCCTTATACATTTAGGAACTCCGGGGTGACAACAAAAACGGTTCACCCGTATATATTGAACCTCAGATACATAACGAGCTATTAGCTATAGCAGAAGGAAAACTCGTTATGCTCTTGGTAGCATCTTGAGGCGATAATTAAGTGAGACTTGGGATATTTATTGAAATATGACGCAGAATTTAAACGAGTCGAAAGAGATATGTGAAGTTCAGTTGGTATAAAAGCAAGAAATAAATGTAATTCATAAAGATGAACAATGTTTATAATGTTATACTATTATGTTAAAACTTTTGAGTTAAAACTTATTACAAAATATGTTAAAATATTTAAATTACTTGTAAAGGAGGTTTATGTTATAAATTAATTTAATATGAAAGGAAAGAAGACTATTGAATAACGATATAAAGCAAAATACGTTATTCTATAGGAACGAAAACATACATTTACCAAAAGGAGTAAAGAGAAATGCAAATGTGCATTTAAAAGACAAAATCAAATTATAGTTTGTAAAATAATGAATTAGATTGTTAATTTGTTATTTGTGTTCACATGTAAACTGTTTAATGTAACGAACTTGTATATATGTTAAAATTTATTTCACTAAGCATAGCAACAGCGGTAACAGTAAACGTTCAATTTTGCTTTATACTCTTGATAAACTTTTTCAAGACGACGATATCTTGAGCTTTGCTTAAGGGAATTAATTTCAGTTATATGTCATAATATAACGACTTAAGCTGCCCAGGGTGTCACTCTCTTGAAGATGGCAAACAAACAGTTGACCGAAGTGTTGAGTGTAAGTAAATTTACCCAGAGACCACAGCCTTACAGAGCGGAAGCTTTTAATATTTTATCTATTAACTCTTGCCGTAAAAGCCTTCGCACTTATTTAAGTCCCTCCTATTATGCATCAACTACAAATTAAATATAAATAAATAAATATCCTATGATTAAACGATTAATTCTTCAAACAACATTTTCTCACAACAAAAAGAGAACAGCTATTTCCTAAGTTCCTTCTCTATCTATCTCTATCTACAACGAAGTAGAAAGAATAATCATTTATAGCTCTCAATGAAAAATCTACGAATAAAAATCCCCTGGCTATTCAAAATATGAGACGTAGGGGTACACGAATATTTAAAATTATAATGCCGGTGATTGGTAGTTTACCTGTGTAGATGTTACTGCAATGGCTTCCAGACGTATAGTACCTATGCATTGCTCAAAGTAACCTTAGGTATAATACAAATAAAAGAATTAAAATAAAATAAGTCTGTAGTGTATTATCCCGGCATTTGGTTGCCTAAAACAGGGCGTATATTTCAAATGTATGAATCAATACTTATTACATCGTTTGGTTTTACAGATAGCTGAATTCTTAACCTATTAAACTAATCTAAAACAATGAAATAATAATAAAAATAATAAATATGTGTATTACCATAACAAATTCCAATATTTTCCATTATTAATTTTCCTACTGGAAATCAGCAGATCTTCCAACTGTTTGTCACTTGGCATCTCCTCCCTTTTAATTCTAGTTTAATATAAAATTTAACCACTGGTAACCAGCAGTGCTAGATACTGCTAACCAGCATCCCTCTTAACCGAAGTGTGCATTTATTTAATTTAATCTTTTATTTCACCTTAATGTCTTTTAAATCTTTTTTAATAGTTCCGTTTACTAAATTTCTTAATCCTCTAATATATAACCCTCACTTTCACCTTAAGGTTTATAAATATTTTCTTTGTAATATTATTTATCAATAAGTTTAATTATTTATATCCTGTAATAAAATCTTATTCGCCTAATTATTTATTATTTTCAACCTTTATCTTTATAGACTATATCCATATTATTTCATCTTCAATATTTAAGCATCCATTATTCACTTCACCTTTTCCTAGTTCTTATTTACTTAGCTCTCACATTTTCCTTTCACATTCACTTATTTTTAACTTCTCTTTCACTATTCCATTACCACTATTGACTGCTTTATCGCTTTCTTCCGTACTTTGAAGAAGATTTTTGTTAGCTCCAGGTATGGACGCCAATTTGAAGAAGTATTTTATTAGCTCCACGTATGGATGCCAATTTGAAGAAGTATATTTTGTTGTAGGAGTTTGCACCACGCTTTGAGCGTCAATTTGAAGTGGTTTGTATTGAAGGAGTTGTATTATATTTCAACTGTTGGGGAACCGAAATTGTAGTAGTTGCAACCGCACGTATAGTAAACAGTTTTAGGTAGCCTTCGACACCCAAAAATGTACTTTCAGGTGGCCTATGCCCCAAGTTTAAAAAAATATTAACTTTGTAATTTAACTCTTTCTTTCAATATTTATATATTTATGTTTGCCTCGGCTGCGTCAGTATTATTGTTAGAGACATGGATGTCTTGGCAGAGTTGTGATACGATTAAGAATGTAGGCTTACACCGATTAAAATTTTTACTTCACTCTTTTTATTCATACTTGATACGATTAAAATAACACTTCATTGATATAGAGAGCTATGAGATTCTTTTTATTAATTAATTGCACTTTTTAACACGTAAACTATTTTTTCGTTTCACACGAATACGTATTAAATCTTTCGAGGACGCACAAGCAACCCCACAGTTATGAGCAACCGAACTGATTTCAACCGACTAAACTTGTAAATTTCTGTATTTGAGGTCTCTGATTGGTTATTCCTAATCCAATAGAATACCTTCATTTAACTAAAGCTTTTTCTGGTTGTTGATTGGCTATTTTAAAACTATCTCAAAATTCACATTATTGGTGCTCCAATAATGACTATTAGCATTTAAACTTCAAAATTCATTATTGCCTCAAGGTTTCCTCATTGTTATCTCATTGTTAGCAACGTTTAACTTATTATTCTCATAGCTCCTACATTATTAAATTATGTAATGCTTTCACATAACATTATTGAACATATTTACAATAATATAAGAATATGCAATGACTGATACATACATTTTACAAATTATTACCTACACATATGCTTCAAGGTGGGCTGTTATTGAATTTACATATTATATAATTTGACTGAAACCATTCAAGTGTTAAAAATACTGCCTCAACTTCCTTAATACAAATAACAAACTGCAATATTGATCACCAATATGTAAACAAATCCAAAGTATCCTACCATAATGCTAAACTCCGCCGCTAACCTAAACTGTTTACATATTTTTCATTTAACATTCAAGTAAGACATTCAAACATTATACACATTATAGTTTTACTTTATATATAGATGGTGTCTCGTAAGTAACGCCGGTTTTTAAGCAAAACTTTGTTTGGAACGTTTTCTTACAAGAAATTAAACTACTCTTCAAAGTAGAGGCTATCAGATTCTATGGTCTTTAGCCATCTGTCAGCGAGATTTATTATCCTGCAACGGTACCAGATTTTTTTTTATGCGAAGAATTCGGCGAGACCCACTTCCACAGCCTCAATGTTTTCGAAATTTCTTCCACGCAAGAAATGGGTCATGGATCGAAAGATGTAATCTGAAGGCGCAAGATCACGGCTGTATGCTGGGTGTCGTAGCAGTTCGACTCCTCCCAATTATTGAATTTTTGTCATGGTTGTTCGTGCTGCAAGAGAACTCTAGGTCGTTAACTAATGCTGGGTATCTCCGTCTCAAAATTTCATGAACTCCTTTCAGTTATTGAGAATAAATATTTGCAATGACTCACGCCTGTTTGGAACAAAATCCCAGTGAATCACTCCTTCCAAATTCCACCAGACACACAACATTACCTTGGGGCCGAAGTGATTCTCTTTAACGATGACTTTGGCAGGTTAACGGGGACTAAGCCACTATTTCGAGGCGTCAGGGTTGCGGTAATAGACCCATTTTTCGTCACATGTAACAATTCTACTGGTAAATCTATCATGCATGGTATTACCGATACGCTGATTAAAGATATTCGATGTACATTGAGCCTGTTGATGCATCAACCATGAGGTACAAATATACAGCTCTGTTTGATTTTCCAAGTTTCTTAAACTGGCGATGCGTAGTATCTTTTGATGGACCAAATTCTTCTGACAGCCTACTAGTACTTTATTGCGAATTTTTTTTTCTCAATATCACATAATTTAGGTCTACCATAACGTGTAAATCTTTAGTGTTTTCTTCCCCAGTGTTGAAACGGAACTATCGTTGTGCCACAGGCTCACTAACGACACCTTCTCCTTTCACTTCACACATTTTCGAGCCGCGACAGCAGCTTTATAATCTTGTTTCCAGTAGTGCTTTAGAAGGACTCTAATCTCAAACTTTGTACTTCCATTTTGTGATTGTGTATTAACAACTGACGATTGACACATTCTCGCAATATATGCAATACTAGCCATGGAATCGTGTAAATAGCATTGGCAAACCAAATGAAACCAATTCTATCTTATAAAACATCAAACTTAAATACCCAAATTACAGACAACCTAACACATAACAGAGATCTGAACTTCAACTTGCATCAGTTTATCCAAGACGAAAATGAACACCTTCGAAACGTCAGTTTTAAATCAACCATATTCCTTGCTGGAAACACGAGAAAATTTGGATTTATCCAACGAGATTGCTTTCATTTCTTGATAAGCTCATAAAAATAAGATTTACTCCTACTTCTACTACACCTTCTCTTAAATTTTGAAAGCAGATACGGACAGAATGTCAGTGATACTCGAAGTACTTCAATTCACACTTTTGATTACTGAAAGCAGAACTATATTAGACTTCGTAATATGTGTAAATATTTTAGGCATGTACGCTATATCTCTGCTTATGGTGACGTACGCTTTTTCCGGAATTCAATTTTCAAAATTAAAACAAATTCTTGCATTTCTACTAGCAGAAGCAATTCACCGCGTGGACTACATTCTTTTTGGTCATTGACACAATGTAGCATACAAACAACAGTTTTCATTGCAGAGCTCTGAAACAGTTAAACTCTGAATAGGGAGTGTTTTCCGAACTCATTTATTCTATATCTCTTTTCATTTTGTCACATTGATGATTGCAGCAAAGCTAAATTAAACCCGGACAATGTAAATATTCCACATCTACAGTGATTTTCTTCACACTCACCAAGGCGGCTCGCGCCGGCAGCTAGTTGGGATTCCCACCCAAGTAGTTATAGTATCCCCGCAAACACCTCATGTTCTCATAGTTACAATTAAAATGATAATAAACACATATCTTATCATAACAGATGTTGAAAATGTTGTCCCTCTCTATCTGCAGATTTCTGGCACCTACTTAGGAAATTTTCGTTTACTCTCGGGAGTTTGATATCCGAAATTTAGTGAACTTCTCACCTGATATTTTCTTTTAGTTCTGATAGTGTACGGAGATTTGTTGCATACAACTTATTTACCAAGTGATCAACAGAACCTGTAAATTTATGTAATTGGATTTTCGAAATGATAAAGTGACAAACGCTCTGACGAAGCATAGTTCCATTTTACACACGATATTTTCTTGCATGACGCGAAAATTGGTGTACAGTAAATGCATTCAGAATAACAGGACCTTGACGCTGACCTCTGACGCATCTGTGTTGTTCTTGGCAGTTGCTTCAATGGACTCAGAGTCTCGGGTTCGATGGTTGGATGGCAGGGATTTGGAATTTGTTTTTGGTAGAGCTGAGGTTCTAGTTTTCAGGGGTGGTGACACTGCCTTGATGATATTAATAATACTGCCGGAGAAGTTTGAGTTATTTCTTTATTTTGTTACGCAGATTCCTATCTGGTCGACCCGCCACCTTCGTCGTCGAAACCACTCTTATTCTTATCACTTTCGAAGTCGCTACTTATGTGTTTCTCCGACTAGCCCTCGAATTGCCTAGATTTCATAACTTCATTTTTACACTATCAATTTTCTGATTATTTTATTCTAATTTCGTTTCGTCGACCGTCCTCGTGGTTATTTGATCCCGGAATGAATCTCGGCCGTCCTCGTGGTTAGTTTGTACCCGACTGTCCCGGCGTTTTCTTTCCTCCTTTACGCCTTTCGCCAAACGTAGAATTTTCCCCCTCTCCCTTTCTTAAGTTTCGTTCTGTTTTAAGTTCAAACGTATCATGTGATGCCTACGCGATCTTTTGATTGGCTATCATTTTGTTTCATGATTTTTATTATTGGCTACCCCCACTTGACAACTTTCACATCTGCTTCTTACAGCTTATTTGAGTTTTAAAATCTTCCCACGAACATTCTTAGATCGTAGATAAGGCACATATACTTCCTCACCCTTTTAAGCTTTGAAACCGTCGTAAACCCTGTCCGAGCCAAAAGTATAAAGGCGAGACTTCCGGTATGCAGGTTCGTTGACCATCGCAGGTAAAATACTTCTGCTTCGAGGAAACAAACTTTGTTTCTCTGTCTTCCCTACAAAACCCATTCCTAATATGAATTCAGCACATTTTCGTCGCTATGTTCGATCGTATATTACTATTATTATTATTACTATTATTATTATTATTATTATTTCTCCTGGGTCTCGATAACCAGCTTCATATGCCCTGACGGTAAATTTATCATCGGACCTTTAGATTGGATGATGGGTTTATGGTTAATGTCCCATCTAAGCTAATCTAATGTCCCTCTCTCCCTCGGTTCCTTTCATTTATCGTGTTATTTATTTATTTATTCATTTATTTAGTGGCTTACGACGATTTGATGGCGAGCCCACCGTTACACATTTATTCTGTTCACAATACATTTCAATCACTGTACACAATGCAATTTCAAATTTGACACAAGTATTTTCACAAAGTAAAAGAAAAACAATCTACATAATATCTGGCCGTCAACAACCAGGCTACAAACATTTATATTTAAGGAATCTGTTTATACACACACAATGCATTCTTCAAACAACTTTTTTTTTAATTACACATCTTAGTTCCATCTTTCTCTCTCTCTCTCTCTCTCTCTCTCTCTCTCTTGCACATTACATACAATACTGGTTTTCTTGAGGCTATTAGCAGCCTCCACACTCAGACACCTTTTGGTACCTTTTTCTGCCAGGTATACATTATGTCCGGTTTTCTTTCTGTATGTCATTAACATCGTGAATGTCAAGCACACGGTTTTACAGGACATTGCTATCCCAAAGCCACCAATTTGTTTGTAAACAATGTTCGCATATATGGCTTTCCTTACTCGTGTTCCGAGTGCGTTTGTACATTTTCCCTATCCGACTCTACTAAATTTCCTTGATCCTGCTTAAATGAACGTTTGAGGTTGATATATCCTGTCCCCGAAGGTTTGTGATATCCGATAAGGACCTTTCCAGCACATATGCATACGTCTGTATTCCTTCTTTACTTGGTGGTTTAAGCAGTCTGTTGATGCTACATATTCGTGTATACCTGATAGGGACATGTTTTGATCACTGACTACCTGCGAGACGTCCGGTCTCTCACATTAATAAACATTTTAATTTTCTGTGTTTAACTCATCATACTGGGGTGCTTGACCTACTTCTGACTCATCAGCTGACTGCAGTGGCGTGTCGTTAAGATCTCTCCCTTCGCACAGTTGTTGCGTAAAAATTCTAATCAATTAATGCCTCCCCCAATGTGCAAATATTCAATAAAAAATTGTTCTTCTTGTATTTTTGTTTTCGTTCCCTGTGTAATGCGAGAACCTGCGCGCATTCTCTGAGGTTGAGCCTGGGAACGCTACGACTCTTCCTGTCTCCAGTTTTCCGACCGTCGTGGCCTCGATCCTTGACTGGGACCTATCCCTTGGCCTATGCTTTGTCCTGCCATTGTCCCGCTAAGGTGACCTATCGCGTCATCCATTTCGCGGTGGACATTTTGCGGCTGTCGGGTCTGTGATGGGTACCCGCTCGGCGTCAATGCGTGGCTGTACGTAGGCATGCTTAAGAGCTCGTGGTTCTCATATCTACGGGGTGGGGTTGCTGGCCGGCTTGGAGGTGTTCTTGGCCTGTTCGGGGGTGTCCTTAGCCTTCCCGGGGTGTTTCCAGGTCGGTTCGGGGGAGTTTCTGGGCGGTTCGGAGGGGTTCTTGGCCTATCCGCTGTACCACCGTGGAGGTTATTTCCCCGGTGTTGCCTACTATTCGCCGGGTACCTGGAGAATCTCATGTACTGAACGGGATACTCCTCATGTTGCCTCGGTGGCCTACCCGTGCCCGTTTGGTTCCAGGGCCTATAGTTTCTCTCCCGATTTCTTGTAAATGGCTCTTGATAACGCTGTCGGACTGTGGAATAGTTGTTCAACGCACCTTGTGCCCTCGTCCCATCATTACGATGCGAATGTATCCGATCAATGTGTCTGCCTTCAGTCCTGATTCTGGGCCTATCTTCTTCCCGCGTTCCGTACCCCTGCAGAGCGGTAAGTAGTTCTATGGATTCGCTCAGCGTCCTCGGACGTGCTACCACGAGGTGATGACGTATGACGTCTGGGAAGTGTCGTGTCAGGAGGGATACAAATTCACCTTCGGGCATCGGTGGGTCCAGGAGTTGACTTAATTGGCCGAGTCGCAAGAAGAAGTCGACCATCGACTCACGCTTCTCTTCCCTGTATCGGCCATTATTTATTTCTGCGCGCACCCTGTATTGTGCAACGCCACTCCAATATTTTTCTAAAAATGCAGACCTAAAATGTTCATATTGTGCATGCTCGCCCACCGTCAATCGAAACCAACTCAGGGAGGGGCCTATCAAGCTCCTTTTTATAATTACCATTTTGAAACGGCCGGGAATTCCCCTAAGCGCGAAATAAGATTCGAGGTCATTAATGAACTGCTTCGCATTATCGACTTCACTGTTGAATTTGGGGATTGGCAGTTCATTCAAAAATTGTAAAGGTATATTGCATTGTTGCAGGGGCCCTACGGTGCTTGACATTTCACTTGCCGTGTGCGGTGAGGCCGAAGGAAGGCAGGCAGGTTCGTTCGACCTCGGTTCGCTACTCGGGTTGTTACACAGGAACGACGAAAGCGCGGAAACCTGAGAGGTAATTCGCGCATCCGTGGCTCCTTGGGATCGCGGTTCGATTTGTTCTACCGCGTCCCTGCGAGCATTGACGGTCTGTGTCAGCTCCTCCCTTAATTTGTTAATTTCATCATTAACCCCTGCTTCAAGTGCCTGCTGATTATTCTGTAATGATACACAGACTGTCATTGCTTCTTCCCTTGCCTTATCACTAATTGTACATATTAAGTTTTCATTGCTTACAATTTGTTGTGCCCTGATTGCGTATATTTCCACTACAAGTTCCTTCCTTACTACCTCTACACTATTCTGTGTTGCTTTTAGTTCGTTTCTTATGTATTCTACATCCTCGTAGATTACATTTTGACTTGCTCTAATTTCTGACAAGACACCCTGTATTTTATTTTTTAAGCCCTGACTGATTTCCTTATGTTGGATGCTTAATTGTGCGGCTATCTGCTGCTGCAATGTTTGTTCCTGGGTGGACAATTGTTGTTTTAGTGTTTGCTCCTGTACTGTTAATCGTTCAGTTAGTGTTTGCTCTTGTTCTGTTAATCGTTGAGTCAGTGTTTGCCCAAGTGTTTGCTCTTGTTCTGATAATCGTTGAGTCAGTGTTTGCCCAAGTGTTTGCTCTTGTTCTGATAATCGTTGGGTCAGTGTTTGCCCAAGCGTTTGCTCTTGTTCTGATAATCGTTGAGTCAGTGTTTTCCCAAGTGTTTGCTCTTGTTCTGATATTTTAGTGTTTAGGAGGCTCAATTGAGCCAACATTTGTTGCAGCATTTCGCTCGTGTTAAGTGATCCTGTAACTTGGTTTTCTAATGTTTCGCTATCTCCATTTTCTACACCTACCCGCGTGCTATTGTTAGTGAAATTTTCCCCTTGTTCATTGCTATTACCTTCCATATCGTTGCCGGTTAATTTCTTGCTTCTTAACAGCATTTACAAACATGCATAACCCAGTTTACTTATATCTATTGCATATACACTCCCTTCCAAAATTTTATTAACTTATGTATCATACAGTTAACACTTACTCGGTGCTGGGTTGAGCTGCTGCGAAGTGTTGTAGTAGTTCATAAAACACTTCACTACACTTACACACTTTTTGAACACTGATGATGTCTGCGCTGAATGTCTGCTTCCTTGTTGTAATGGAGCGGCGTCGATGTCGCTTGTTGCCACGCGTCTATCGGTACACTCTGCTGCTGGTGGTTGCTGATGTCGTCATCGGCGTCGTCTTTCTGTCCGTTGTCGGTTCTCCGGGTGCGTTATCCGCTGGCAGTATTTCGAGCCCCAACGTAGTGGGCGCCATATGACGCTGACCTCTGACGCATCTGTGTTGTTCCTGGCAGTTGCTTCAATGGACCCAGAGTCTCGGGTTCGATGGTTGGATGGCAGGGATTTGGAATTTGTTTTTGGTAGAGCTGAGGTTCTAGTTTTCAGGGGGTGGTGACACTGCCTTGATGATATTAATAATACTGCCGGAGAAGTTTGAGTTATTTCTTTATTTTGTTACGCAGATTCCTATCTGGTCGACCCGCCACCTTCGTCGTCGAAACCACTCTTATTCTTATCACTTTCGAAGTCGCTACTTATGTGTTTCTCCGACTAGCCCTCGAATTGCCTAGATTTCATAACTTCATTTTTACACTATCAATTTTCTGATTATTTTATTCTAATTTCGTTTCGTCGACCGTCCTCGTGGTTATTTGATCCCGGAATGAATCTCGGCCGTCCTCGTGGTTAGTTTGTACCGGACTGTCCCGGCGTTTTCTTTCCTCCTTCACGCCTTTCGCCAAACGTAGAATTTTCCCCCTCTCCCTTTCTTAAGTTTCGTTCTGTTTTAAGTTCAAACGTATCATGTGATGCCTACGCGATCTTTTGATTGGCTATCATTTTGTTTCATGATTTTTATTATTGCCTACCCCCACTTGACAACTTTCACATCTGCTTCTTACAGCTTATTTGAGTTTTAAAATCTTCCCACGAACATTCTTAGATCGTAGATAAGGCACATATACTTCCTCACCCTTTTAAGCTTTGAAACCGTCGTAAACCCTGTCCGAGCCAAAAGTATAAAGGCGAGACTTCCGGTATGCAGGTTCGTTGACCATCGCAGGTAAAATACCTCTGCTTCGAGGAAACAAACTTTGTTTCTCTGTCTTCCCTACAAAACCCATTCCTAATATGAATTCAGCACATTTTCGTCGCTATGTTCGATCGTATATTATTATTATTATTATTATTATTATTATTATTATTATTATTATTATTATTATTATTATTATTATTATTATTATTATTATTTCTCCTGGGTCTCGATAACCAGCTTCAACCTATGTGTTTGAACAAACAGTAAATGCAGAGAGGAACAGGAATGACTTACTCTCACCATTTTTTGCAGAGCTGACCAATGTTGAATTTTATCCTGGATTTTTCCAACAAGATTTTGCTAACGCGCATACACCTGATTGATCAGTAAATTTAATTGGGACATTTTTGAAGATAGGGTAATTAGTAAAGTATTATGACATTCACGAACCCCTGATTTAACTGCATGTGATTTTTATCTGGGGAAACTTGAAGAAAGTATGTTCAAAACACCCCATACATGTAAGAATTGAAAGAAAACTTCAGACGTGAAATTCACTAAATTTCGGATATTAAACAAATCAGTGTGAATAAAAATTTCCCGAGAAGACTCCAGAAATATGCAGATAGAGATAGACAACAATTCCAACTTCTCTCATAAGGTATCTGCTTATTATCATTGTAATTGTAACTATGAAAACGTGAGGCAGAGGTGTTTCGTTAGGAGTCCGAGCTGCGGCGGCCGGCGCACGAGCAGCCGTTCGGTGGCCACAGTGTGAAGGAAAATCAAAGTTAAAAATTAGTATATTATGCACAAGTGTACAAAAGCACGAACTATCTGGAATTTCCGGACGGCTAGGGGTTAAAAGGACATAAAATATCCTTCTACATATATTATAAAGAATTATGATTACAAAATGGGAAAACTAAAATGACTAGAAATGAAAGATTGTAACATTTTTGGCAAATACATTACAATTAATTTATGTTCTTAAACATATTAGTTAAAATACACTGCATCAGAAATTTGGAATCTCGCGGCTCTCAAACAAATTAATTTCCTTTTATCCATAACTCTATTTTCTGTAAATAGGAACCGAAGTTCCAGATCAGTTGATAAAGCAGTGCCTGTAAGAATACATATAAAAATCGTTCTTCCTGCATACTCAAAAGATTTTAGAGCATTCCAGGTTAGAATTTAAAACCAAACTTTCTAACGTAGTTATTATATGATTTTAAAATAATTAATATCTTAAAAATATTCACAAAAATATATATCCAATGCTTTAAGGGTTGTCATAGTCTGCTATGCTGTGTGAATATAGAGCCAATGCCATCACCTCTTTTCCACCTCATTCTGTGCCAGTTTTCTATTCCTACATTTTAAGTGAGAAGATGGATGACTATTGCTTTCTGGTGAAACATATATGTTGCAGTTTTGGATGCCTGGCTTTATGGGCACCATATTGGTTTTACTTGAATTCTCTTTTCTTTTATTCTCATAGTTTTCCTTTGTTTCTGATTACTTGATTATTTACGCGTACCTTCCTTGTTCTCCTCTAGTTCTCAAAAAAGTTGACTTAGTAGGGGTTTAGGCGTTTGATCGTTCTTGAGTGCGTTTGCTGTCCTTGTTTTCGTCTTCTTCGCTGCCATTCTCTTCAGTATATGTTGCGAGGTTTTCAGATAGATTACTGCATCTGATATTCATTTCTAGTGTTGGAGTGCATGTAAAATGTCGGAATCAAAATCTACAGACACTTTCTACATTTCATTTGAATCGTTCCATAGGCAATAAGTGTGTAAATGATTTGCAAAAGTAAATTAGAAGAAACATAAAACTTAGATTAAGGCATCGTAACAAAGGACTTCCGTTGTACGTGTTTATAGAATCTATTCAGAGGATCGATTACTAAAACGTTTGAACTACACAACCAGGAAAGCATAGCTAAAGTTTTTAAAAATATTGACAGGTCTCTTAAAATACAGGGTGGACCATTTAAGTTGAGACTGTACAACATCTCCAAAACGAAGCGTTGTAGAAAGAAATGCCTTTAATAAAAGTTGCTTGATATTATGGGGGAAAGTAAATGCCATTAGTCGTGTTTTGTTTGGAGGACGTTGTGATGGTCAGCTTAGGGTAAATTTAAATTGACCCTAATTGTAGGTTTCCATTTAAAAACATTAAATTGACCCTATTTGGCGGTTATTCTAAAACTGCCCTTTTTGTATTCAGGGATCCTAAAACATGTACTCCTAGTAAAATCTTGGTATCGAATTTTTGGGTTGATTATAATGCCCTCTCTACCTACTATGAACACTTGGGTGCAAAAAAAAAAAAAAGTGTCGATACAATGAACTTCGTGTTTAAGTTAGTAAGTAAGGAATTCCTCCCTGTTCATGGCTCCACCGCAACTCTTACCTGGCTCTAGCAACCCAAGTTGATTGGCGGCTTTGCATAGCCCTTTTTTCGCGATACTGGATGTCCTTTCATAAGAATGAAAAAGTATGTAAGTCGACTTTGAGGTATGTTATCTCAATAGTAGTTAAACATGCCTTGTTTTAGGGGGGAAATTGGAGTCACATGAAGAATTTCATGACGTACTATCTTATCGACATCGTGGCTCAGACGGCGGAGCAGCGTAACGGGAAGCTGAAGATCGGTGGTTCAAGTCCCGCCGATAGCATTAATTTTTTTTATTCCGAATTTACTTTTCCATGATTAATTTGGAATTAGTATATCTTAAAATTTGATATCAGAGTTTTGCAAGAGAAGGAATATAAAGGAGTTTGCCAACTCTGTGGCAGTGTTTTATATCACAACAATGTAAAAGCCAGAGTGACTGTAGTGTAAATAAGCATTATTGTATGACATTGATTTGAGATGCTTGTTAATTATAAACATTGTTAGGAAATAAGTTTACACGGCCTCACTGAAACTGACAATAAGAGCGGGTAACAATGAGCGAGGCGGTGAGTTGTTTATCAATTATTAGAGACAAGTAAATGACGTCAGATTAGCGCGCATTTCTTTAGAAATGGAGGGAATTTCTTCCCTAGAGTATATGTGTTCGTAATTTTGATTGCATATAAAAATAGACGCTAATGTTGGCGCGTTTAATTAACCAATAGCAGCTCGGTTATAATCTTTAGGCATATCGTGTGAGGGAGTATAAATTCCGTGCCAGAGACGGCTATTGCACAGTTCAGCAGGATCATTCGCGGGTTACACGTCGCACAGTTTGACAGAATAATTCACAAGGCAAACGTCGTTCAGTCCAACAGAAGGATTCGCGGGTAATACGTCGTTCAGTCCAACAGAATCATACAAAGGTTATACATCGCACAGTTTAAGAGAATTATTCACAGTTTATACGTCGCGCAATTCTACAGAATCTCTCGCGTTGTAAAGTTAGTTATAAATGTGAAATACGCGAATAAATAATGTGCAGCAAATAAGTGATTATAGTGACATTAGAAAATATAACAGTTTCAGTCGGGCGTGTATCAAGAATAATTATGTGAAATGAATAAAGTGTGACAGCAATAAAAGTGTAAAAACAAATTCTTTTATCAGTGTTATCTTTCAGTAACAACTCCTTTCCGTTTACACACCCTGTTTAAGAGATATGCTCGACTGAGAAATAATAGCTAGCCGGAGGACAAAGAACCCAAATTTAAAAATAGTAGTAAAACAAAACCAGGCACTCAGCAAAAAGATAACACGAAGTGACCGCGACAACTCTTTTCAGGTATAATGCAAAAATGCTATGCTTTGCGATCTTTTTCTAATGCTTTCTCGTTTTACGTGGTTCACTTAACTTAGTTCTTTACCATGCTTGTTTATGATATTTCATAATTCAAAATCAGTATGTTTGTTGCTCTTGTTGCTTTGCAAACAATTCTTATTAGGAGGAGGTAATAATAATAAATAATAATAATAATAATAATCGTCCACACTGCCCTAACCTGTTATAGGACTGTTATTCAAAGTAAAATATTTTTGTGTGTTCTAAAAGCTATTTATTCAACTGTTTTCTTCATATATCTTCTAATTTTGCTTTGTATCTCATTACGATATGCTTTTGAAGCTTCTAGTGTCATGCGGACTGCTTATGCACTAGCTTGCGTGTCCAATAACCACATTTATGGCATTTCCTTCAACAGTTTGATGCTGTTCTTGAAGTTCACCATAGCTCAGCAGCCCTCGCTTTGCTATAACCTTGCTCATTAGTTCCAATAATTTTCGGTGTGTTGTCCATATTCTTAGTTCGTTTCAAATGACATATATAATAAAGAGGAAATTGTTTAAAAACTAGTTTTGTCCAACTGCTTCACTTTATTAACTACTTGCAATTAAAGCGAGCCTTATGATTTGCATAAATTTAATTTTTAAGTTGTAACTCTGTATCACTTATCTTACGGCTTGTAAGCGCTACAAGACACAAATAAATCTACATCTATCAATCACATGATGTTTCACTTGCCCCCTCCCCGGGCTTCCTTCGCTCCTGAGCCGGAAATCTACCACTGTTCATTGGTTAGAGTTTCAGTGCCAGACTTTTGACATAAACCAATAAGAGACGGACAGATTAGGTGAATGTCTGGCGAGTATCTTGCAGCCATTCAGGTAAACTGCTTCCGTTTCCCACCCATTTCGTCGAAGCACATCCGGGTAGGTGTGGAAAACAACTATAAGGTGATTCTACCAACATTAAATAAAGAAAGCCACTATAGGAAACCAAAAGCATTTGCAGTTTTTTGCACCGGACTGTACGTGGTAGAGAAAGTAATAAAAACTGTATTAGTTCAATCGGTGTTGCAATTATTGCCATTTCTATTACACAATTACGAAATTTACAATACAAAATAACTCAGTCTGGTTTTTATATAGCAACACTGCGAATATTCACTTTAAAACGCATAATTACTCCGAAGAAACAATATTTTCCTTTGTTCTTTTAATTAATTACTGCCAAGTTGAAAATCATTAGCAGTATATATGACAACTTTTTGAAGATACACGTTTTTATTTAATTTTTATATTACCTCTATATACTTTCAATTTTTTCATTGAATCAGTTATGCCTCTAAAACCGCTTTTACTATCCTAAACTATTGTTGCTTTGAGTTAGAAAACAAAGGCTATCATTAGAGCTCGGCACATAGTTGCTACAAACTTGAAATAGCCAGACAAATAGGCACCATAATAGCTTTAAAGTAGTCGCTAATATGGGCACTAATCAGCAATAAGTACTAATGTAGGCATTATTATTTATCCATGTATCACTTAAAAGAACATTTTGACATGGCAGAATATTAAATTTACTAACTTCCATTATTCCTTTAATGATGTGTACAGTATAAACATTATTTCTTTATATGTTTACTCCTAGTTACTCTTACTGTGTGTTTTTAAAGCAAACATATTATCGGCGTTTAAGCAATTTCTCTCTTGAACACTCCCCTTCGCTTTTTGTAATCATTATTTAATGTTATGTACTATTGTTAACAGGTTATTGTTGCGTTTTCAATGAAATGAGCAAGTCTTTTAAGCTAGAATTTTTGTTTTCGCTCACATTGAAAGTAGTAAAACCAATCACTGTATTAATGAACAAAACGATGAGTTAATGCTAAGTGGGCTGAAAATACACGAGTACGCAATCTCTATCGATTCGATTATGTTATACCATCATTCGAATAACTCCATTGGCGCCAGATTAGGGAACGAAGAATGTTGCATTCCTTATCACTCCTACCAACTCCTGCATTCTAGCCTTTCAAGCCATAAATGTTCGCTTTAAATAGTTTCTGTATGTCATAATCGAGAAACCCGCTCATAAAACACTTTCATTATTGCTTTACCTAATCATTATACAACCTTCTATTCGTCATCATTCACTGTAGCATTTGGTATTGGGGATTCCCCGCCTGAAGACACAAGGATTATCGGAATGTTATACAGTTCAAGAACAACATTTCGGCATACATTTATAATCCAACCTAATCTGTTACTGTATTATAATGATAAATGACTTGCAACATTAATTTATGACTATCATTTTATGTGATAGCATATAATATTTCAAATTTAAATATTAAACTATCTGTAGTAATTTTTTTTACCCATATGAGCATTTCCTTTAAGAGCATTTTGGTTAAGATTTTTTCTTTCCTTCATTTTAGTAACTTTGATGGATCTGTAATGTTTATGTTTTACGATGTTGTTTTATATTTTTCTTCTCTAAAGTTTAATATATTTGTTAGACATTTCTATGCTTATGTTTTTATTATGCTCTAAAGTATTACCAGAGTAAACAAATAATAAACTAATCGATTTCCCAGTCGTAAACCAAACTGCTTTTGTAGTTGATCATTTATTGTATACTTTAGTTTGCTAAGTAGCCATTGTTTTATTATTACACGAAGCACTGCAATTCTAATATTGGGAAAGAAATACCAGTATTACAAACTTCCTCAGGCTTGCTGGCAAGAATGGCTCCTCGGCTCGTATAGCGAAATATTAATTAGATTACTAAGGTTAACATGACATTAATAAATAGTATCAATAAATAGCTGCCAAGGACACAGGAATAAAGTAGGCAAACAGGCAAATGCCGAGTTCGAGTTATCATCCTCTAAAATGTTTAAAAGAATGAGTTAATCGGCCCAACCATACGCTTTAAGTTGAATAAAGACCAACCTCAAAATGTCCATCTAGAGAAGCAGAAAATATACGAGCTTACCATACCACGTTTTAAAGAATATTACAACCTCAATAACATAATAGTAGAAGACCTTTTTTGGATCGCGAGGAACATCACAAATATGTTTGTGACATGTAGAGGAAAATATAAAGTTAATAGAATTTTTCAGCATGCAATTACACAGAATATTAGGAAATATTCCCTAGGCATATTTTGGGATCATGTGTATAGTTTAAACAGCATGTAACATGGATTATCCTTTAGAAAGGAATTTATTTTTACAAATTATTCTCTTTTTATTGTTATAGCTGTTATTTTTGTTACACATATTCATAATAATTGTTACAATTTGGTCTCAAAACTTAAAATTTTAAGTAACTGATACCATTTATGGTTATATACACAGGGTGAGTCAGAATAACACTGAGTAATTTTATAGCGCGATTCAGAGGTTATATTTGAGTGTTTTCTTTTAGGGGAATGTATACCCGTAAACGTCTTATTATCGAGTTGGAGAACATTAACGTTTTTGAAACACCGCGACGGGTTAGATAAAATTCCACCGAGCAGATCGCTATGCATCTTTTGCTACAAGGTATTGGGAGAGTTCCGAAATAAGAGTAGCCAAAATATTTAATTTAAAACAATGCAAACCATTCTTAAACTGATTTAGTAACTTGTGAATCTTTATTTCAGAGCACTAAATTAATCCGCTCTGAAGCAGTTAAAAACGTTTTTAACCGATCTACAGCTACGAGTACAGATTATTGTCAATAATATATGCAGATAATACTATTGTTGATCAAATTTTCTCCACCATTATACAAATTAATTGAGAAAGGTTAAAATTATGTTAAATGATGCAAACATGTGCTTTTTAAAAGACTTCACATAGTTCAAACTGAGAAAGAAACATGAATTGAACGAGTGCATAAGTATTTATCCAGTACTACAAAGATCCTAGCCATCAGCGACTCGTACACAAGAGTCTGAACATGTCCCCAAGGAAAGAATCCAAAGGGGTTAAATCTGGTGAAGATGCTGGCCACGATTGCAGTGCTCCTCTATCCATCCAGTGATCAGAATACGTCACACTTAGTAAATCCCTTATGTCATCGGAATACTGCGCAGGTGCCCCATCGCCTTGGAACCACATTAACTGATGTATTCCCAACGGAACAGCTTCCAGAAGTTCTGACAAAGTATGTTGTAAAACGTATAGGTAAAAGTGGCCCGTCAACGTGAAGGTAGTAAATAGGGCTCTACGAGTGTGTCATTCACAATGCCAGCTCAAATATTCACTGCAAACTGTGTCGGTAATTTGTAACTCTAATAGCTCTAGGGTTTTCCTGTGCCCATGTGCGACTGTTGTGTGTGTTAAACATGCCCTCCCATGTAAAAACCTTCTCGTCCGTCCACAATATGGTTGTAGATTGATCAATGCATTTATAAGGAAACCACTGGACAGATTGTAAAGGTAAAAGTGGGTATCACTAAGGGGCCCCGGAGCCGGGGCAGAGCACCACACGCAGGCTGGTCGACCCATCGTGCTACCAAAGTGACCCCTGGGGAGGGAGGGATGAGGGGAGAGACCCTAAGGGCGATCAGAACCAGTTGCCGGCGGGCGCAAGCACGGACGAGGTCCCTAACGTTTACAGATAGAACGCATCCGACTTCGCACGGTGCCTGCCTATAAGCCACCAACTCCAGGTCTCCCGGAGCGGAAATCCACGCTTAAGAGAGACCTAACTGAGCGGTACCGCAGCGATGCCAGGGAAGAAACCTTACAGAGACAAGCCACCGCCCAGCCGCAACCCGCCGAACTCCGTCGCCTGGTTCTACAACCCTGAAACAGATGACAAGGAGGTTGATGAGTACAGGAAATGAGAGGAAGGACAGCCGTGGTAGAAGATGAAGCACACCAGCATAGTGACCCGGAGAAATCACAAAAAAAAACATGGGCCAGAGTGGGCGGTCACGGAGGATCGATCCTCCCAAATGCGGGCCATAGACATAATCGCCTGAGCCATCCACTCGGTCGGAGTGGAAAGTCATCTGGCCCCAGTACTTGAATCCGCTCTTACAGCTCTTTGGACTCCCGAACGATGCACTTGTTGGAAGATTACTGTTTCCCATAGGCGTTGACGTACAGCAGTAAAGGTGCTGTGCTGAGGCGAATATCTCCTTGGGTAAAGATCTGGTGCCCTTTTCGTATTTTCCCAAGCAGGCCATAAACGTAATACATGCTTGCTAGTTCTGCGTAAGTGGAACATTTTTGCAATAGGCTGTAAAACTGGAAGTCTTTCCATTAAGCGGAAGCACCTTAGTATATCCGGATAGCTGAGGTTTATAAGCTACACCTCTTATAGGAACCACAAGGTGCTGTATGGTATGCACTTAAATAACAAAACGCAAGTTTTAGGTTAATGATAATATAAACAATGTTAAACACAGAACACAAATGATATACCAAAAGGCAAAGAAAACAAAACAGTGCCATGGGGAAAGAGGGCTCTGTTTAACAGAATTTCATCTAACCCAACGCGGCATTCGAAAAAGTTAATGTCCTCTAGCTCGATAACAAGACGTTTCCGACATACATTCTCTATAAGAAAATACTCAAATATAACCCCTGAACCACGCCTTAAAATTCTTCGATGTTATTCTGAATCAACTTACGTATGTGCCACTATTCTGTGCCACTAGGTAAGTTCATTTAAGAGTCGGTCTATAAATAAATAAATAAATAAATAAAATGGTGCACTATTTAAGTTGAGAATGCACAATATCTCCAAAACTAAGCTTCGTACAAAGAAATGTCTTTAGTAAACGTTACTTGATATTATATGGGAAAGTGAGCGCAATTAGTCGTGTTTTGTTTGGAGGAATCATAAATAACCATCATAACGTCCTCCAAACAAAACACAAATGGTGGCATTTTCTTTCTCCATAATAACAAGCAACTTTTATTAAAGAAATTTCTTTCTACAACGCTTAGTTTTGGAGATATTGTGCAGTGTTAACTTAAATGTACACCCTGTGCATTAGAGATCTAATCCATATAATATGGATTAGAAAATAATGTTTTATAATATTCGAGAAGAAGCCTACAAAGATATTGTATCTCAATTGTATGTGTTGTTTTGTATGTCAGATTATTTACGCTTACAAAGTAGCACTCAGTAAAACAGGTTTATTTCATCCTGAAGCTTGCACGTGTTGTCGGTAATGAAATTAATTCTTGTTTGACCTTGCATGCTGCAGTTCTTAATATTACTTGTTGGCTTGATAAAATCAAACGCGTTCATGTATACGTCATTGTTATATAACACAATAGATATTGAATAGATAAAAACTCTGTTCTACAATTTTTGTTAAATTCCAGAATGTTTTACCTTATTCCTACGTAATTAGAATTCTACGTTAGGTAGGCTATTAAAGGATCCGGCGAAGCGCGCGCAGCGCCGTGTCCCGTTCAGGTCGCACCCTTCACAACAACAGCAAAAGAGAGGTTTTGAATTACCACCGGTTGATACGCCTGGCTTTTCGATTGGTCGAGAGAAAGCTCACGTATTCAGGGTGCAGACTTTTGATTGGCCGATTGTAGTTAGGATATTACTATTAGCCAAAATTTCGTTTTGTTTCTTTCTCATTATCTAGCACAAAGGAAAAATAATTGCTAATAATGGCGTATATAACACAAATCAAACATTTAAAAGTTTAGAAGTATCGAAACTGTATCGAGAGTCTACCTCAAAATAATACACACACTCCGATACCACTGAATAGCCCGAGTATAGAGGTATCGCGGTAACCAGGTCCCAACCCTAATACAAATGATTCTTTAAGATAGTATTCACAACGATCTTGACCAGGTAACGGAGGGGACAAAAAAGCCGAGGTCTTGCCCAACGGCGAGACCTCGACCAGCTTTTTTCGGGTAGTCTGGTGCCTGTTTTTTAAACCAGACTGTATTCCCGTCGTGATTGTATCTCCTCATACATTTGTTCACAATTTTTTGTTTACATTATGAGAGAGAATACATACATAAAAACATTACATTGTTCATACATCAGTACTTAAGCATACATTACACATAGTGGTTCACAGCATTTAAATTTGAATTACAGCTCATGTCAATAACTCTTAATACTAATTGTTAAAATGGTAAATTATTTACAAAGATAGTCACAGCCGGGTTGTAGGTCTTATTCGGTTAGTGTCTTTCACGCATGTAAAACGTAAAACCCTCTTGCTTTTGTCGAAAAGGCATCAGCCGTCTTGTTAGAAACCAATAATTTTGCTCATAGGCCTCTTTATCAGCCTTGAGGTTCTTTTACGTGCCGTGAATCTACAACACGGGACCACGGGCTTTACTTCCCTTCCGAAGGAAGCCATACTAAGGATTTTTACGCCCGAAAAAATCCATCGCCCTCCACCGTGTTTGACCGCGACCTCGGGAACTAAAGGCTAGCATTCGCCTTGGTAACCAAGGAAAACCACGAAAAACCTATGGTCAGAGAGGCCGGCCTCAGGAATCGAAACCTGAACCTTCCGAATGCGAGCCTCGCGCATTACGCAGAACCATCTGGTTCGGTTCCTATGCATTAAGTTGTCTTCACGAAAGGGGGTGGGTTCTATGCTTCGGTGCCGACTCGGGCTAGTACCCAGGGAAGAACGAACTGTGCATCCGCAGTTCCGGGTGGGGACGAAGAATATTGAGGGGTTAGAGGGTGAAAGCAGCGCTGGTCTTGTGCGGGAAGGGGACTTCGAAATCGGAAACGGTCTCGGAAACCCAGCCCTTTTTTTCCTTGGCCCTTTTCTCAGGGGGCTGGTGGACGGGGGCACTTACACTGAGGACGGTATGCCTCGGGGGTCGGTCCCCGTTAATGACGAACCCCCAAAATAGTCTTTATTCTCAATTTATGGTGACAATCTAAAGTTATTACGAATGCTCATAATGTATTCTAAATTAAAAGATATGCGAGAGGAAAGTGAAAATGTATATAGGATAGTTGTTCCATATAGAGGAAATACTTGCAATAATTGTGAGAAGCACTTCGATCAGTTAGAGGAGTGGTACCGTGCTAGCCTCTAGTTCCCAAGGTCGCGGGTTCAAACCCGGCGGAGGGCGATGGATTTTTTCGGGCGTAAAAATCGTTAGCACGGCTTCCTTCGGAAGGGAAGTAAAGCCGGTGGTCCCGTGTCGTAGATTTACGGCACGTAAAAGAACCTCAAACCTGATAAAGAGGCCTCTGAGCAAAATTACAGGTGTTTCACGCCCAATATAGAATGGGACGCTAAGAACCATAGTAGTTAAAGAGCGTCCATAAATAAAATAAAAAAAAAAAAAAACTCAAAAACTCAAAAACTCAGAGGAATATATAAAGCATCTAACCTACTTCCACGAAATAGGTAGGATCCAATTTAAATGCGAAAAGTGTGGTAGACACTTTGAAGGCAGCCATGCGGCCGTGTGCCACTTTGCAAAATGCACAGGTATATAAGAGGTAGTGGAATACGAAAACAAGTGTGATGTATGCGGAAAATCTTATAAAACGGGAAGGGGGTTGAGTGTCCACGAGAGGAGTCAACATCCGGATGTTAGGAATATTAAGAGACTAGAGAAATTAACCCCTAAGCCGACTAACAGGGGGAAGTGGGCAGATGATGAAGTTGCCCTTCTGAAGGAACTCCTGGTTAGATACGAAGGCCAACCAAAAATAAACCAAAGAATCCAAGCACACTTTCCTCATAAAACAATTGATCAGATTAAACACCAGAGAAGAAGGCTAGTAAGTGAACTCTTAAAAGTAGTCAATGATTCCATTGTGGAAATTGAAGAAGCTCTTGAAGTACATAATATAGAAATAGGAGTTGAGGATACAGTTCAATCGGAACAAATAAGGGAAAGTGGGGTATGTGAACTTCTAAATACTATAGGCAATTGGGAAAATAGTGAGGAAATACAGGAGGCAATAACTACCAGGGACCTAAGCAATATTAAAATGGTGGCTGATGGAGGGGACAAGGAGCTGTTAAATAGGGTAGAAAGAGAGATAATTTAGAGGAGGGTAATAGATGCCCGGAGTTCATAGCTGGGGAGGAGGAATATCAAAGGGACTACGAAATCTGGGAGGGTGAGGCAATTGAATATATTCGCGGTTTGGAAATAACACAGGAAACATTTAGAGCAATAGGGGAAGACATAAATGGGATTCTATCTAGACCCAGAAATAAGATTAAAGACAAAGAATCAATAGACCTAATAGTAAGTAAATTTACTACCATTTTAATGAAAGGAGAGAAAGTCAAGCCTAAAAATGAGAGAAGATATAGCAAAAATGCTAAAAATACAGCGAGCAATAAACGATATACCTATGCTAGACAGCAGAATATGTTTAGGTATTGTCCAAGGAGAATTGTAGACTGTATAATGGATGGCCGCATTCCCGGCGACGAGGATAGGGAGGATCCCCCATTAAAAGATCTGGGAGACGAATATTCAAAACTTTGGGAAGGGACCCACAAAAAAGTAAATACCACTGTAAGTATTGCCAAAACTAGATCAATCAGACAATGTCTGCCGCTAATTTCGCCCGAGGAGGTGGCCCTAAGAGTCAGCAGAGTTAGAAAGGACTCAGCCCCCGGTCCGGATAGAGTGAGGCAACACAAACTTATGGTAAAAGGCATAGCTAGAGTTCTAGCTAAAATATACAATGTCGTCCTCCTGACGGGAGTTTATCCCTCCTCATGGAAAGAGAATAGGACCATCTTCATACCAAAAAGATCGGGTGATGACTACGTGCCGGGGGGGGTGGCGCCCGATCACAATCGGCTCGCTCCCCGGAAGGCTCTTGTCCGGCTTAATAGAACGCCGCCTAAAAGCAAAGGCGAGGATCGCCTCTGAACAAGGTGGATTCGTGGCCGGTAACGGCGCGTTTCGCAATATTACCATTGTCAACGAGGCGATCCTCAAGGGAAAATCATCAGAGGGAATGGCTTTGGCGATGGTCGATATTAGGAAAGCCTTCGATACCATCAGCCACAAAGTCATTCCAGCCGGGCTGAAGAGCCAGCAATTCCACCCTAGAATTATACATCTTATAGATGACATGATGGAGGGTTTGACTACCCGTCTGGGAGACGACAGGGTATTGGCATTAAATCGGGGCATCAAACAGGGTGACCCCCTATCGCCACTCTTATATAATCTTGCTTTAGAGCCGGTAATTGCGGCCATCCATGATATGGAGCTGGGTCTTAGATTTGGGGATAAATACATAAACATATTAGCATTTGCCGATGAACTCATCTTAATGGGAGAAAATCCAGATCAAATACAAACCATGATAAACACAGTTGAAAATGAACTTCTCTCATTAGGATTGTCTATCTCACCGGAAAAATCAGCGGCATTTCTAATTATCCCTGGAAGAAAAACTTGGGTAACAATAGATCCCAAATTAAGTATGGGTAAAAATCCAATCCCATTCGTGTCACCAGAAAGGGTAGTGCGTTACCTGGGCAAAAATATCAATCCATTGGGAGGAGCGGTTTCTGGACATACCAAAGAATACCCATTGCATGTCGCACAACGCTGCAACTCATTGATGTTAAAACCGTGGCAGAAACAGGTCTTAATAGAAAGATATATTGTACCTCGATTTTTATACTTGGCCAATATGGAACCTCCATCAGCCACTATATTGGGGGCCATGGACGACGGGCTTAGGAAGATCGTGAAGAAAGTTCATCATCTCCCTGAGTCCGTCGCGAATGGATTCTTTTATGCTAAGAAGCGCGATGGGGGCTTGGGATTGCCCAAGCTATCACAGCAAATCCCTCTGGCTTTCCTTAAGGCAGGTAATCGGCTATTAAACACGACAGATGAGTTGGTCCAAGCAGTGGTAAGAGAAGGAAAGATAAAGGATAGGCTCCAAGCAGTTGCAGCATCCGTGGGGATTCCCTGGCCCTGTACCCTGGGAGAGATCAATGCGTTCAAAACTGAACTAAAGAACAAAAACTGGGAGGATTGGGCTGCTTGTCCCTCCCAGGGAAAGGGGACAGGGGACTTCTACGGAGATAAGATTGGGAATGCGTGGCTGCTCAAGCCTTGGAGCCTTCCTCACACAAATTTACGGAGACCATTAAACTGCGCACCAACACGCAGGCTTGTAGGATAGTGGAGCAAAGGTATAAGCCGAATATAGACACTATATGTAGGAGATGCCAAGGGGGGATTGAAACGGCCGGTCATATATTGGGATTGTGTATAGCAACAAAACCAGCACGCATAAAGAGGCACAATGACCTGGTGTTAAGAGTGAAGGAGAAAATTGAAAGGACCTCCGAGACAGCTATTCTCTATTATGAGCATTCGTTTAGAATTAACGACTCAGAAATGCTAAAACCTGATTTAGTTAAAATAGAGAATGATGCTGCCCAAATTATAGACGTAACGATAAGATATGAGGATAGAGATTCGCTAAGTATGGCCCAATTGGAAAAAGTGGAGAAGTATAAACATCTTGAAACCCCGTTAAGGCTAATTTATCCAAATCTAAAGAGTATCACTATAACACCACTAGTATTTGGGTCTAGGGGGTCCGTTACCCCTGAGGCCAGAGATTTGAGGTTTAGTAAACGAGAAATAGAGAACATAGCTTTACTCATTCTAAAAAGGGGGTTAGCGACCCACAGTGCATTTTGGAGGGCACGAACGAATAGATATACATATATTTAAGAACTAATTTTAATAGTTTAGATCGTTACCGGAAGGTCAAGTAGATAGTATCCCGTAGTTAGCGTTAGAATAAGTAAATCAGATAATCGGTTTCGAAGAATTTTATCAGGGGACAATAGTGTTAGCTTACCGTAGATAATTAATAGAAGGGTCAATTGACCCGAAGGTACAGCTAATTTTGTAGAGTTAATTTTAACTATATTGTATTTAAGTATTTCTTTTATTCTTTCGTTTTAAATAATGACCCAAGAAAATATTTTTTTTAAGGGCCTGGGAACGCGCTCCCAAACGCGGAATTAGGCACGCGTGTGCTCAGGTTATAGCGCAAAATTTTAACTATAGCGCCTGTTCTTAATGACACGAAGACTTCTTCCTCCTGTACAGAACTTCGTAAGTTAAGTTGGTAATTAACATTCCTATGTTATAAAAGAAATTGAAATAGAGGATTGGTTATCTTCTGGTATTCAGAAGCTGAATGATATACAGAGTTAATAGTATAAACAAATAGTGTAACTTAAGTCAGTGCGAATATAAAGCATATTCTAATCAGTTTTGAAAATTTTGTTTTAAGGATACCCATCTGTGAAATTTAAAAAACACCTAATTTCGTATCGATTCATTTGAAACCGTATTACAGTAATGGAGGTTTATTATTTAATATATAGACAAAACTTAATGCATATTTCTAAATTAGTTCCAGAGATATTAATTTATAGTTTTTTTACTTTTGAAAAATTGCTGCACACGTTGTAATTATTTTTTAAAAAAAGTAAGTATTTTATAGTTAACCTCACTAATACCATATAAATAGATTGTAGATATGAGTATTTAATTATCCCATCAGTTTGGGAGAAAATAAATGTTGAATTTGAAGATTTAATTTTTTGCTTAAAAATTTATAGAACTGAACATTGTTTAAAAACGCCACCGCTGAGCATGTTGACAGAAGTTAATTATCATTTTATCCTTATTTATAAGGAGGTACAAAAATTGTGATGGGTTTACACGGAAAACTAGTATGTGGGACATTTGAAAATAAGAATATGCCAAGAAACGAAAACCCCAGAAGGGACAGTTTAAAAATTATAAAACTAAAATAACACTTTTTCGTACTGTGTTGTTTTGAAATCATTTAGTGCCTATACAGGCAATGTCGTATCTTTTTCTGCTCCTCTGTAACTAATTTAAAACTGCTTAGGCATCTCCTGAGTGGTTTTTTTTCACTTTCATGTAAGTAAACTTACGTTTTTTACTACAAGTGAATACAAACTTATGCATACAGGCAGAGATTTAAGACATTTTATGACATATTTTTAAATATTCTGCAGCTATACAACCTACATGGAACTAAAATAGTGTTTGATAACACTAAAATACATATTTATGAATTTTGGCAATTTTTGACCTTTTTTTCACAGATGGTATCCTTAAACAAAGATAGCAAATGAGGTACATTTATTTTTAAATTTAAGTCGTCCTAGAGATGAATAATTTTCATCATTTTCACTATATTATGATTTTTAATTTTCCAAACACTTCACCTAATGATTGTTTTTTTTTTTTGCTGAAAGATTGCAAGCCGCTGGGCGGTCAAATTAGTCAGTTTTATCAGTGATGGAACCGCCAAACCTCACGCAGAGAGGTGAACAGCTTCTTCCATCTCTGTTTCTCAGAGGTAGTAACGAGGTCAAGACCGTAGGTGTGTCCAAACAATGACATTGCCTTCCATACTTCTCGTAAATTTGACGTCGGAGTACACCTACGCCACTAAAGGCGGTATGTCTCATAAAGTTGTACTTATTTTAATTTTAATTAGTTGTTTATAAATTGCTTCCAATATAACACACAGAACATAGTTTGATCTCTATTTAGGAATATGCTTTTTTATTTTATTTTTTAAAGTATTTATTTACAGGAAGCAAGGGCGATGTACGGTGGAGCCTTAGACCCGAGGACCGCTACGGGAGCTGTTGAAGGCCTATCAAGAACCCTGAAAACCGGCTCAAGAGTCTTTGGTGATATAGGAGAAACATAAAGCCACAGTGAAGACAACCCTCCTAAGGGAAGGGCACCCTACAGAAAAATCCTGGCTCTCCAGGTTGGGGGTAACCTGCTCTGAACTTACCCACAGGCTAAACAGAGAAATAAACGGACCAGACCTTGATGACAATGAATAAGAAACAAGATTAACGATTTTAGAGAATTGGACAATTGTGACATGGAATGTGCAAGGCATGGCAACAAAGCTAGATGAACTCTTGATAGAAGTAAAGAACAGGAAATATGCTATTACTGTGTTACAGAAGCAAAGAAATTGGGAATGGGATCCAAAGAACTCCCAGAGTACAACCTTATACAGGGTTATTCTAAATTAGTTACCTGAAAGTATGAATGAATTATTTCGAAACTGTTGACGGAAACTTATTCCGATGTTCATCAAGCCTTATGTCATATCATCAAGTTTTAAACATGGTCGGCAGACTTCGCTACATGCACTCGCTCGCTTGTCTGGTGGGGAAAATCTGAAGAACTCGCAACACCTGGAGCCTAGTAAGCAGTTGCCATGAGTCTTACAGTGGTGCGGAGCATGCGCAGTGTTGTCTGTGGTTTCATGAAACTAAATCGCAAATTACCACACAAAGACATTTTCGTACAAAGTATCAAAAAACTCCCACACAGGTGAAAACTATCAAAACATGGTATGATCGATTCATAGAAACAGGTTGTGTGGGACACCGAGGGAAAGGACAGGGACGCCCTTCTGTAGCAGGCCACGTTGTGGAAGCCGTGAGAAGAACTTATGCATGAAGTCCAAAGAAGCCTACAACTAGAGCAAGTTTGGAGCTGACCATTCCACAACCTACGGTATGGAGAATTTTACGATGACTGCAGTATAAGGGGTAAAAGTTGCAACTGGTTCAGGCATTGAGTGCTAATGAGAAGCTTAAACGTTATGAGTTCTGTGCGGACATGCTGAACAGGATGGAAGAAGACAATAGTTTTCTTAATAAGATTGTGTTCAGTGATGAGGCAACTTTTCACCTCAGTGGTACAGTTAATCGCCACAATGTAAGGATATGGGGTACACAGACACCGACGGAATGCGTGGAACATACTCACCAAAACTGAATGTGTTTTGTGCGCTAAGCTCCGTATGGTCCATTCTTTTTTTTATGAGAAGACTGTGACTGGCATCACATATCTAGATATGTTAGAAAACTACCTGATGCCACAGCTGCAAGATTATGAGAATAATTTCATTTTTCAACACGATGGAGCACCTCCTCATTACCACCATGAGGTACCTATCCACACCACTCCCGCTTAGATTGGACATGGCGGGAACATAGCTTGGCCTCCTTGATCTCCCGATTTAACACCGTGGATTTTAGTCTATGGGGTTACATTAAAGATAATGTGTACAACCCTCCACTGCCAACCAATCTTGATAAGCTTCGCCAACGAATTAACGTAGCGGTAGCTTGGGTAGATGCAGACATGATCACGTGTATCTGGGATGAACTGTCGTACAGGTGGAATATCTGCCGAGTGACAAAAGGGAGTCACATTGAACGTTTGTAAACATTGCAAATAAAACTTAATGTTAATGTCAATGTATGTAATGGAAATGGAAATAAACTACATAAGATAAATATGTATAATTTAGCTTTATTATCAGGTAACTAATTTAGAATAACCCTGTATATTTAGGGAAAGATAAAGGAGAAAGAGCAGCGTCAGGAGCAAGAATACTGAAGAAACACCCTTCGGAAAAGAATACTTTCGCATCCCTGGATAAAGATAAAGACTGGAAGATCATATTGCTACATAATAGGAGTTTATGCACCAGTTAAAGGTGGTAGGAAAGCAGAAACAGAAGTGTTTTATTCCCAACTCCAAGACTGCTTGGACAAAGTGAGAAAGAATTACTATGTTATTATAGCTGGTGATTTTAATGCTGGAATTGGCAATAAGACAACATTGAGCTGGTTGGGTCTAATGGAGAAGTAGTAGTAAACGATAATGGGTAAAAACTGAGAAATATATGTTTATTTAATAAATTAAAAATCGCTAATTCCTTTTTTTAGACATATGGATATACATAACTATATCTGGGAAAGACATAATAATAGATCAATAATAGACTATATAATAGCTAATCAGAACATAGGACATATGTGATGGACGCTAGAGTACGACGAGGTTTAGAAATTGGAACCGATCACAATATATTATATTAAAAATTTAGAATACCTAAGGTATTTTTAAATCTCAAAACGATGAATATAATGTAATGAAAGAAAATTGTTGGAGGATCCGAGTGTACGGAAACTATACCAAAGAAAAGTGGAGGAAAAATTGAAAGGTAGAACTGATGACATAACCAGAGATTGGGAGAAAATAAAAAAGACTGTTTACACAGCGGTTATGAGAGGTTTAAGCGCTCAAAAGAGAAGTAAACTAAAAAGATTAAATATGGAATAAAGATCTGCAGACATCAAGTGTGTCTAAAAAGGAAGTATGTCATAATAGCTTAGTAGTAAAACGTCAAGAAGACTACATTATTTATAAACGGAAAAGAATCCAAGTTAAGAGGCTGTCTGGAAAATTCAAAAAGAGTGTCATGGAAGCAATTTGTGAATCGGTTAGAAAGAGATTTAACTGGCAGTTAAAGGTATGGGTTTAAGATTCTCAAAAATTTAAATCAGACAACAGAGAATAGCGCAAATAAAGATAATATACCAGAAGTAGTAAGGTATTAAGAAGGTTTAGTAGATAGAAATATGACGACAGCATAGAAACCGAACACGTAGGAGGATTGAATGCATTACAATGCAAGAGTTGGAAGCTGTTTTAAATAAAGCCAAAAACATATGAAATTCTGGAAATATGGAAGTAGGAGATTAAAAATTCGATTAATACAATTGTTTAATGAAATTTCAGTAAAATCCCAGATGAATGGAATACAGGGAAAATAAAAAGGGAATAAAGTGATTCCAAAAGCCATAGGAGTATATCTCTTTTACCAACATGCCAATATACTTAAATTAAAACTACAATCAATTGCAGAAACAATGTTATCATAAGAGCAGAATGGCTTTCGGAAGGGATGTATTGATGGAATATTTACCCTGAAACAAATAATGGAGAAGAAAGGGCATATAATAAGTCGTTATATCTATTGTTCCTAGTCTACGAGAAAGCTTACGACGGCATAATTAATTCCTTCGCTGATGACCAAGTATTATTGGCAGAATCAGAAGATGACCTATAAATACCTGCAACTATGCTAAACTATGGCATAAGAGTATGATATGAAAATATCACCTGGAAGAACAAAGTCAATGGTATATTTTGGGAAGAAATCAAAGAAGACTAAAAATAGTAATAGAAAATGAACGTGTCGAACAAGCGTCGTGGTTCGTGTACTTAGGGTGTCGGATAGGCATCTATAAAACATATAAACACTGACCTGGAAGCAAATATGATAAAGTACAATAAATAAAACGAATGTATAAGCAGTATTTTGGTACGAATATGAGAGTGGAAATCAAACAAAAATTATATAATATAGTCTCTAAAATAGCCTTCAAGTATGATAGCGAAACATGGATTCTAGAGCTCAATATCGGCGACATTTAGAGGCATCACAGATGTATTTTATGAGATCGTTGATTACGAAAACAAGAGACCAGAGTTTTCGTGCACAATTGGGGTAGAAACGCACAATTGCAACAAAAAAAGAGGAAAGACCATGTTATAAGAATGCCGCCTTGCAGATACGAGGGGTTTAGGAAGACCTCGAAAAAGATGGAGTGACCAACATAAAGTTAGTAATTAGCCTCGGAACGGATCATCAGACCCAAAACCTTGAATTGTAACAAGAAGAAAGAGGTGTTATTTAAGGTCGCTGAACACAATGTTTCTTGCGACCACAATATTACATCAATAAAATACATTAGACATACAAATTCAAAAACGGAGTAACAAAGAATATTGCTACATATTACATAGGTAATTAAAAGTAGCCAGGATTGATTTATTAAGGAATATAAAGTGTTACAATTAAAATTGATTTATATATACAAATGTCCTTAAAATAACAGATATTACAAAAAAACTTTGGATTATTCAGAGCTATAGGAATTTCTTATATTCTGTGTTTCTTCATAAAAGTACTATAAGTGGGGCATTATATAAGCATGTGGTTGAATGTTAGGAGTGTTCTACAACAGCTGTATACTGGCGGGTCTTTTGATATCAGATAGGAGCGAGTTAGTTTGGTATGTCCAACCCTTAATCCTGTCTCTTCTTTGTAGCTTATACAGGGTGGTCCATTTAAGTTGAAACTGTACAATATCTCCACAACTGAGCTTGTAGAAAGAAATGTATTGAATAAAAATTGCTTGATGTTATGGAGGAAAGTAAATGCCATTAGTCGTGTTTTTTTTGGAGAACGTTATGATAAGGATTTTAGCGTCTATTTAATTTTTTTAAATGACAATTAAACTGATCTTAAAATGACCATCATAACGACCACCAAATAAAACACGACTAATGTCATTTACTTTCCTCCATAATATCAAGCAACTTTTATTCGGGGCATTTCTTTCTACAAGGCTTAGTTTTGGAGATACTGCACAGTCTGAATTTAAATGATCCATCCTGTATATAGATGGCATGTATTCATATAAAACTCCATTGTTGCTTTCATTGTAGTATGTGGTCCAAAGCTTCTTAATCATCTTATTTATGAATAGCAGTACACCATAGTTCAGTATCCTCTACTATTCTTTATTCAGTTAGTGTAGGTCTATATAGATTAAAACCAGAGTGCAAAAAGCTTTTCTCTTAGGTGAATGTGCTATTATTTTTAAAACACAAATTATGCTATTGTTCAATGCATATATGAAAACATAAGCAGAACTTACACTGGTAAACACATCCTTATCTTCTCAGAATTCCAGGCTGCACTTGAGCCCTTAAGGTAACGTCAGGACTGATTTTATATCCCTAATTATGCTCACCAGCTTGGCAGGAAGGAATGAAGTTCAACTCAATTGGGTGCCGGGTCATAGCAGTATAGAGGGAAATAAAGAAGCGGATGGTTTTGCAAGACAAGCAGCTTCACAATTTATTGGGCCAGAGCTGGCTCTAGGAACATCTGGATGTTTAGTAAGAGGGACTATTAAGAACTGGTCCAAAGTAGAACATCATAAAACCTGACTTAAAAATCCAGAAAACAAACATGGTAAACTATTTATTAGAAAACCGTGTAAGAAAAAAACTGAAAGCTTACTTAAAATTAGCAGACTTCAGCTGAGAACAATTATTGCACATCTCACAGGTCATGCTGCTGTGAAAAAGCATCTTAATACGACGAGAGTGGTTCAGGATGACTTAGATTTCAGGTTGTGCAAGAAAGAAACTGAAACAGCCCAGCGCATTATATACTCCAGTGAGGCCTTGGCTCCCAGGAGATATGATATTGATTTTGGGAAAATGTTTTTAGAACCAGAAGAATTTGAAACCATATCTTTTATTATACTGTAATTCTTGGTAAAGGGTGTAGCAAAATTGATTTTAAAGCGATACAGGTAGCACAGTAACCCAAGGCTGAGATGACAAGTGTAGATCCATAGTTAATATACGTATAGACATGTTTTATAACCGTGCACAGCTGTGTCAAAGTACGTTCATTTTGGAGGAGTAATATTGTATTTTTGCGTTATTTGCAGCACGCTTTGGGCGTCAATTTGGAGTAGGTTGTATAGTTTACGTTATTAGCACCACGTATGGTACACAGTTCCGGTGATCTTCGCCCCAGCTTTACTTTCCGGTGGCCTTCGCCACAACGATTAGGAATCAACTTTGTATTTTATGTTTCTTTAAATATTAGATATATATATATATATATATATATATATATATAGGTTTGCCTCGGCTGCGATAGTATTAATTTGTAAAAACATGTGACTCTTTGCAGGGGGTGATGCGGCTAAAGAATGTAGGCTTACACAGATTATAATTTTTACTTCCCTCCAATTATTAATCCTTGACACTTCACTGATATAGAGAGCTGTGAGATTATTTATTAATTACTTGCGCTTTTTAATACGTAAACTTTACAATATACTCGCCGTAATGAATTTTCGTCCCACACTGAATACGTATTAAACTTCTTAAAGACGCGTCTCGCGTTCAGTTAGGAACACTGTGTACCAGCAACTGAACTGATTTCTACCGCCTGAATTTGCAAATTTCATCTATTTTAAGTCTGATTTACTATTACTAATCCAATAGAATACTTTTATTTAACTTTCAGGGTTTTCTGGTTGTTGATTGGCTATTTATAAACTGTCTCAAGAATTACATTATTGTTGCTCCAAGAATTACTAGTAGCATTATTAAACTTTTCAACTCATTATTGCCTCAAGGTTACCTCTTTGTTAGCAACTATTCTCGCAGCTCCTACATTATTAAATTACATAATACATTCACATAACATTATTAAACATGCACATAATAATATAAACATAATACTATGACTGTTATATACATTTAATATGTTATTTATACACATATTGCTTTAAGGTGAGCTGTTATTATATGTTATACTATATAATTAGACTGAAATCATATAAGTATTAAAAATACTTCCTCAGTTTAGAGACCTATACTGAAGGATTATACTTATTTACGGATGAAGAACATAAACATAGTATCGCTGTAGTATAAAAAGAACGATGATTGCATTCACATGAATTTCTCTACTTGCTCTTTCAAAAAAGTATTGTTACAAAAACTTGTTGTTCTTTCTGCATCTTGTTAATACAGATAAACCTTCATTTACAAATGTAGTTGTACGTATAAGAGGAATGCTTTAAGATAAAGCGATAGTAAAATATTTTCAAAGACTTGTGATGGCTATGTGAAGGCTTTCAAATTCTGTTCCCTTTGCATGAACACGAAAAAGAAAGAAAAAATCTGATGATGTGATACATTCACAAGATCTTCTCTGCCCTCTATCTTAATTAGTGGTTATGCAAACTATTCTTATTAAAGCTTATTTTTCTACCTATTACGTTTTAATCCGAATAAACATTTGCAGAAATAGCTAGATTACACATTTCGATATAAATACAAAGAGAACAGCCATAGACAAATGTTTAAGAACTGGATGCTATATACTAGCCTTAAAATTCCATAACGCTTCCTTGCAATCCCGAGAAACAACTGATAATCGATGGAACTTCTAAACAATGACAAGTATTGAACAATTCGAACCCTTAATAATCGATATCTCAGAAACGATATCTCACAAAAACTTAAATAAATTGTGTGTTTTAAAGAGATATACATTTCTTGTGTGGCACGTTTTCGTTATCGCTTAATGTTTACCACTTATACAAGATTAAACAAAATTCTTTCGGAATGAAGAGGATCTCCTAGCCTACTCCAAGAAAATTCAACGTATACATTTTATTTGTTATGTAAATATCCTTCATGTATGGTATGTTAAACAAAATCGTTAGAGTCGTTTTTAGAAAATTAAAATTTTCGAAAAATATTCAATGTAAAGGGTAGTTTGGGGTTGGGGATTTTCTTGAAAATCTTTCGTGTCGCATCCTTGGAAGATACTGAACTCAAATACTAAGTTTGGTATTTATCCGACTTTTCGTTTTTGAGTTATGCTGTTCACAGACACATACAGAGACTTTTCTAAAATGTTTTTATTTAGGGGGCCTCAAAACACGTATTTCCGGTGAAATTTTGATATCGAATTTTTGGGTGGAATGCAATATATAGGTGGTAGAGAAAGAAAAAATGAATACTGATTTGCAGTTCAAAGAAGTATAATCCATTCAAAAATTCAAACTAATAACAAAGACTACCTGCGAATGATGCAACAAAACACTTTTACATAAACAGTGTGCTTTCGACATCTAACTGTTTGTGTAGTAATACCTTCTCTATCTCTTGCGGTTTACTAATTACACAAAAGTCATTCAGAATAAAGAGAGTTTCATAGACTATTCCAGTAAATTCAATATGTACGAGGGCTGTCCCAGAAGTACTCGACCTAACAAAGAAAACACAAAAATTTTGGGAAAATCTTTATTTCTCTACATAGTCTCCTTTCAGCTCGATACACCTTTCCCAGCGGTGTTCATTAGCTTTGATACGCTGTTCATAGTGAGAACCGTCGAGTTCTGCAAACTCCAGCTCTTCATTATTGGCAAATCTTTTACCACCAAGCCATTTTTTCAACTTTGGAAACAGAAAATAATCAGACGGGGCTATGTCTGGCGAATAGGGTGCATGAGGAAGGAATTTGAACTTTAACTCATTGATTTTGGTCATAGCGATAATGGATGTATGAACTGATGCATTGTCTTGATGAAAGATAACTTTCTTTTTTGCTAAAAGCGGCCGTTTTCGCTTTATTTCATCATTCGAACGCTGCAATAAGTTTGCATAATACTCGCTATCGATTGCTTTTCCTCTTTAGAGATAATCAATGAAAATTATCCCACCCGCATCCCAAAACGCTGACGCCATGACCTTGCCTGCAGATGCAACTGTATTCGCTTTCTTTGGAGCCGATTCTCCGCTTTCAATCCACTGTTTTGACTTTCCTTCGTTTAGGTGTGAAGTGATGGACCCATGTTTCATCCGTGGTTATAAATCGACGCAAAAACTCGGCTTTATTGCAGCGAAACATCGCCAAATACTCGACTGAAACATCCTGACAATAGTGGAATGTTTAAGAACTAGAGCTATACGCTGGTCTTAAAATTCCATACTGTTTCCATGACATGGCGAGAAACAAATGAAAATTGACAGGTCTTGAAAAGAATTGCACCTCGAAACATTAATAAGGAACATCTCAGAAATGGCTGTTGGCACAAAAATAGTTATTTGAAATAAATGGTGTATATTAAGGAGATCTACATTTCTTGAGCAGTACTTTTTCGTCTATTGCTTAACGTTTACCAGTTATACAAGATTGTACAAAATGTCTTCCGAATGAGGGATTAAGACATTCCCAGAACATTCTAGCTGTACATTTTAGTTGCCATGTAATATCTTTAATATATGGTGTTTTAATCAAAATCATTATAGACATTTTTATAAAATAAAAAATTTCGAAAAATCTGTTGTGAAAGGGGTAGTTTGGGGTAGGGAGATTTTCTTGAAAATCTTCGTGTCGCATCTTTGAAAGGTACTGAACTTAAATACCAAGTTGGTGTTTATCCGACTTTGTTTTTAGTTATGCTGTTCACAGACACACACGCGCACGTGAGGACCTTTTTCTAAAAATCACTTGTTTTTTAATTATTTTAATTTAGGGGGCCTGAAATAATGTATTCCCGGTGAAATCTCGGTATGAATTTTTAAGTGAAATTTACGCAATTTACACAAACTACCTACTAAGTACGTGATTTAGAAAGAAAAAATCAGGCCAGAATGTTAGTAAACTTGTGTGAAATAGGAAGAATAAGCTGTTTTACCAACTGAAGGTACAGTAATTTATTACTGCAAACAGCAAACTTCTAGATCCACCCTGTCCTTGTAAGAGTGTGTCTGTTGTAGGTCATCCAGTTTTATAAAACTGAATGCTACATCACTGTGTGCTTCCGCATAGGACTAGCCTAGCATATGAAGTCTGAACGTTACTTCAATTCTAACAGTGTTTTCCTTGGACTTTGTCATTAAATGTAAGACATTATAACACAAAGCATCTGCTCTTATCAGTTTCCTTTTATGCTTTCTCAACGCCTCTTTCTGAAACACTGTGTAATATAATGCGTTATATTAATTTTATTCAACCATCCTAAGCATTTCAGATGCGCGAGTGTTATTAGTAAGCGATCGCGGGCCTATTGACAGATACGGAAGAAAATCGCGAGTTTTAAAAGCTACCCGTGCAAGGTTGAATGGACCAGTTGGTTAGAAATAAAACCCTGGTCAGTCCTCAAAAGTGAATTTGCTTTTACGGTTAATTCCTGGTTGCACAAGTTAATATTGTCCTAAATCAGTTTGTCAATAAATAAACAATGTTATAAGCTTTTATGAATTGTAATCTATGTAGCTTTGTGGTGGTACAACAATATGTATTCATTTTACGAGGATAACACATGTTAACTTACCGTGAAAATAGTTGTAAAGCATTTCCTTTTTCAACACAATCTTTTACTGTAACTGCGATTTGTTTCTCATGCCTAATCACTGAAAATATGCAAATGTAGTACGTGCCAAGATATATTATAATATCCTTGATGGCATCTGTCAATTGAAAACAACCTGCATACCAAGCGAGCCTGATGACTCCACAGTAGCACGCGAGGCTCGCATTCGGGAGGCCCCGGACTCGATTTCCGTCAGGCCGGACACTTAACCATGGGTTTTTTTCGAGGTGGTTTCTCCGAGTGAGAAGCAGAAAGACGCGCCTAACAACTGTATGTAAAATATGTGGACATACGTTGTAAAAATGGGAAATATGGAAATTAAATAAATTCACCAAAGGGCAAAAGCTGTAGAAGATTGAAATTCTACAAGCAAGTGGCTGCAGACAATAACGGGAAACAGAGCAAAAACCTGAGCCAATTGTGGCTCTTCTTTCACAGAGTGGTTGTTTTGCAGAAATGGCCGTAGTTCTTTTATGTACCTGTAATCATTAACTACAATTTTGGGCCATTGCTTATTATTACGCCGGCAGTCTGCCTTACACCAGAAGTCGGCTGCACCAGGTTTCTACAGCGCTCGCCAGGTTATCTCCTCTCCACCAGTATAGGTTGGCTCCACGTCATAATCACCTAACCTTCCCAGTACGTACCCCGAGCGATGCATCAAGAGAAAAAAAAGTTAATTCTCGAAGACCAGCGAAGGAGGACTTTTATTGAGCTTCGTGTCTGGGAGCGGCCGTCTCTACACTTTTCGTTCTTGTCTAAATTATCTATATCATTTACTTTTGGCATAAGTAAAATTCTAAATTCTTGTAGTGTGTGGAGCGGCATTTAATATCTCAGGGAAGCGAGTTTATATCATATTATCGCGTGTTAAATTTCATTTAAAATGGCAACTGTTGTGTGAGAAGGACAAATTTAAATGCAATCTGCTTCAATGGTAACATATATTTGTTTTTACACTTAAGTGGTAATATATTCAGTACATTTTGGGCTGTATGATAGTTACTTTTATTCAAAGCTGCTTTAAATCCTTTTTAATTCCTTCAAGCTTTGGTAGTACAAAACAATTATTATTCTGGGGGAATGCTTTATTTCTAATGCATTCTATAATGGGCCGGGCATTTTAATTTTCTAGTTTACCTATTTTTTTAAGTGATTGTGACTTCTACGCATCGACCACTTCTAAATCAGCCTTGCAAGAACGTTAGAAAGCTTTTTCCGGCTTTAGATTCTTCAAATACACGAGCTCTCAAAAAATAAGAAAAACTGTCAGAATTTCACAGCAACAGGAGTATGCGTGCCTAATCGGGCACTAAAGCTATTGAAGCATAGAAACCGATATTAGAAATGAATGAGAGGCCATAAAACTGTCTAATCGGGGAAATAGAATTTTGCACTATTCTTGTAATGAAATCCTCCAATGAAAATTCAGATAAAAGTAAGGTAGCGAATAAGCGAGACAATAAATCCGTGGTCAGGGAACCAAGCCACCTAAATATAGACAAAACAATCTAGTCAGAGGCAAGAGGGACTCTTTATCATCTTTTCTCATAGCACTAAGACTAAAACTGCTGCATCTCCGGCTTTTTGCAACGCTCGGATAATTTCCAAGTCCGTGAAATTCAATTACATGCACACTCGCATTCGCTTGTGATTTAAACTCAACGCAGTGTTTAAGCGGACTTTAAATGTTTTAATAATTAGCTTAACTAGGAATATTACAGTGAATTTAGTAGTCTTAATAACTTGGCTTTGCAACCGCGGTTTGTGTTTGTGGGGGAAGGGGGAAGCGTGTTGAGTGTAACAGAATTTGTCACTTGTGCGGGAATAAATGGAAAACAGTCGAAGTTGTATAATTTTCACCTGGCACTTCCTTATTCCCAGAATCTCTGAGATGATAAAGATATTTCTGTGACACTTATCCTTTCACTACCTGTAGGGGAACCAACTCATGTGGGGCCAAGGACCGACAGCCGGATCACTAGACAATTATTCCACAACCACGCACCTATGTAAAAACCGATACGAAGCATCACCGCCAATCCTACACCAAATCCTTGGGTAGTTCCTCTTCCCTTCGCTTCCCAGTTCATTTTCTATCCCTATCTTTTCCTGCGACAATATGAGAATGGGCGGTGGATATGCATTCTGCAAATGTTTCTCCCTGGAAATGGTTGGACTGCTGACGGACTCGTTTTCTGCGGCACCCCTGGCCCTTAGGGGCCCCCGAGTGGCTCGGGGCCTATGAGTAGAGCTGACCGGCGATTGGATGCGTTCTATCTGGAGCCGTTAGGGATCCCGTTCATTCTTGCGCACATCGTGGCCCGGATCTGCTCGTCCTTCGGGTATTCCCCTCATCCCAGGGGCCACGCTAGAAGCAAAAGAAGTCACTCTGACCTACTAACGGTAAAGGCAAGACGCACGTTAACCTTTAGAGTAGCACAATAGCAACTAATCCTCCCAGCTGAGATAAGGCGAGTGTCAGGCACAATGTAGTCTCAATAATTGTGATGCGGAAACCTAGGTGATCAACTAATAGTGTTGTATTCCTTCTAAGGCAATATCACGAGACCTCGATAGCTTCAATTTCCCTGGGAAGATCTGCAGGTTTTTTTAAACATGTGAGACCGATAAACGTGTGATAATGTGGTTCCATTAAGTTGGAACTCCGCCTCGCCCCGACTGGTCCCTAACTGTACAGAATAACAAATACAGAGCATATTCGGGAAAATGGAATGTACAAGGGAGCCCGCATCCTTATCTCACTCCACTGGTTTTCTTCCTGTGGGACTATTTGAAGTAAATGATCTACGCAGAAGAACTGAGAGCTCTGTTGCTCTGCTCTGTTGACCAGCGAGCATGAGCCATGTCACACCACGCATGTTGCAATGCAATGCTCAAATCTGCATTACTGAATGAGGGCGTCATTTTGAGCTTCCTTAATCAAGCACTTTTTCAGAAATTGGTTCTCCATACTTTGCCCCATGTGCGGCGTTTAACTGATCAGAGCAAGTTGGTGTTAATCTCTTCGATTAACAAGAGAAAAAATACAAGTGTATTAAATAATACTAATTTTTGCACGATAATGTGTCTTCTCGATGTTACAGGAAACGTCTGCCAGTGTCTGAAGTTTCCAACCTAGATATGTATAAATGAGGAGCAAACAATCAAAAGGCAATTTCTCCACCAAATGCACTTTTTTAGAAAGCGAATAATACTGATTTCTCTTTAATGATGAATAATATGGGAACCGTATCATAAAATATAGATTTATATGGTCTTCTGTGTAACTTATAACACTCCATCAGAAATCTAAAGCACGATCCTTTCCTAAAATTTAACCTTACTCATTCATTCATTCATTATCCGTTTACCCTCCTCTTATGTAGGACTTACACCCCCCAGGACTTACAAGCGGGTGCCTGGGGTCAGAGGCCCGTCGAGGAGCAGACACTCATGGATCAGACAGAGTATCCAGGATGGGTGATCAGCCCGATGCCTGGTATGGGATGAAGGAAGTAGATGAAACGAAATGTTAGTGAAATGGATGAAAGGAAAGGTGATGATGGAGCAGTTGGTGGAATGAATGGCGGGGGAAACCGGAGAACCCGGACGCCCTAGACGCCGCTTCGTCCACCACAAATCCCACATGCAGGTCCCTGGGATTGAACCCGGGCCGCCTAGGTGGGAGGCGAGCGTTCTAACCACTCGGCCACGGCGCCGCCCTTTAACCTTACTACTTGGAGAAAACATCTTTTGAGACAACTGGAAAAAATACCACGTGATTGAAAGAGAACCGGACAAAATTATTTTTGCTGAATACAATTGTAATTGTTAATGCGCTCATGTAATGGAATTATGACAATAACTGTTCAAATGGTGAAGTCTGCATCCCTCTCCAGACAATTATAACTGACATTTTTATTCACTGGCCCAACGTGATTGTATTAAACTGCCTAATATTGTTTGTCAGAGTCTTTTGAGATAGGGAAGGGGCAGATAAGGACATGGCGTGGCCGGTGCAGTAGCTATCACAAGGAGTCGCCACACGTAGCCGACTTGGGCACGAGCATCCGGTTTTCTATCTTCCTCTTCCGCTGTCTCAAAAGACACTGAACAAAGAATACCAAGAAAAACCATAGGTTCGTCATCATCAGGTTTATCTGGTAAGCTCTCCCAGTTCTCAAATTCAGCTGTAAGTATTTTACATCTGCTCTTCTTTCATTAGAAGTTGGACGATTCAATCGAACTTTCACTAGAACCCCATCAAAATCTTCTTCCATTGTAATTAAACTGGTAATTTCTTCTTCCAATTAGATAAAAGAAAAGAAAACCAAACTTCACTCATGCATACCTAAAAGAATGAGCATAAACAAAATGGCTGACCAATCAGGAATCAAATTGGGTGAAGTCGTCCTCCGTGGTGTAGGAGTTACCACGCTAGCTTTTAGCTCCCGAGGTCGCGGGTTCAAACCCGGCGGAGAGCGATGGATTTTTTCGGGCGTAAAAATCCTTAGCATGGCTTCCTTCGGAAGGGAAGTAAAGCCGGTGATCCCAGGTCCTAGATTTACGGCACATAAAGGAACCTCAAGCCTGATAAGAGGTCTCAGCAAAATTACCGGTCTTTCACGCCCAATATATAATGGGACGCTAAGGACCATAGTAGTTAAAGAGCGTCCATAAATAAAATTCAGTTTAATTTTTAAATTGGGTGAAAGCTGATTTGGCAGAGTGAAGGAAATACCTTTTCCGTGAAAGCAGGCTACGGAGGTAATACTTTTTGATTGAAACTGTAATTTTCAATGCATAATTTGAATGGTTTAAGACACACTTTTGAATGAAAGAACTATCATACAAGATGGGCACAAAGAAGATAAATGCAGTGATATGGGTAACTAATGTTTTTTTAGAAAATACCTTTGGAATGTTGGCTCATCAAATAGGTATTGTAATACACTTACTCAATAAACATTCTCTACGTATGCAATAATTCGGTCAAACTCAAAAGGGTCTTAAATATACGAAATAATTGAATTTGAAATGTACTGAATTTTATTTAAGCACTTAAAGCTCAGGTTGTTAAACAAACAAAAATTATTACAAATAAACAGGAAATATTAAGAGCGCCTGAACTATTTTATTTTACCTGTATTGAGACTTTTCTAGTGTTAAAGAAGCCTAGCCAATTCCCAGCTTCGATTTTATAGTATTCAATCCCATCACACACAGTATATACCACCATCTTATACTAGAATCTTCGTATGCCTACTATGATGATGCCTAAATTACTTCCAGCATTGACCGTATTTAAGTTCGCTAGACTACTAACATCAGCCAGGTGTTCATATTATAAATATTTAAGCTTTTATAATATATTATTTTAAAACAAAATATCGAGCAAAAATTGCTGAATAATGGACGTTTGTTAAGTGTATTATAGAATCTCATTGCCTTCGTGTTTTAATTCTTTCCCTGAATTCTATAAAAATACGCTTCCCAATCTAATATCGTAATATACTATTACAGCATCTGCTAGACACAGTGCGTTAGTAAGATAAATGTGAGATATTCTTATTAGTTAGTACTGTGTTGATCTTTTGGCTGTTGAGGAAAACAGACACCTAAACTTCTGAAGCTTATTTTTCTATCTATTATATTTTAATCCAAAATAAAACTTTTCATAAACAGCTACATTACACTTTTTGTTGTATATACAAAGAGAACAGCGAAAGTCAAATGTTAAAGAATTAGACATTACGTGCTGGCCTTAAAGTTCCATATTGTTTCCATGCAATCGCGAAGAAAGAAAATGTTGAAAGGATTAAAGAATGACCACATAATGAACAATTCTAATCATTAATAACGGATATCTCGGATATGCCTGATGCCACAAAAAACTTATTTGAAATAAATCGTGCGTTTTAAACAGATCTATATTTCTTGAGCAGTACGTTTCTTGTCTATCGCTTAACATTTTCTAGTTATAGAAAATTATACAAAATTTCTTACGAATGAAGAGGACTTCTAAGGCTATTCCAAGAATATTCAAGATACGCATTTTATTTGTCACGTAATTATCTTTAATATATGGTATTTTAATCAAAATCATTAAAGTCATATTTCAGAAAATCAAACATTTCGAAAAATGTTCCATGTAAAGGGTAGCTTGGGGTGGGGGATTTTGTTGAAAATACGTGTCGCATCTTTAAAACGCACTGAATCTAAATAGCATGTTTAGTATTTATCCGAGTTTTCGTTTTCCAGTTATCTGTTTACAGACACACACACACACACACACACAGTAAGGAGTCTGAATCTGCAGAGTTCCGCTCCACTTCATTACAGTTCAACCCCCTCCAACACAGTAAGCTCTTTTTAAACCTCTGTTCAGTTAAACATTTCCATATTTCTCGTTTTCAAAACTACGAAAAGTTAACGTTCTTGATCTTTTGATAGCTTCTTAGCATTCATACAACCTTTTACCATTGAAGCCGGATAGACACAAAAAGGATTAAATAGAGTAGCAATACTATTACTACTTTTCTTCTTTTTCTCCTTCTGCTTCAATTTACTCTCTTCTTTGGAGTACTTATAAACCAATGCCTTGGGTCAGTAGCCTGTCGAGGAGCAAGCAAACTTTGGATCATAACAAAACCAGGATTTCCAATGTCTGCTATGGCTGTGAAGAAGAAAATCAAATGTAAAGAAGAAATGGATAATAGGAAAGTTTGCGGATCAAATTATCAAACCCAGCATTCGCCTAGCAAAAAAAAACATTCGGTCGAATTGGTCGACACAGGGATTTGAACCTGAGACCTCCCGAATGCGGGCCACAGAAGATACCACTTGAACCATTTCGTGGATGGTGGATTAGTAATATACGCCTACAACAGAAATTACTTACAGAAGGGGCGATTTTTAAGTAAGAACACAATTTGCGGGTTGTATAGATGCGGAAAATTAGGATCAACTTATACAACTGGTACATATACCTGCCGTAAATCTACACACGGGACCACCGGCTTTACTTCCCTTCCGAAGGAACCCATGCTAAGGATTTTTATGTCCGTAAAAATCCATTGCCCTCTGCCGGAGTTGAACCCGCGACCTCGGGAACTAGAGGCTAGCATGGTAACCCTAGACCACAGAGGACGAGAATTAAACTGGAGCAAGGCCAATAGAAGCATACTGTTTGACACATTAACGCAATCTCAACTGATAATGACGGCAAGACAATTATAGATAATAGAAGCAATAATAGATGTTAAATATATCTCAGGTGTTTTTAATTCGAAGGGGGGAAGCGTTCTAAAATTCTCGGCCTGACTCTGTAGAGTGAAGATGGTCAAATTACTAGGATAGTTTTTAAGTGCCAACCTTTAGATGGTGCGCTGTAAAGTTTCAGACGCGTAAGTGTACTCACTTGTTTGTGAGGATCGTGTAACCAAACTAGGGTTGGTATTTCTTTTACAAAATGGATAAAACTGAAATACGAGCTGTGATAAAGTGCTTTGTTCTGAAGGGTTTAATCCCAATAGAAATACAAAAGGAATTATATTCGAAGATAAGGGATTCTTCCCCTTCGTTTCTTCTCCTTCTTCTTCTGCTTGCCTATCAGCTGTTATCTGCTTAAGGGACACTGGGACTGCGATTTTAGGTTAAAATGACAACATTTTCTATTTTTAATTATATAATTTAATCATATAGTGACCTGTAAATCATTTGGGATAATCGTTTTTCACGATCCTCCATCTTTAAAAGCGCAGCGACATGTTTAAATCACCCTGCACTACCTTTCAATTCCACTGGACCCTTTCTGTATGTGCTTTTTTCTCAGTTTTACACTTTTGCTTATGAAATTTATTCCTTACATTTCAGTTTTGTTCTGATTTGTGGCAAATTTCCACAATCAATCTAAAATGTGATATATCAATATGCATTTGATTTTTTTTTCTATTTTATTTTACGTCGCTTTAACTCCTTGGTCATATCGCGACGGATCTGTTGGTGGATATCTCTTAGAACGATATGTGATGGACAGTTAGCCTTCTAGGTCTCATCCCTGTAACCCCTACTTCATGCTATGCAGATGACATTAGGGTGCCGTCCAATCTAACCGCCGCCCTCGCACAGAAAGGTGGACAGTTAGCCTTCAAGGTCTCATCCCTGCAACCCCTGCTTCATGCCGTGCAGATGACATTAGGGTGCCGTCCAATCTAACCGCCGCCCTCGCACAGAAAGGTGGACAGTTAGCCTTCAAGGTCTCATCCCTGCAACCCCTGCTTCATGCCGTGCAGATGACATTAGGGTGCCGTCCAATCTAACCGCTGCCCTCGCACAGAAAGGTGGACAGTTAGCCTTCTAGGTCTCATCCCTGTAACCCCTACTTCATGCTATGCAGATGAGATTAGGGTGCCGTCCAATCTAACCGCCGCCCTCGCACAGAAAGGTGGACAGTTAGCCTTCTAGGTCTCATCCCTGTAACCCCTGCTTCATACGTGCAAATGGCGTTAGGGTGCCGTCCAGTCTAACTGCTTACATTGTCTGTAGATAGATGGCATAGCATTCGCTATTACCACTTATTTGTCATTTTACTATTGTTTAGATAGAACTTTGGATCGTGGATATTAAATATCCAATCCGGTATTTACCTTGGCGACCGAGAAAAACCACGAAAAAACCTCAGACATATTGGTCGGCACACAGGATTTGAACCCGAAACCTCCCGAATGTTGGCCACAGACTTTACCGCCTGAGCCATCCCGCTCGATAACATTTGATTATTGTTTCATTCACTGACTCAGAAAAAAAAAATTATGCTGAAAAACAAGAAAAAATTTAAAAGGAACAATTTCACAAAAGCAAAAATTTATTTATCTACAACCAATAATAAACTTCAATCAAATCCATAAATTTATTTTTTCAAAGCATCACAAAATGTCACTATCATGCTTCTTTGACAAATTTAAATCCGCAAGACAGCTCTAGAAAATTTGTAATTCTTTCTCTAATTAAAAACATGTAATGCTATTATCTGATAAACTATTTGAGCTAAGGGTTTGAGCTTTTGCACAGGCATTTATTTATTTACTTATATTAAGTATACTAATTTTCAAGTAAATGGTTTTAAAATTAAAAAGTTCAGTCCTAATGTCCCTTAAGCTCTTAGGCGCTTCCCTCCCTAGTTCAGCAATACAATCTTCATATATGGTCCTAGGGCGTCTTCGAGTTCTTACGACTTCTGGTCTGGCTTCCACGAGTTGGCGAGGTTTCCGATTTTCTTGCATGCAGGCTAAGTGTGCATACCACCTCAACTGTCTCTGGGCTCAGCATTTCTCTATTGTGGGTTGATTCGATTGTTAAAAAGTGGACTGCTGAGTTTAAGCTTGGTCGTACGTTGATTCAAGATCATTGCTCGGGGCGTCCCAAAAGTGCTACGACTGATGAGATTGTGACCAAAACCCACAATACCGTAGTCAGTGATCACCGACTGAACGTACGCGAGTTAGCTGAAATTGCAAAGATGTCGATAGGCCATATCCACTATATTTTATACTGAATTTTGGGTATGAGGAAGTTTTCCACTCCATGCCGCGTTTTTTAACAACGGACCAAAATTGATTCGAATGAACGGTTTCTCGTGTTTATTTAGAATGGTTTAAAGCAATTCAAGTGAATTTCACCAAAGTTTTATTACCGCAGATGAGACATTTACCGCACGCCAGAGACGAAGGAACAGTCCAAACAGAGGATGGTAACATGTTAAAGTGCACTCAAGAAAGCAAAAGCACTTGCATCTGCAGGAAAAGTGATGGCTGTGAATTTATGAGATTATCACGGTATGGTGCCTTTACACACGCCCAGGATTCTTGTTGCAAAACTGCATAACTTTCGCTTCTAAGTGCTACCACATCCACGGTATTCCGCGGAATTGGCTACCAGCGATTACGTTTTATTCCCAAACCCGAATAAATGGCTGGGTGTATACAGATTTACATCAAACTATGAGAGAGAAGCTGGGACACACGTTTATTTTACACAATTGGACTATCTCATTTTATCCATTACTGTAATAATGAATGCTGCTTTAGTTCGATGTCATTAGGTAACAAATACTTTATATTCTAACAAAACAAACACGTTATCAAATCATAAAATACAGGTTCCACAAAAAGTAAAATACGGTAATTATTTAGGTCAGCTTCATTACCAACACACCAGTCCTTGAATTTCGTAGAACTACATAAATAAACTTTCCTTGACTTTTCTAGACTTGCATCTTGGACTGCGTTTAAAATTTTTCCTGATGAACCGTGAAAACCCCCTTCTTCGCTCATTTTTACTTTAAATTCACATATAAAACTAGCATCCGAAATTGCAGAATATAACAACAAAGTTTGTTGATTTATCGTGTATTTTTCCAAAGTCCAATTACTCTTTCTCTAAACGTATAGTTTTCTTAATAAATAAGTTTCATTAAATATACTAAATACACAACATATACTAAAATACTCTGAATGTATATAAAATATTGTAGACAACACGTTACAAATTATGTTTAGTAACTAGTCCTCTAAATAGCTTATTGAGGGTGGTAAAATGTTGGAAAGCCATTGGACTAAATGTATTGGTTTACAAAGCATCTATATGAAAAATAAGAAAAGCATTTCTCTTAAATCAAAATGCCTCTCCTGCTGACTTAATAGCCGTTCCAGGATCTGTTATGACGAATAACCGCTTTTAATCTTGAAGCATGTACCAAGAAGCATTGTTAAAAGCAAGACGACCTTCAGTAAAGATTTTCCACACGAGTTTGACAAAAGTCTGTTGATAATATCGATGCATGGGGGCTAATATCTTGGCTATGGTCAAGGTTGTCCAGAATTATAACAATCGTAGGTTCAGGATATTTTGCGTCTTGCAGATGGAACCAGAAGGTATTATATAAATGCCACGCTAAGTCAACATGTTAAACTTGCCATACACTATCTCAGAATCTTGTCATCGATGTACGACCTCCAAACACAAGCTGAAATGCTCCCACTGCTATTCCGATTCGCCCACAATATGGGCGATATAATATGCGCACCACTGTGTAGGATGATGTGTTTATATTTACTTGTTTCTTTAATTGTTTGCTTTATTTAGTTTAAGGTGTTTAGTTCAAAAGCAAATATTGAAAATATATGAAATTTTTAGTTCTGTCTATAGCTTCTAAACTATAATTTGCTCTTTAAGTTTAAGAATACACGGAAAGAAGACATTAAGTCCAATTTTGCCGAAATGAGCTGAAGACAGAGGTATATAGATCATTAGGTACAATTTCAGATGAGTAAACTCATCTATAATCATCTTATGTGCTACATTCACATGGTTTCCTCTGTCCATTCTACAACAAACCATTATTACAAAGCTTATTTTTCTATCTACTTTATGTTGATCAAGTCAAACATTTGTAGAAATGGTTTTATTGCTGGTACAATGGGAATAAGAGAGTAGGCTTAACCGATAGTGAAATAGGTAGGTTTGTTGTATTGTTATTTGGCCACACGTTTTGGGAGCCAATATGAAGGAGGTTTGCTTCTGCTGCGTATGGAAAGTCAGTTTGAAGATGTATTATATTTCGACTGTTGGGGAGCCGAACTTGAAATAGTTGCAACCGCACGTAGGGTACCCGGTAGCCTTCGCCCCAAAAATTTAAAAATATTAACTTTGTAATTTGACTCTTTCTTTAAATATTATATATTTCGGTTTGCCTCGGCTGCGTCAGTATTTATATTTTTAGAGACATGAATGTCTTAGCAGGGAGTGGTGCGACTGAAATATGTAGGCTTACACAGATTATAATTTTACTTCACTCCATTTATTAATGCTTGACACGATTTAAATAACACTTCACTGAAAGAGAGAGAGAGAGAGAGAGAGAGAGAGAGAGAGAGAGCTGTGAGATTTGTTTTTTTTTATTAAATACTTACTCTTTTTAACACGTAAAACTATTTTCGTCTCACAATGAATACGTATTAAATTTCTCGAGGACGCATCTCGCGTCTGATTAGTAACACTGTTCACAACAAAACGCGTCCAGTTGTCTACAAGCAACTGACTTGATTTCTACTGCCCAAATTTATAAATTTCTGTATTTCAAGTCTCTGATTGGCTAGTCCTACTGCAATAGAATACCTTCGTTTAACTAAAGCTTTTTCTGGTTGTTTATTGGCTATTTTATAAACTATCGCAAAAAATTACATTATTGCTTCCAAGAATCACAAGTAGCATTAAGCTTTCAAATTAATTATTGCTTCAAGGTTACCTCATTGTTAGCAACTTTTAACATATTATTCTCACAGCTCCTACATTATTAAATTACGTAATACATTCACATAACATCATTACACATATATACAATAATATAAACATTTACAATGACTGTAATATACACTTTTTATATATTGTTACATTCACATATTGCTTTAAGGCGGGCTGTTATTGAATTATATATATTATATAATTAGACTGAAATTATTTAAGTGTTAAAAATACAGCCTCAATAGTCAAATCTTTTAAGGGCTCGTCGTTAGGTAATGGTTTTGAAATTCATTCTCTTTGCAGGCCCAGTAAGACGAAAAACTAATGACTTCCCATGAAGTGGCAAACCATATATTTTTAGTCCACTTAAATTTGCCTTAAGGGGCAGTCGCTTCACCACAGACCAAGAAGTGAAGGAAGCGGTGCATACATGGCTTGTTATTCAGACGAAAAAACTTTTTCTGAGGGAACAGAAAGCTTGTGAACGATGGACCATGTGCATTGAAAAGCAAGGGAACTACTTGAAAAGTGAGGTAATTGTAAGCTTCTATTATTGTTGTAACAAATTTAAAAAGCTATGTGACTTACCCTCGTATAAGTATTTGAAAATTCAAACCAATGAAAAAAGAATATCTTGGAAATGGTTAGCGCTACAAAAGATGTTATAAAACATAAATTATGTGCTTTAACGAGATGTACATTTTTTTGTAGTAAGCTTTTATATATCTCTTATGGGTTACCACTTTTCCAAAAATCATTCAGAATGTTAAGGACTTCAAAACCTATTTCCAGAGCATTCAAGATATACATTTAATTTGTCATGAAAATATCTTAAACATACGGTATTTTAATCCAAATCTTTAGTCATTTTTGAGAAAATCAAAATATTCTAAAAATGTTCCATGTAAAGAATAGTTAGGATGGAGGGATTTTCTTCAAAATCTTGGTGTCGCTTCCTTGGAGGACACTGAATTCAAATACCAAGTTTGATTTTTATCCGACTTTTCGTTTTTGAGTTACACACGGAGCTTTTTCTAAAAATGCTTTTGGGAGGTTGGAGGATATTCAGGAAGCCTCGAAGCATACATCTCCGGTGGAATCTCACCATTCAATTTTTGGGTGGAATACAATATTTCCCCCAACTTACCGTTTCATACTTAGTAGAGAAAGTAAAAATCGTAGATACTGATTTCCCATGTTGTACTGTGAATTCTGCAACGCCTCGCAGAAAGGAAAGAACGTAACTCCTACACACCTTTGAATAGAAAGGTAAACTTTAGCCCATCTTTTAGGGTAAGGTTTCCGGTACAAATCGATACTACTGTTAACCATGGTATCTTCTATGTGCTCAATCCATGCTGTTTATTTCTTTGGCAATATATTTTATCCATTTTGCTTTGCGGAGCCCTTTCTGTGAATGACATTTTCTGGTATAAATGATCCATCTTCTCAAACTATTGAAGGTAGCTAAGTTAAAACAATCTTAAGTGTTACTGGATCTAGTTAATAGGTATTTCTTAAACAAATGATATGATACATTTAATCAAAAGGTGGTATAATTGGGAAAAAAATTCCATCTCGTTAATAAAAACAGCTTAATGAATAAAAGCGGATCAGTGCATTCATCTAAATACAGTAAAAATTTAAATCTGATGGTTATATAGCTTGAGATAATAGTTTCATTAATTTAGCATATTTAATATTGGCAGGAAGGGGAATTAAATTTCCCTTAAGGATTTCAACATTTGAGATCCAAAATAACAAATTGACCAGCGTTCTAGTTTTGTTTGTAGATTTCGGTTGTCTGTATCAGTTACTGAATGACTGAGCGTATTAATGTTCATAAAGGACAGCAATAGTAATGAATGATAATATCCATACTTAAGTAGTATATTTGCGTTTGTTTTTCTTGAATAAAACTTACTGTTCGTTTGGATTAAAATAATTCTTCAATTGTCTGTACTTCAGTGTATTTTGAACGCTTACTACAGCGTCTTCGGTATAAAACCTGTCCGCTCGCATGGGGTTTTGCGTCTGGGTAACACGACATGCCACAGCCGGCCGTGCCAGCTCTCTGTCTTCGCTTCTTAAATCTGCATTCCTGTAAACTTGTACCTACATAAAATATAACAAAATTAGCTCCTGTCTCATAGAAAGTGCTGTATGTATAGAAGTCGCCGAAAACCCAACTTGTTATACTAACTTCGATAAATATTTTTGTGGCGACCATTCAAGATTAGTCAGTTTCTTCTGTTAACACTATACGTCTTCGCATGTGTTTGTTTTGCACTGAACCAGTGGTCTCAAGTTTATTCACAAGATCGTGAATTGAAGTTCTGGCAATTGTGTAGGAAACTTCATGCTGAATTCTTTATTATTCTATATTATATAACATTTTTAGACAGCATGACCTAAAAGTAGAAATTGTTATACAGCGCACACGAGCTAAAAGCTTTAGACTAACGCACTATCTTGATTGTGACAAACTTTGGTCTCAAGTTCAATTACGTGGCAATTTACCTTTTGTAGTTGCACATATTTAATAACTCCACTTGGTTTTATTAGGTTTCACTTTTCATTCTGCCTTTTTCATAATGGATGTCTCATGCCGCTCGTATTATCTGTTCATAATGCAAATCCTCATACTTCAATTTATTGCAATTCATTGTATTCGCCTATACATTATATCGACAGGCTCCTGTTTTCTTATTCTTTTATCCAGTATAACCTACAGAAAGACTAAATGGCGGAAATGATGAATTCAGAAGAAACTGAGATGGAAGAGCCAAGTGAAATTACAGAAGCAGCAGAAAGCATAACGTTAGAAGTGCTTACCCCCCAAAAATCCAGAAATCAGTATGATATAGCACTTAATCGCTTCATTGGCTAGTGTAAGGTAAAAACGTGGTGAATATAATTTCACTGAAAATGACCGCTAGCGAATCAACAGAACATTTGACAGCTCGTTTGTTTTACGTCATTTCTGTTAGTTTCAGGAATCAATTAATATTATTGATAGTTTACAAATTTCAGCGCTGTTTACAAATAGGATATGCCACACGTGTTAAAAAGGGTTTTATTTTGCACATAGGATTGCAGAATCGACTTACGGTCTTCGTTTCGTAAACATTTCTACCCGCAGAATAAAACCCTACTTTTGCCCCTCGTATCACTATGTACTATTACATACAAATACAGATTGTTCTACAGAGAAGTGCCTTCTCATCTTTAAAATAAAACTGGACTACTGACGTTAATGACTACGTGGTAACTGATGGACAGAAAGCCTGTCGTGTGTGCGGGGTGTGGGGAGTTGGTAAGCCAGTTGGCATTGGCTCTGACGTATAACACCGTGCGCTCGTAGTCAGCTTTTATACCAAAGACCCAGTATAATCATTAAGGCTCGGAAGTTTAAGAAAAATCATTTTCGGGTGTTCGAAGACAAGGGCCAACGTAATTATGTTCATTTTGGTCACTGTAAGCGGATAATGGTGGGTTTTGTTTGTTCGTTTTTTCCTTTTTAGACTTTCCTTTTGCTTTGTACTTTTTAGCCCTTTTAAGAGGTTTTTAACAGTTTTTTTGCAACTTTACCTTGTTTGAACCACTGCTGTTTCTCAACTCGAACAGACAACAATGATTTATACATATTAACATAACAACCTACAAATGTCTGACAAAAGAGCATTTTATTCATAAATATTTTTCGCTCCGTATGATTCATACCACCCATTTTTTTCCAGAACAAAAATGTTTAACTGTGTTTCAAATAATAGCATTTCTCTGTGGATTGATAAATTAAGTTCATCTCTCTCTCACTACATTATGTATGTTTTAAGGTATATATATTTGGGGAGAAGTAACAAACATTTCCTTTTAACAAAGGCTGAAGTAATGAAGTTTACTAATATCAAGCATTATATTCATTCTTTAAGTGTGTAATTAAAACTAAAGTTATTAAAATATTTATAAATGTTTATCATATTTTTACGTTGCTTTTCCATTTATTAAGTTGACGCTGACCTCTGACGCATCTGTGTTGTACCTGGCAGTTGTTTCAGTGGACTCAGAGTCCTGGGTTCGATGGTTGGATGGCGGGGATTTGGAATTTGTTTCGATAGAGCTGAGGTTCTTGTTTTTCAGGGGTGATGACACTGCCTTGATGATATTAATAATACTGCCGGAGAAGTTTGGGTTATATCTTTATTTTGTTACGTAGATTCCTATCTGGTCAACCCGCCACCTTCGTCGTCGAAGCCACTGTTATTCTTATCACGTTCAAAGTCGCTACTTATGTGTTTCTCCGACTAGCCCTCGAATTGCCTAGATTTCATAACTTTATTTTTACACTATCAACTTTCTGATTATTTTCTTCTAATTTCGTTTCGTCGACGTCCTCGTGGTTAATTTGTACCGGAATGTGCCTCGGCCACTGTCATGGATAGTGTGTACTCGACTGTCTCGGCGTGTCTTTCCTCCTTCACGCCTTTCGCCAAACTCTCGAATTTTCCCCTCTCCCTTTCTTAAGTTTCGTTCTGTTTTAAGTTCAAAACGTATCATGTGATGCCTACGCGATCTTTCGATTGGCTATAATTTTTGTTTCATGATTTTTTTTTTTGTTATTGGCTACCCCCACGTGACAACTTTCACATCTGCTTCTCACAGCTTATTTTGAGTTTTAAAATCTTCTCCCGAACATTCTTAGATCGTAGATAAGGCACGTCTACTTCCTCACCCTTTTAAGCCTTGAAAACCGTTGTAAACCCTGTCCGAGCCAAAAGAATAAAGGCGAGACTTCCGGTATGCAGGTTCGTTGACCATCGCAGGTAAAATACCTCTGCTTCGAGGAAGCAAACTTTGTTTCTCTGCCTTTCCTCCAAAACCCATTCCTAACATGAATTCAGCACATTTTCGTCGCTATGTTCGATCGTATATTATTATTATTATTATTATTATTATTATTATTATTATTATTATTATTATTATTATTTCTCCTGGGTCTCGATAACCAGCTTCATATGCCCTGACGGTAAACTTATCATCGGACCTTTAGGTTGGATGATGGGTTTATCGTTAATGTCCCATCTAAGCTAATCTAAAGTCCCTCTCTCCCTCTATTCCTTTCATTTATCATTTTATTTATTTATTCATTCATTTATTTAGTCAGTGGCTTACGACGATTTGATGGCGAGCCCACCGTTACACATTTATTCTGTTCACAATACATTTCAATCACTGTACACAATACAATTTCAAATTTACACAAGTATTTTCACCAAGTAAAAGAAAAACAATCTACATAATATCTGGCCGTCAACAACCAGGCTACAAAACATTTACATTTAAGAAATCTGTTTATACACACAATACATTCTTCAAACAATTTTTTTTTTAATTTAATTACACATCTTAGCTCCATCTTTCTCTCTCTCTCTCTCTCTCTCTCTCTCTCTCTCTCTCTCTCTCTCTCTCTCTTGCACATTACATACAATACTGTTTTTCTTGAAGCTATTAGCAGCCTCCACACTCAAGACACCTTTTGATACCCTTTTTTTGCCAGGTATACATTCTGTCCGGTTTTCTTACTCTATGTCATTAACATCGTGAATGTCAAGCACACTGTTTTAACAGGACATTGCTATCCCGAAGCTACCAATTTGTTTGTAAACAATGTTCGCATATATGACTTTCCTTACTCGTGTTCCGAGTGCGTTTGTACATTTTCCCTATCTGACTCTACTAAATTTCCTTGGTCCTGTTTGAATGGACGAATCAATGATAGATGGTACCTACCGATTATTTTCCCGGTCCTTAACTGTTGGAGTTGAAATACCCTGTCCCCGAAAGTTTGTGATATCCGATAAGGACCTTTCCAACACATATGTATACGTCTGTATTCCTTCTTTACTTTGATGGTTTAAGCAGTCTGTTGATGCTACACGTTCGTGTATATCTGATAGGGACATGTTTTGTTTACTCACTACCTGCGAGTCGTCCGGTCTCTCACCGAAATAAACATTTTCATTTTCTGTGTTTAACTCACAATACTGGGGTGCTTGACCTACTTCTGACTCATCAGCTGACTGCAGTGGCGTGTCGTTAAGATCTCTCCCTTCGCACAGTTGTTGCGTGAAAATTCTTACCACGTTAATGCCTTTTCCCAATGTGCAAATATTCAATAAAAATGGTTCTTCTGGTATTTTTGTTCTCGTTCCCTGTGTAATGCGAGAACCTGCGCGCATTCTCTGAGGTTGAGCCTGGGAACGCTACAATTCTTCCTGTCTCCAGTTTTCCGACCGTCGTGGCCACGATCCTTGACTGGGGCCTGTCCCTTGGCCTATGCTTCGTCCTGCCATTGCCCCGCTTCGGTGACCTATCGCGTCATCCATTTCGCGGTGGACATTTTGCGGCTGTCGTGTCTGTGATAGATACGCGCTCGGCGTCCATGCGTAGCTGTACGTAGGCATGCTTGGGAGCTCATGGTCCTCATCTCTACGTCGTGGGGTCGCTGGCCGGCTTGGAGGTGTTCTTGGTCTGTTCGGAGGTGTCCTTGGCCTGTTCGGGGGAGTTTCTGGGCAATTCGGAGGCGTTCTTGGCCTGTTCGGAGGTGTCCTAGGCCTGCCCGGGGTGTTTCCAGGTCGGTTCGGGGGAGTTTCTGGGCGGTTCGGAGGCGTTCTTGGCCTATCCGCTGTTCCACCGTGGAGGTTATTTCCCCGGTGTTGTCTACTATTCGCCGGGTACCTGGAGAATCTCATGTAGTGAACGGGATACTCCTCATGTTGCATCGGTGGCCTACCCGTGCCCGTTTGGTTCCAGGGCCTATAGCTTCTCTCCCGATTTCTTGCAAATGGCTCTTGATAACGCTGTCGGACTGTGGAGTAGTTGTTCAACGCACCTTGTGCCCTCGTCCCATCATTACGATGCGAATTTATCCGATCAATGTGTCTGCCTTCAGTCCTGATTCTGGGCCTATCTTCTTCCCGCGTTCCGTACCCCTGCAGAGCGGTAAGTAGTTCAATGGCTTCGCTCAGCGTCCTCGGGCGTGCTACCACGAGGTGATGACGTATAACGTCTGGGAAGTGTCGTGTCAGGAGGGATACAAATTCACCTTCGGGCATCGGTGGGTCCAGGAGTTGGCTTAATTGGCCGAGTCGCAAGAAGTAGTCAACCATCGACTCACGCTTCTCTTCCCTGTATCGGCCATTATTTATTTCTGCGCGCACCCTGTACTGTGCAACGCCACTCCAATATTTTTCCAAAAATGCAGACCTAAAATGTTCATATTGTGCATGCTCGCCTACCGTCAATCGAAACCAACTCAGGGACGGGCCTATCAAGCTCCTTTTTATAATTACCATTTTGAAACGGTCGGGAATTCCCCTAAGCGCGAAATAAGATTCGAGGTCATTAATGAACTGCTTCGCATTATCGACTTCACTGTTGAACTTGGGGATTGGTAGTTCATTCAAAAATTGTATAGGTATATTGCATTGTTGCAGGGGCCCTACGGTGCTTGACATTTCACTTGCCGGGTGCGGTGAGGTCGAAGGAGTGCAGGCAGGTTCGTTCGACCTCGGTTCGCTACTCGGGTTGTTACACTGGAACGACGAAAGCGCGGAAACCTGAGAGGTAATTCGCGCGTCCGTGGCTCCTTGAGATCGCGGTTCGATTTGTTCTACCGCGTCCCTGCGAGCATTGACGGTCTGTGTCAGTTCCTCCCTTAATTTGTTAATTTCATCATTAACCCCTGCTTCAAGTGCCTGCTGCTTATTCTGTAATGATACACAGACTGTCATTGCTTCTTCCCTTGCCTTATCACTAATTGTACATATTAAGCTTTCATTGTTTACAATTTGTTGGGCCCTGATGGCGTCCATTTCCACGACAAGTTCCTTCCTCACTACTTCTACACTATTCTGTGTTGCTTTTAGTTCGTTTCTTATATATTCTACATCCTCGTAGATTACATTTTGACTTGCTCTAATTTCTGACAAGACACCCTGTATTTTATTTTCTAAGCCCTGACTGATTTCCTTCTGTTGGATGCTTAATTGTGAGGCTATCTGTTGCTGCAATGTTTGTTCCTGTACTGTTAATCGTTGAGTCAGTGTTTGCCCTATTGTTTGCTCTTGTTCTGATAATCGTTGGGTTAGTGTTTGCTCCTGTTCTGTTAATCGTTGAGTCAGTGTTTGCCCTATTGTTTGCTCTTGTTCTGATATTTTAGTGTTTAGGAGGCTCAATTGAGCCAACATCTGTTGCAGCATTTCGCTCGCGTTAAGTGATCCGGTAACTTGGTGTTCTAATGTTCCGTTATCTCCATTTTCTACACCTACCCGCGTGCTATTGTTAGTGAAAATTTCCCCTTGTTCATTGCTATTACCTTCCATAACGTTGCCGGTTAATTTCTTGCTTCTTAACAGCATTTACAAACATACATACCCCAGTTTACTTATATCTATTGCATATACACTCCCTTCCAAAATTTCATTAACTTATGTATCATGCAGTTAACACTTACTCGGTGCTGGGTTGAGCTGCTGCGAAGTGTTGTAGTAGTTCACAAAACACTTCACTACACTTACACACTTTTTGGACACTGATGATGTCTGCGCCGAATGTCTGCTTCCTTGTTGTATTGGAGCGGCGTCGATGTCGCTTGTTGCCCCACGTCTATCGGTACACTCTGCTGCTGGTGGTTGCTGATTTCGTCATCGGCGTCGTCTTCCTTCCGTTGTCGGTTCTCCGGGTGCGTTATCCGTTGGCAGTATTTCGGGCCCCACGTTGGGCGCCAAATGACGCTGACCTCTGACGCATCTGTGTTGTACCTGGCAGTTGTTTCAGTGGACTCAGAGTCCTGGGTTCGATGGTTGTATGGCGGGGATTTGGAATTTGTTTCGATAGAGCTGAGGTTCTTGTTTTTCAGGGGTGATGACACTGCCTTGATGATATTAATAATACTGCCGGAGAAGTTTGGGTTATATCTTTATTTTGTTACGTAGATTCCTATCTGGTCAACCCGCCACCTTCGTCGTCGAAGCCACTGTTATTCTTATCACGTTCAAAGTCGCTACTTATGTGTTTCTCCGACTAGCCCTCGAATTGCCTAGATTTCATAACTTTATTTTTACACTATCAACTATCTGATTATTTTCTTCTAATTTCGTTTCGTCGACGTCCTCGTGGTTAATTTGTACCGGAATGTGCCTCGGCCACTGTCATGGTTAGTGTGTACTCGACTGTCTCGGCGTGTCTTTCCTCCTTCACGCCTTTCGCCAAACTCTCGAATTTTCCCCTCTCCCTTTCTTAAGTTTCGTTCTGTTTTAAGTTCAAAACGTATCATGTGATGCCTACGCGATCTTTCGATTGGCTATAATTTTTGTTTCATGATTTTTTTTTTGTTATTGGCTACCCCCACGTGACAACTTTCACATCTGCTTCTCACAGCTTATTTTGAGTTTTAAAATCTTCTCCCGAACATTCTTAGATCGTAGATAAGGCACGTCTACTTCCTCACCCTTTTAAGCCTTGAAAACCGTTGTAAACCCTGTCCGAGCCAAAAGTATAAAGGCGAGACTTCCGGTATGCAGGTTCGTTGACCATCGCAGGTAAAATACCTCTGCTTCGAGGAAGCAAACTTTGTTTCTCTGCCTTTCCTCCAAAACCCATTCCTAACATGAATTCAGCACATTTTCGTCGCTATGTTCGATCGTATATTATTATTATTATTATTATTATTATTATTATTATTATTATTATTATTATTATTATTTCTCCTGGGTCTCGATAACCAGCTTCAAAGTCCCTTTTAGGATATTTTATGTATTTTTATGGGTCTTTAGTTTCCGAGCTCTAATCATCATTGGAATATAAAATATTACTTCATCACAACAATGATGTGATAAAGGAACTACACCCAGAATTAGTCATCAAGTGCATAAAAGTCTGTCAGAGTAAATGAATGAATCATTTGCTATGAACGAGTTCGGACAGAGTTCCCAAAACCATGCTTCATTGTCGCCCAACAGGGAAAAGACCTCGTGTTGTCCAAGGAAGTGCTGGACACAAAGCCTGTCTGTGAGAGCGTAACAGGCCATTAGTTCTAAAACTTGCAGAGAAGAAGATGACTTCCTCATTCGTGTTTAGTAAGTTTATACACTATGAACTTTTTATTACAAAAATGGAGTCGTTGCGTCGCATGTATTTTATGGCTGAGTTCCATACATTCCTGCTTTTGATCTATATTCTAACCTTGATGAAAAGAGACAGCAATTCGATAATTAGTATTTATGTCGACCTTGAACTGGATGAGGAAGCCAACAACTCCAAAAACACTCTCACTCTTCTTTACATAAACAGTATTAATTCGAGAAAAACTGGTTTCTCACCTGATCGATCACCTGATTGCTCACCTGATCGCTTTTTATAAATCTGGAATTCTATACGGAGCGATAAACCGAACACGGAAGGACATTGCTGTTACAGCATGCATCAAGGTGAGGTGCTAATATAACCTGTAAATTAACATACCATAACAGACAGCCGTGTGCTTTACTGGCCTTAATGTTCAAGGTTTAGTTTCAAACTTTGCACGTTATCCAGTAAGTACAACTTTCTTCCTCGTTGTTACAGCGACTCTGTAAACAATGCTGATGCGCACTCAACCAAATGAAAGTGAATTCTTAAAACTTAAATCATTGTGCTTTACCTGTCTACCAAGTTTTGGGCAGCTGGGTTGGAAAGAGCTTTGAGGAGAATAGCTATGGGGTGAATAAGGCAAAGAGGTGAAATAAATGACAACACGAGGAAAAGCCCACCTCCGTGGTGTAGGGGTAAAGGTATAGGCAAAGGTACGTTCTACAGAGGGGCCCCCGGACGAGGGGCAGAGCACCACATGCAGGCCAGCCAGCTCATTGAGCTACCGAAGGGCTAACAGATCCGAATGCCGGGGTCACTATCGTTTCCAGTTAGAACGCATCCGACGCCGTACGTCCCTACCCACGAGTCACTAACCTCCAGGGTCCCCCGGAGCGGAGCTCAACGACGAGGAGAGACGTAACTGAGCAGTCTGCAGCGACATCAGGGAAGAAACCTTTACAGAGCGCAAGCCACCGCCCAGCCGCAACCCGCCGAACACCGTCGCCTGCTCCTACAACTCTGAAACAGATGACAACGAAACTGATATGTACAGAAATAAAAGGAACGAGAGTCGTGGTAGAAGATAAACCATCTGGAGACGCAGGGAAACCGCGAAAAACCCGTGGGCCAAAGTGGGAATCGATCCCGAGACCTCCCGAATGCGGGCCACATACTTAAATGCCTGAGCCATTCCGCTTGATTTGGTGTAGGGGTAGTGTGTGCGCCTCACATTCAGGAAATCCCAAACTCAAATCTCGGTTAGGTAGGACAAATTACCTGGATAAGGGTTTCCCCCATCTTGAGGCTAATTTTTGGTGACTAAGCTCTATGGATCCTGGCACATTTGAGCATCATTTCAAACATTTGGTTCATTTACCGTTCGATATCACTTGCCAAGTTAAACAACGTTAAAACTTCCAGACCCTCCCAAAAATACATATAAATGTGTCAAAAGAAGACTATAGGCAACAACCGACAGGAAGCTGAATTGGATTGTAAAAGTAAGCATTCTGAATTGGGATAAAGAGGAATATATACTTAGGAAGAAAGGAAAACTCAGCAATGGCATGTTTAGACTCCGAGACTGGTGGGAACAGCAAATGGCTGAGCATTATGGCAGGAGAATCTGTCCACTTTGTGATAAAGATGAAAACTGGACACATATTTTAGCGGAATGTGCACCTTGGTAGAACCAGCAAAAAATTAAATTCATACAAAAAGCCATAAATCCAGCTAGAAGGAGATTGACATATTGGGATGTGTTGGATGATCAGAGGAACTGACAAATGATTGGTCATTTCCTCGGTAAAATGCGCGAAACCAGATCAAATTTGTTCGGTTATTCAGAGGCATTTTCTTTGTGTTTTTTTTTCTTTTTTGCTTCTTTCTTCTTTCTTTATTTATGCCAGTTTAAACTTTATCTTAAATATGCATGTACGGTGAATGACTCGTGCACTGAGTGTTTATGCAATAACTTTAATAATTTTTCACCAACAAGGATACCTATGTATTTACCCACTTAGTTTTAATTAAATCATGAAATGCACCATCTTCAACAGCAAGGTGGACCAATATATCCGTTCCGATTTCACTGTTCATGTGCCATCTCCTCCTGGGACGACCTCATCAAGCTCTCCAAGTGGTTTGCAGTAAGTGTTATCTTCGTCACCTTCCATTGGTGAGTATGATTTTACCAATTTTCTTTTACTCTTGTAAGTTTCCATTTCTAATAAAAATCTGTAATCCATCTCTTATGGCAGTATTCCTTATGTCGTCTCGTTTACTGTCTCAAAATGTCTCCTATTCCAGTTTTCTGAACCATGCATCAATGCCGGCACAATCATGACTTTATACAATTTCAACAAAGCATGATATGCGCAAACGAATAATAGTATGTTATACCTAAAAAAGAATATTAGTACTTTCCCCTTATCAACCCGTAAGAAATATTTGGGTTGAAGTCTCCGTATAAGTTTACAATTTTTAATATTCTAGAGCAGTAATACTGTTGGTTATTACTGCCGTTCAAATTTGCTATTGTCATAGGTTCTTCTACTATAATAGTGGATAGAATATACATACTCAAGTAAACATTGAATGTTGTGAAAGGCTTCGTCCAGATCTTGTAATATTGTGGCGTATGCAGGCATTGTCGCGCATACGTCTCTTTGGTCACCTAGATTGGAGATGGCGGTTGCAGTTTAGGTGGGGGTAGCAGTTTAGGTGGGGGGTAGTTGCTTAGATGGCGTCCCCACGCTGTTGTGGTGTGTTTGGGCTTGGGAGTGTCAGTGAGTAGAAGCCAACCAGACCAGACGTGTGTTACGCTCTCTCCATGCAGGACTGCATGGCGGCCTCGCCCGACAGGCATGAACTAAGGAGATGGGGTATGTAGCAAGTTTTATCTAATAAACCCTTTGCCATCCAGATCTTTATTGTCTTATTTATGATAGTGTAAAGCTCCTTCTACCTATTTGAACCATATAAGTGTCCTTTTGCCAGTATTTAATAATATTTTTGCACTTTCACTTTAGCTGCGTCCCTAGTCGTAGCCTCGCCTTATTACAATTTGTTAATTTTCTGGTACCTTTAAGCGAGTTGCCTACCTCCCATTGAGCATTTGATTAGAGGCTACGACAATATCATTTCATCATTCCTGGAAAACTTAATAGCAAGCTTCATATTACGTATTTAATCTTCGAGCACTTTTCTTAGTTGTTTTAACGTCTGCTCGTTATCTTTGGTCATTGTTGATTTTTTTCCCTCTCTCTCTCTCTCTCTCTCTCTCTCTCTTTTACGTACGTGTAAAAGTAAGAAATCATAACTTGAGAGAATCGTGTTTCATAAACGAGAGGAAAAAAATTCTATTTTATCCATACGGTAAAGTAATGCTATTAAAATCGTCTCACATGATGGGGTCAGCTTTTTCGTGTGCAAAACCATTTTAATAAAAACAAACGCTACGAAATATGTAAATAAATAGGATTTCTGTTCTCTCTGGTGAAAGATGTTGTAAACAACTTGTTAAATATAACACCAAGAACAATTTTCACTTTATACAGGCTGAACCATTTAAGTTGAGACTGTACAGTACCTCCACAACTAAGCGTTGTAGAAATAGATATCTTTAATAATCTCTAATAATAGTTGCTTGATATTATGGGGAAAAGTAAATGTCATTAGGCGTGCTTTATTTGAAAGACGCTGTAATGATCATTTTAGGATGAATTTAATGTTATTAAATGGGAACCTCCTTTTTATGTTGTTTTTTTTCCACTCCTAATAAAAAAACAAAAAACATTTGTATAAAGCACTGCAGTTGTCCTTAATCAACGTAAATAGCAGCAAAAATTCTGAATGGCTGTGTATTAAGACCGCAATGAATGGTTGACCATCCATGGATGGTTATTTGAGGGTCAAGTTACGTTTCGTAATCGGGAACTAACACTTTTATTTTGTTTTGTTATTCCTCATCACAAAATAAATAGCTTTCTGTAAACCATTTTCAAATGAAAAAACAGCACACAAACATTTCTTTATACCTAATTATGCTGGAAGGACAATTTAAGTTGAGACTGTACAATATCTCCAAAACTAAGCGTTGTAAAAAGAAATGCCTTGAATAAAAGTTGCTTGATATTATGGGGGAAAGTAAGAGCCATTAGTCGTGTTTTATTTGATGGACGTTGTAATGGTCATTTTAGTTCAATTTAGTTTGTTTAAATGAACCTACCTTTACGTTTTTTCTCACCACTCATAAAAAACCAAACAACATTTGTATAAAGCACTTTGCACTTTCTATTGCATCACCGTAAATAACAGAAAAAATTATGAATGGCTGTATACGAAGAGAGCAATGAATGGTTGGACCATTCATGAAGGGCCATTTGAGGGTCAAGTTACGCTTCGTAAATGAGAACCAACTTTTTTTTTAATTTTGTTTCCTCACTTCTCATCACAAAATAAACAGCTTTTTATAAACCATTTTCTAATTAAAAGCAACATAAAATGTAGGTTCCCAGTTAAAAAATTAAACTGACCCTAAAATGACCATCACAACGTCCTCCAAACAAAACACGACTAATGTTTTTACTTTCTCCCATAATGTCAAGCAACTTTTATCTAAGGAATTTCCTTGTGCAACGTTTAGTTATGGAGATATTGTACGTCTCAACTTTGTATACAAATCCTCGAGTCACTTAAACATGGCTCTGAATTATTATATTTAACCGTTATGATCTTCTCCGTTTACTTCTTATGATAGCTATCCAGTCTGCTCTTGTATTTTGCGATCTGCTCTATTGGTGTTTGATTTTTCATTTCACAACCTTTCACTTCGTTTATTTTCTGCTTCATATCTTCACCAAATCGTGTACATGTCATTCTGTCGTTTGATTAAGACTTGTTTCCACTGTTCACATGTTTGTTATACCTGACTGTAAAGCAGAATGGGATAATTGCCCAGCGATAGTAGAGCATGACCCTCAATTATGGAAATCGAGTCATGATTTATTGGTATCTGACACTTTACAGTATTTGATTGTTTACACCTTGACTGACAAATTAGTGGAATAGTCTTGCTGAAATATCCTCCTGTTGTCAGTGGTTTTAAACATAAAAAATATGGGTTACACTTACATTAATTTCTCTACCCTCTATCGTTTGTTAGTGGGTATACAAATTATTCTTACGAAAGTTTATTTTCCTATCTACGTCTTTTTTCTTTCTCTACTACGTATAGTAATTAGGGGAAGTATTGTATTCCACCCAAAAATTCGATACCGAGGTTTCACCGGAAATATATGTTTTGAGACACCCTGAATCCAAAAAAAGCATTTTTGGAAACATGTCAGTGTGTCTGTCTGTCTGTCTGTCTGTCTGTCTGAAAACAGCATAACTCAGAAACGAACAGTCGGATAAACACCAAACTTGGTATTTAGGTTCAGTATCTTCCAGAGATGCGACACGAAGGTTTTCAAGAAAATCCCCCCACCCCAGATTACCCTTTACATGGAACATTTTTCGAAAATTTTAATTTTCTCAATAATGGCTCTTAACGATTTTGATAAAAATATTATATGTTTAAGATACTTTCATGACAAATGAAATAAATATCTCGAATTTTCTGGGAATGTCTCCAAAAGTATTCTTCATTTTGAACGACTTTTGCATAACTGGTAAACCATAAGAGATAGACAAAATTTTACTACACAAAAATGTAGATCGCGTTAAAATACACAATTTATGTCATATACATTTTTTCATTGGTTGAGTGAACCATTTTCGAGATATTGCTTGTTATTCCCTTAAATTTTTCAATACTTATTTTCTCAAATGGGAATTCGTTATTCATTTTTTTTGTGCTGGTAATGCAAAGTAAATGGAATACTCCACATAGCAACCAGCTCTTAAAATTTCTGACTATCCCAAAGCCTATCAATTCCCCTTGCATCTACAAGAAAATTAGCAATAAGATTAACATCTCGATATCTCGATTAACATGAAGCATATGGAGAATAAGCGTTTGTAAAAATAGTTTGAACAAGAGTAGAGAAAGTCATGTGATGGTAACACATCAGATTTTTAAAATTTAAAACCTTCCGGAAACAGCTGTACATTCCGTATAGATGAAGGGGAGTAGTGATAGTCAAATGCTTTAAAACTGGACGCAATACAGTGATCTAAATGTTCCTACTCTTCCATAACATCGCGAAAAACAGTTGAAAATAGACAGGAGAATGGCTATATATTGAACAACTCGGACTATTAATAAAAGGGTATCTCGGAAATGTCTGATACAACAAAGGCGTTGTTTTAAATATGTTGTTCGTTTTAAAGAGATCTGCATTTTTTCTGTAACACTTTTTTGTCTATCACTTAATGTTTACCCGTTATACAACATTATGCTGAGTTCATTCGGATAAAGAGGCCTTCATAGGGTATTCCAGAAAATTCAACATCTACATTTTATTTGTCATGTAAATACCTTTAGTATATAGTATTTTAATCAAAATTATTTAGAACAATTTCTAGGCAATAACAAATTTCGAAAAACGTTCCACATAAAAGGTAGTTTGCTGTGGGGTATTTTGTTGAAAATCTTCGTGTTCCATCTTTGGAAGATGCTAAAGTTACTGAACTTATGGAAGATACTGAATTTAAATAAAAAGTTTGGCTTTCTAATACAGAGTCAATTGAAAAATTGAATGCCACAGCCGGGATATTAACACAGTTCTCCCGCTCTCCCTGCAGTTCCCTAACCACAGGTACTGTGACAACGTGCCTTGGGACATGAATTCCCCAATTGACTCAAGTTGTTTCCCATACAGGCCACCAAGGCATCTCACTAGAGGCGCCCTGCCATCGAAAGTACTTTAATACTGGGAGCTTATGAATTTCTTAAGGTTTTCCTTTCAATTATTATTATTATTAATTATTATTATTATACTTTTTAGAGACCTTAGCCTAGTCTTGGTATGTTCTTCGCCAACACATTGAATTCCCCAATTGACTCAATGTCCCATCGGCATGTTGTCACAGTACTCAATGGTTAGAGCAACCGCACGAAGAGTGGAAGAACCGTGTTCAAATCCTGTGTGGCATTGAATTTTTCAGTTGACTCTATATTAAAAACATGCCAGGACCAGGCTAAGGCCTGCACAATTAGTTTAAATTAATTATATATATATATATATATATATATATATATATAAAGAAAACCAAGTTTGGTAACTACCGAACTTTTTCTTTTTGAATTATGCTGTTCATACACACACACGCACACGGATCTTTTTCTAAGAATGCTTTTTTGTTTCGGAGGCTCAAAATATGATTTCCTGTGAAATTTGATATCAAATTTTTGGGTGGAATGCAATACCTTCTGTACCTACTAGGTACGTGGTGGAGAAAGCAAAATCATAGCTTATTTGATTTTTCTGAATGTCCCGTGACCTTGCCATGACCTCTGTCCATAACAGGCGTCATTAGTGGAGTGCAGCACTGGTGGGGAGATGTTTAGCGTCCCGGGTTCCTCCCGGCCGGTATGGGCGGCCTCCTTAAACTGGAGCTGCTACCTTTCAGTCAAATAGCTCCTCAATTGGTCCCTTAGGGTCCTAACGAGGCCAGGTTTCCCAGCGGGAGAAAATCTTCACGCCGATACCGGGAATCGAACCCGGGTCTCCCGCTTTGTAAGCAGCTGCGCTATCACCGCGCTAAGGAGATGACCCAATTATGATCTAGTGTTATTATCACTTATGTTTAGTGGCAAAAACATTATTTTATCAGAATGTTGGTAAAATGAGCTTACAACTTCTATCTACATTGCGTTCTACTCCAGGTACACAGAGCGCCGAAGAAAATCTTCCGCGGATTTCGTATCGTTTTCTGGGGTCTTTTGAGGCGTGTCCTTCACCTTACCTATAACAGAGCGTGGTGACTTGATAACAGCAATAAGAGTGAAAAGAGGGGAGGTTGATGCCTTTGTTTTTTCTGGTGTTATTGAAACCAAAACACCTTTGTCTCAAAACCAGTCATGCCGTATACTAGCGAAATTACTTGTGGACGTATCGTCGGTATATGGGAGGCTGGTTGCACTGTTACAGCAATTGCAACGGCAGTGCGTAGAAGTGTTTTTATAGGAAATTACTGGATAAAACATTCCAAGAAATTTGGGAAGACGGTCCACATACTCGTCAGAAAGTGGGTACTCCCCGTAAATCATCCGCGATGATGATATTCGTTTACTAAATGCAAATTACTCTTTTGTTATAATTGACTGCTCATGTTTAGAAACTAGAGATAAGTGCGTATATGTATATGGTTTACTGAGTGACATACGAGGGGTATTTTTTAAGTAAGGTCCGGTTCGTCGTTGTAAAAACACTACGAGACATACTTTCGTCAAATATTTTTTATTCAATTCTTCATGCATTCAGCTATTTCTCCACATAGACGCCGTTGTTTTTGCGACATTTGTCGTAACGAGGGACAAGTTTTTGTAGTCCCTCGTCATAGAAGTCCGCCGCCTGTGAGGAAAGCCAATTCGTAATGCTGTTTTCACTTCATCGTCCGTCTGGAAACGCTTGCCGCCGAGGAACGTCTTCAGATGCAGGAAGAGGTGATAGTCGCTAGGAGCAAGATCGGGGCTGTAGGGAGGATGATCGATCTGCTGCCAATGAGAGCTTGTGTCTGAATAGCAGTGTGGGGCCTTGCATTATCGTGCAAGAGAATCACTCCGGCAGACAGCAGGCCGCGACGTTTATTCTGAATTGCACGGCGAAGTTTCCTCCGAGTTTGACAATACACGGCTGCATTGATTGTTGTTCCCGGATCCATGAACTCCACAAGCAGAATACCACGTCTGTCCCAAAAGACTGTTGCCATAACCTTGCGAGTTGAGAATGATTGCTTCAATTTCACTTTCGTCGGAAATGTCGTGTGTTGCCACTCCATCGACTATTGCTTGGATTCAACGGCCACGTGGGACACCCATGTCTCATCCCCCGTGATGATATGGTCCAACAATGCATCACCTTCCTCGTGGTATCGGGTCAAGAACGTCGGAGCACTGGCACATCTCTTTTCTTTGTGTTCCTCTGTCAGCATCTTCGGAACCCATCGATTGCACAATTTTCTGTAGCCCAGGATTTCTGACAGAATTCTGTACGAACAGACCTTGAAACCTGCGGAAAATGCAATGACGGTGAACCGTCGGTTGGCATGGACTTCGGTGTTTACGGCACGCACAAGATCCTCGCTAATGACAGATGGCCGGTCCGAGCGCGGTTCGTCATGCACGTTCTCTCTGCCTGCCTTGAATAACCTCACCCACCTACGGACTTTGGTATCACTCATGGCTTTGGGGCCATAAACTTCACTAATCTGGCGATGCATTTCTGCCGCTGTCGTATTCCTTGCTGTCAAAAATCGAATGACCGATCTGATTTCACACCCGGCGGGCCGCGCGATCGTCGTAAACTTTTCCATCACACAGTACGGTGCACACTCACTGCCTACCGGACTCCAACTGCTGTGTCACTGTGTGCAAGGGATGCCGGGATTGAGTGCGCATGCGAGAAAGTACAGTCGCCTGATTCTTCCGACGATACGGGGCAGCGGACCTTACTTAAAAAATACCCCTCGTTATATGGCAATACAATTGGATTCTATTTTTGTCTTTAATACTGTTATATTCCTATGATCAACAATATGTTAGTAGGTATATCAACAACTATAGTTTTTATTAGAGGAAAACATGCCGCTTTGTTTATTTATTATTTAGTTATGTTTGCTTCTATGCAGCAACAAGCATTTGTATTACTGTGAGAATACGGTTCTGACTATTTTTTGTTATAAACTGCTCACTTGCTATGTATTTAATGAATAGCATTCAAGTTTTAATTTGCACCTCCTGAAAATCTTCTCACACTTCACATTCTACATTTCCCTTACCTGGGCGCTCATCAAGTTTTCCCTTTAGCTTTTAATCATTTCAAAGGCGTGTCCTGCACTAGCCGATAAGGTATGGGCTACCAATCACGATAAGCGGTTTGTATAACAAACTAAATGCACTTACTATCTCTTTCTCTTTTAGTCAATGCGATCGAGAGCGTAAACGTATATTTCGTTTCGACGCCATTTTGTTGCCTTTGTTGTCATTATTTAGCAGGAGTGACGCACCCTTGTACCGTGGCGTAAAACAACCACTAAAATGGCCATGTTTCGCAGGAACACGTACAACGATAAATAATGTGACAGACGCGAGGTGCAGTGAGATATTCTTTGACGCTCTGTGTACTATTCGCTGCAGCGATGGAGCACCGTTTGGAGTGCATTTACGAACCCGAAGATTCCACTGATTGGAAGGCTATAGTATACCTAGCTATCAGTGAGGTAGTTCTAGCAGTAGCAACATGGCAGAGAAACATCTGATCTCTCCAATAGATGCCCTGCGGTGGAAACCTTGTATCATAACCTTGTAGACTGCGTCGTGTGCGCTCTATTTGGGGCTGGGTATGTGGAAGACTTTGGTCCATCTGTTCTGTGGCAAAACTCTCTCCACTGGAAAACTATCTGACCCTGGAATTCCATTATAGTAATAAGAAGGTAGCTGATTCACGGACTTTGATACAGTTTCTCACCGATTTTTAGATACTACAATTGTGAGAAGCAAATCTACAGGCCTTACAAGTCTTCAAATGAAAACAAGACTAGGAGTTGGACAAGCGGATCCCGCGGGTCCTCGATTCCCGCATTTATAAATCTAGATGCCAAAATGTGACCAATCATATTTTTTTTTATTATTTTAAAATTCAGTATTCTACAAAATAAGAGCAGTATATGTCCATTTCTTTCCTTTCTCACCACTTGTGTGTCTCTCTATTGCATCACTTTGAAAACTTTATTCCTATTTTTTTTGTTTAAGCTTATTAATAACAAAAGGAAGGAAAATGTAGTATTTTCCGAGATTCTATTATGATTTCACCTCATGTAATGCACACTACTTTTTGCCCTATTTAGTGCTTTATTATTTTAAATGAATTATTAATGAAGACAGATTATAATGAACATAAGCATCGTCACTTCTGTCTAGTAGGATACTAAAAATTAGGAGGCTTTGAGTCGATCGTTTAGTGGTTGCTGCGTTGGCTCAAATTGGGTTGTTTGAAAATAATAGTATGGACAACAATAAATATTCAGCATTTCAATAAAAAAGTAAGCGCAAACGTGTATTATGAAGGAGGTATTAAAGAGCCATGGAATATTGGGTATACGTCAATGATGTCTGAAAAAATCTAGAATGCAGTATGAAATGTTCATTCACCTTTAGTTGCAGATAATTAGTTTTCAATATGGTTCGAAATAACAATCTTTCTGTTCAAAGTGTGCCCCCCTTGTTATTATCCATTATTAAAAAGATGTAAATTAAGGCTTCAAGGACTTTCACTTCGCGCTCGAGTGTATACTGCATGTTATTACAGTTACTAAATTTATGTTGGTCGATGTAGGTTTCCTTGGAAACGAATTCATGTGTTGGAATTCTAAATTTCCTTTTGTGTAAATATCATCGGAAAACGTAGAAGAAACGTTCGCTCAAAAGTATGAATATAACTGCATCATGCATATGATCTAGGTCACTCTTAAACAGGAGTGCCCAGTAAATATTTTAACCACATACTAGTTTTACTAGATGACTAGAGTAAAGAGAAAGACAGTATTCAAGAGTAGTCAAACAATCATTAGCTCTCTTCAGATAATTCCGTTTGATAATGTTAATTAACAACCCGTGGTCTGCTCTTCACGTAGCTTTTGTGCAACGGCAACTGAGGAGGCTGTACGTTTTAGTGTAATTCAGTAGAAATAATTTGCAATATACATTCGTAACTAGGCATTAAGACCTATATTCATAAACGCTACTTTCAGTGACGACAAAGTACACATAAAAATTAACTTTACTGAAATTTCTACTCATAGACGATAGTTTCGATACCTTAACTTTGACTCTGTAAAGTTAATATTTCGTGACCAAGTTATCTAAGCCGATTTTCAAATACCCAACCCTCTATGGCAAAAATCAGCACTTACATGTAAATCTAAAATTAACTTAACGACTACATTAGAGAAGGCGTTGACCGAATCTTCTGTATTTTGCTCCCCCCCTCCAACCTCGTGTCCATCATCACCACGTGTTTATTGGGAAAACTTTAATGTGTTGAGGTTAGGTTACCTCTCTGGGTTAGATTTGCGTTGTTTTTTTAACTTTGTTTTTGGTAAGACGGATAAGGTAAGTGGTAGTGATTCTTACAATACAAACCACAAAGTAGGAAAAATTGAAAGCTCCTTAGAAAAACAGACGTCTCTAGCTCATGTCAGAAAATGAAAAAACCCAAAAGAAATAAACTAGTTTTACGTATGCTAGAGACTTAGCACGTCCCTCTTCTTGGATCCTCCATTCAGTATTAACACTGCATGTTATTGAATTAGATCCTTCTGCAAATAAAACAACTTAATTCCAAACCTCTCCTTTAGAAAATTCTTACTATAGTATTGTTATTACCTTCTCTACTACGTATAGTAAGTAGGGGAAGTATTGTATTCCACCCAAAAATTCGATACCGAGATTTCACCGGAAATACATGTTTTGAGGCCCCCTGAATCCAAAAAAGCATTTTTGGAAACGAGTCCGTGTGTGTGTGTGTGTGTGTGTGTGTGTGTCTGTGTGTCTGTCTGTCTATGAACAGCATAACTCAGAAACGAACAGTCGGATAAACACCAAACGTGGTATTTAGGTTCAGTATCTTCCAGGGATGCGACACGAAGGTTTTCAAGAAAATCCCCCAACTCCAGATTACCTTTACATGGAAGATTTTTCGAAAATTTTAATTTTCTCGAAAATGGCTCTAACTATTTTGATTAAAATATCATATGTTTAAGATATTTTCACGACAAATAAAATGTATATCTTGAATTTTCTGGGAATGTCTCCAAAAGTATTCTTCATTGTGAACGACTTTTGCATAACTGGTAAACCATAAGAGATAGACAAAATTTTACTACACGAAAAATGTAGATCGCGTTAAAATACACAATTTATGTTATCTACATTTTTATTTTTTGTTGAGTGAACCATTTTCGGGATATTGCTTGTTATTCCCTTAAATTTTTCAATACTTTTTTTCTCAAATGGGAATTCGTTATTCATTTTTTTGTCTTGGATATGCAAAGAGTATTAATCTGTGGCAAAGGGAATGGTGCTGCACCTAGCAACCAGCTATTAAGAGATATGTGTGTGCTTAAAGGCTACTGTATTTCTATATTTCCCTTGTAAATATATATTCCTCTTACATCTACAAGAAAATTAGCAATAAGATAGAGTCTGCAAATGTTTATCTCGATTAACATGAAGTAGATGGAGAATAAGCGTTTGTAAAAATAGTTTGTACAAGAGTAGAGAAAGTTATGTGAGTGTAACACATCAGATTTTTGCTATGAATGAGCTTTTTTTGCTCCAGCAACCACAAAAAATAATGGTAAGGTTTTAAACCGCAAATATTGCATCCACACTTCGTTTCCTTATAATACCTCACTTGCATTAGATTATGCATAAAAGAATCTACTAAGAGAATTCAGAAAGTGAACCCCGAATTGTGATGTAAACGATGATTTTATTATTGAGTGCATCTATATGTGAGAAAGTAATAAAGGATTTCAATGGTATGACGAGATTGAATACAAATGAACAGCAGTCTCAAAATGCAATTCAGCGTTTAGCTTTAATTGTAATTTATTCCACGTATGTACAAGAAACCCAAAAATTCACTGTCTAGAATGCAATATCAGTTAAAATCTAATATAGTTGTACGTTTTGAAAATTTACAAAACGAGCCCCACATTGGGTCCCTTCATCATCCGGTCATGCCGTACCACCGATTAATTAACCCGGGTCCACCCCATCCTAATGCTCAGGCGAGATAGAACTCCCAGAGGCAGAGAGCAGTTCAACTTTCAGCAAATGATTTGCAGTTTTCAGTTTCCAGCCTAATATATATATATATATATATATATATATATATATATATATTATATCTCGAGAAGCAGCAAAATCAGTCCGCAAGAGTCTCAGTTATTATCAAATTAAAAACCTGCTGTACCTTTCAGAGAGAGGCTAACATATACGTTAGCATATAATAATATAATTACACAGTTTGATACCAGAAAACCAGAAAACAAAATTAACGAAACGTGTAACTCAATGTGCAATGAAGTTACCTAGATTTATTTGAGGAATTAATATACAGAAATCTGAGTTAACATTCAGTTTTCTTTTACATCGAAAGCTTATGCATCTTTAAAAGCAATATCCACTCTGATTCATAGTTTGGAGCCGAGGAGGTTGAAAGTCCACTTTTCTTATTTTTCTAATTATGTCACGTGTTCATTGTGTTTCTTTGAATTACAGATCGTTTAACATGATATTTTAAACGTCTTTTGAGCTCTAATGTTACGTTTGGCGGTTTTGCCATTTGTGCTGAAGTGTTCTATTTCCAAATTCCAATACATCCAATGCTTACTGTCATTATGTTTTTGACGTATGAACTCTTGTTTACTTTATACACATTTCCACAGTTCTCCAATGGTCTATATGTGCATAAAATAAATAGAACAGTCGCAAAGAAACTCCGTGAGATAATACAATTGCTGTTTACTTACTAAAACCCCTCTTCCTGGCTATAACATCATAAAATATTGTTGAATACCTGACTGGAAGTAGAACACAGTTTGGATACAGGTAGCGTTATGGGGTATGAGCGTATGGAAGTCGTTTAAATGTGATACAAGTTGTGGTTACTTTGAGCCTTCGTCTCACTTACATCGCAAATCCTTATACTCGACATAGTGTATACGAGGTAATGAAACGAACGGTGCTACATACAAACATGTAGTCATTTTCTCACATTCTTACATTTCTCATTTAGAAACGCGGAATTATAAGAATGCCATATAATGAACCATTCTATATTACCATAACGGGAACTGACTGCATACAGATGCCTGACTCAGGACCCGAAGGTCAGCCACATAATGTAGCTGTTGTTTTTACCTGCATCAGAAAATTTCCTTGCGGCCAACATTCTCAGAAGTGCAATCACCTACTGTTTACTTACAGTGTATAGTGAAACTGTTTGCTTATTTATTTTATGAACACACCGAAGTTGCTGGTGTTGAAACTACACAACATGCATAATTTCACTCCGAGCACACACAATGATGCATGCATCTTGTTTTCAACTATGGTTCAGTTGATCCACAAATACGAACACTTTAAAAGGATTTTCTGGAGTATAATGACCTGATTTATGTTATGCTCGGTGTATATAGGTGCCCACTCATATGGCTGGAATGAAATCATACAATTTCATTCACTGTATCATGCTCAATAATTAGAGAATTAAATCACTGATCAACAGTAGATTTGTTAAACAATTTCAGCTGGTTTTGGTTTGAGTGTTTCAATCTTTATCATTTTTAAAAGTGCTGCCATCGGTTGTTTCTCACGATGTCATGAAAAAAGTATGGAGTTTCCAGATCAGTATATAGTGATCCACTGTTAAACATTTAACTATGGCTTCGTTTCATTATATATCCTCATCCCTATAATGAAAAGTCTATTGAAACTATTCCTGTAAAAGTATATCTCGATTAACATGAAGTACATAGATAGATAACATTTGGAAGAATAGAGATTTGAAAATAATTAGACTCACAGCAAAGTATTGGTCACTTACTGCTTGAGGTTGTGTCTTAAAGATTTTGAAGCTTTAACATGACAAAATGCCTGTATGATTTTATACATATCAGAATTAGATAACTGTCTATATTAAACAGTACAACAAACACAGAGTCAATGAATTATCCTGTAGTTACTACTGGACAGAAGGAAATATTTTTCTTCAATCAATTAAGTCTGTCAAAAATGGATTTTAGATGATGTTTTCGTCATTCTTTGCCTCGTATTATCAATGAAAATTCAAGATTATATGTGGTAATTAAATATTTGTTGTATGATGTGTAGCTTTTTCTTTCTATGTAGATTTTTGAGGCAATGGGTTGGAAAACTGATGGTTTTATCAAGAAAAATTACTAATGCAGTGGTGTTATCGGAGAAATATAAGTATTTCCAGTGACAAATAACTGGTAGATTTAATTTAAGATGTTAATTTGAATTTAGATATTTGTAAATTATTTTCAAACTCAGAATTTAAGTCATTTTACTGTAAAAATGTACTTCAGTCTAATAATTTCCACACCTCTGCAGCTTCTAGAAGCTATTATACAAAAGCAACATATAATGGGTAGAGAAAGGCTATGTGAATGTAACCTAAGATTTTTATCTGATAATTCTGGGGCCTGCTCCCTATTTCATAGTATAAGGTTGAAAGAAACCTTGATAATAACCCAATACACGGTAATGTAAACTGGTATTGCCAAGCATTGTCTATCACTGCCTGTCATGCAACCCTCGCCCTACATAGGGGCGCGCCCTGCTGTCTGAGAACGACAGACTTAAATGACTCACTGTTTTAAAGTTCATAAATGAACGGAACTGTGCTGTAATATAAATCACTGCCAAAACTGGTTCACTGTATTTTAAATGTGGAAAGCCTTCCGTATCGTAATGAGTTATAACACATTATTATTGAATAACTTAAAAACAGTTGCTAGCCTCCAAACGCTTTCGAATTTTGGAAGTTTTAGAAAGAATTTCACTTCCGGTTCACTACACAGATATCAGTTTTAAATTGACAGTTGCATTAAAAGGCGTACGTCAATCACAATCTAACGTTTTTGTAATCATTAGGCAACTAATTGGTGAAATTACTAAATGGCCTATCAACTTCAAATTCCGGCTCAAAATTTAATTTCTGCTCGATTAAATCAAGCGAGCGGGATGGCTCAGACTGTAGTCCGCATTCGAGAGATCCCAAGTTCAAATCTCCGGGGCTCACCTAACAGATTTTCGCGGGTTTTCATCGGTCGCTAGGGGAATACTGGGTAAGATAATTCGCTTCGCCATTTTTCTATCATTCCTGTCATCACGACATTTCACTTGCCCCTTTTTCACCGCCATACCAGGCATTAAGGCTGATCACCCATCCTGGATATGCTATTATCTAGAGTTTGCTTGCTCCTGGTCAGACCACTGACCCAAGGCTTTGGCTTTTAAGTCTTGCAGAGAGGAGGGATCTGAAGATGAAAAATGTCATTAAAACATAATAAAACAATCTGTCATGGGCTTTTCCTTTGGGAGGATATATATTGCTTTGGCTATAAGAAATTCTTAAGTATTAATGATATGTTTTCCTTCCCGAAATGGCTTGGTAATAAGAAGCTCGCATTCGGGAGGCCCAGGGTTCGCTTCCTGGGGCTGGCCACTCTGACCATGAGATTTTCGTGATCTTCCTTGTTGGCAAGGAGAATGTAGGGTCGTTTCACTTCAACTATGAATTTCCTTTCATATTTCAGGTAGCTTTAGCGGGTATGCGGTTCGGTCGGTGTCGGAATAATAGTACAGATGTTTGCTCGTTAAACAGTTATCGGCCCTACAAGATTGTAGCCTTTTCTGAGCCCCCTCCGTTGGGTCGATTGCTCCCCGGTTTCACCAGAGGGAAGCCTCTCGGATCAACCCACCGGTGTGACGGGAGTATGAAGCTTGAAATCGTTAGGCAGGCAGGCAGGCCGGCCTGCCTGCCTGCCTGCCTGCCTGCGGTCTATAGCCTTCTGCGTTCCTTCACTTCATTCGTTCCTCCTGGGGGTGTTAAGTACAAGAGGTCTGCGATGGGCCTAAGTTCCCAGGTCACACGTCATGCTTTTCCTCACTGATTGCATGCAATAGTGTATAAGGTATTTAAGTGCACATTTATGTGCATTATATAAAAAATGCTTATTCTGTTTCTTTATTAAACGGTTCTCCACAAAGCTGAAAATTTGAGAAAAAAAAGATTTGCATCACGTGGAGAAATTTAAATATTGAAAAATGTTAAAAAGAGGTATTAAAACTTCTTCCAGTTTTTACTGTCCCTTCACTCAGTTCTCACTGTCACTGTTTTAACCTGGTCCAACTTTCACTGGGACTTCACTTAGTTCACACTGTCACTTACTAATGTGAACTAGTTCAATTTCCACGTCACTTCACCTTCCTCCTTGAGGTAGCGGTGTAATGAAATACTAGCCAATTCTTCCGGAGGTTCATTCGCTGGAGAGTCGAACACAAGACTTCTTCAATCTCTCCTACAATAGCTCTCGCTGTACATCACAGTTGTCGTCACAAACTCACTTGTAGAATCGGACCTGATGCCACACCAGAAACTTGCTCCCTAACTCGTTAGCTTAAAGACTCTCACTCGCGAGAACACTCGTTTATATAGCCAATGGAATCCTCCACAGAACCTTCCGGAACTTTCTGGAGACGGGGGAAGGAAAGTTCCAGAAGATTCCGGTTATTTGTGGGTAGCGCTTGTGGTGTTTACGCTAGGCAAGCACGCTGCTTAACACTGGTTACCTCTCCACTACCTCCCGATAACCTTCGGCCATAGCCGCTGAGTTGCGTATTGAATAAAAAGACATTTGAAAATTGGAGTATAAGGCGGAATACAGGCGCAACAACATATAAATATCTGAAATACCACATAAATATCACAGCTATTGGAATGTTGAAACCAGAAATTAGAAAGTACAAACAAAATATAACACTAAAAATCTGAAAATCGACTTTTGGACAAAATTTTATATTAGGTTGCATTAAAAACAAGTTAAAACTCTAGCGATATTTAAACCAATAAAAGTATTTTAAAGGAATTGTATTTAGAATTATGTTGTGTTCAAAAGTGTTAACTAACGAGAAATGTATAGGAGCGATATGTAAAGCATGGTTCGTTGGTTTGAGAAATCAACCAACAAAAGCTAAACCATGAAGCTGAGATTTAAAATGGTGAAAAGTATAGAAAGTGACAAGAATATTCATAAGTGTTAAAGGAATCTGCATTAGTGTAATGTTATTGTAGTGATTAACTGGGATTGTAACAGGTATTGTATAATAAAATATTAAAACTACATACCGAGAAATGAGAATGTGAACTTTGAAGAATTGTTATTTGTCCCACGCTTTGGGAGCCAATTTGAGAAGTTTGGTTTCTGCCCAAATTTTTAAAAATATTAACTTTGTAATTTAACTGTTTTAAATACTATATATTTGTTTGCCTCGGCTGCGTTAGTATTATTGTTAGAGACATGTTTCTCTTAGCAGGGTTGTGGTGCGACTAAGAATGTAGGCTTATACAGATTATAATTTTACTTCACTTCTTTTATTAATGCTTGATACGATTTATACAATACTTTACAGATACAGAGCTGTGAGATTCTTTTATTAATTATTTGCACTTTTTAACACGTAAACTATTTTTGTCTCACAGAAAATACGTATTAAATCTCTCGAGGACGCATCTCGCATCCGGCTACAAACACTGTCTGCAGGCAAATCAACTGATTTCAACCGCCTAAACTTGTAAATTTCTGTATTTCTAGTCCCTGATTGGCTATTCCTATCCAATAGAATACTTTCATTTAACTAAAGCTTTTTCTGGTTGTTGGTTGGCTATTTTTATAAACTGTCACTAAAATTACATTATTGCTTCCAAGAATCACAAGTAACATTTAAACTTTCAAATTCATTATTGCCTCAAGGTTACCCCATTGTTAGCAAATTTTAACCAATTATTCTCATAGCTCCTACATTATTAAATTACATAATATATTCACATAACATTATTACACATGGATACAATAATACAAACATATACAATGACTGTTACATTCATTTTTATATATTTTTACATACGCATATTGCTTTAAGGCGGACTGTTATTGAATTTACATATTATATAATTAGACTGAAATTATTTAAGTGTTAAAAATACCTGCTCAACTTATTCAATAGGCTATAAATGGTTATAGCGAGTAGAGGAGTAGTACAGACCACTAAAATCTGTTAATATTCATATAGAGTAAATTAATAATAGGGATTATTAATTTCAATCCTGAGAGAAAATAACGATCTTAAAAGATTACTACAACAGATTCTTAGTTCTATTGGGTAACGGATCCAAGCTGCAATCCGAGTCTAGATTAGTAACCAACTCCAGAGGTTATATTATAATTTACACATATTATCTATAAGCTATCATCATCACATCCGTCCCAAACTTATTTCTACACCTTTAACGTTTCTCCATTTTCTTTGTTGGACATTAAAAGGCATGACTCAAATTTTGGAGCAACAGCCTCGTGGTATCGTATACTGCAGATACTAATTATGCAACATGAGTTAAGTAAACCCTGCAAATTAAACTAATGTGAGATTGAAAAAGTTTTCTGGTATTTTACATTCACATGGTTTTCTCTACCCAGCTTTCTACAAGCTATTCTTACAAAAGCTTATATTCAAGCTGCTTCATGCTAATCGGACAAACGCTTGCAAATATAGTTTTATTATACATTTTGTTACAGGCACAAGTCAGATCTTTCAAAATTTTTCCCTTCTCTTTGATGGCCACGAGAAAAAAAACAAATAGGGACTTATCAGTTGAAAGAAATATAAAGCATTTGAGAATTTGAATCAGTAATAAATCATCCATCAGAAATGGTTAATATCACAATAAGTTATTTTACAATCGTATGTTTAACAACATTTAGGTACTTTTTCGTATAAGGTTTCGTCAATCTCTTAATTTTACAAGTTATAGCTACAAAATTCGTTCAGAACGTAGAAGACTTTAAAGGCCATTCGCAAAAAATTTAAAATTTACGTTTTATTTGTAACGCCAAACTCTTAAACATATGGTTTTTTAATAAAAGACACCTTAAGAGATATTTCTGAGAAAGTCAGAAATATCGAAAACATTTGCATATAAAGGGTAGTTTGATTTGGAGGATTTTCTTGAAAAGCTTCCTTGCAAAATGCTGAACTTAAATATTATCAAGTTTGGTGTTTTATCGTCAAGTTTGATATTACTTTGATTTTGTTTGGCTCATTTTTAAATTATGCTATTCACAGATACACACTCACTTGCCTTATGTAAAGATGAAGACCACCAGTTTGTCTCCTATGCACGATAGTGCTGCCATGCCACGCGGATGAAGTCCGAAACTTCCACTCTTTCCGCTTATATTACAGCAAACTTCTCAGATATGTGTGCATTAACCTCTTATAACTTACACTTTTCTGGCATCTCAAACGGATCAGCATGTATTATTCCCTATCTCTATCATGTTCGTTAAACAGCCCTGTCCCTTTAATAAAGAACGGCAGGTTATTAACTAAATTTTCCTTAGGAAGATGATCATTTGGGTTTGCCAACTCCAGTAGTTCATATCCTTTCCTAAACAACGCTTCGTATTTGAAGATTATATGATAGGCATTTCCGTCCACTTAATTACATAACCTGCATACTGGTTTTTCTATGAAGATTCCCATTGTATTTAGGTGTTTCTACAATGCCGTCAAGAACACACACACACACGCACCTTTCTCTAAAATGCTTATTTTGGATTCGGGACCTCAAAACCTACATTTCCGGTCACATTTCTATACCGAAATTTTAGTTGGAATGCATAATCAGATAGCAGAAAAAGTAAAAGTCGTATGTCTGCGGATCCTCGTTTCCAATCTTAGCCCACACAGGTTAAATGTGAAAGAAAAAATTTACTGATAAACATATGAGAATCCGGGGAAGGGATAAGAAGGGTTTTAGCTAATCCTTCGACATTATAGATACTATGCCTATGAGGTGTCTTACCTAAATTATTGAGTTAAAACAAAAATGTCCTTCCTACACGTAGAACTGCATTTGTTACTCACGGCACAAAGCGACCAACTGTAATTTAACATGTTTATTTAATTTTAAAACAAATTGTGCACCTCATTGGGGAAAGCGTACCGCAAAACAATCGGGGGGAACTTTGAACCTGCACTGAGAAACATTGGTTAACAGGACCAGTTCTATTTGATCCTACAACAGTTATCACCAAGATTCCTGATGCAGAGAGCGAAGAAAATATTAGTTGCAGTTTGCTCGATGAGAGGCTGCAAAAACTAACACGTTCATAGATATTATTCAGCCTCTATCGTTTATAGTTACACTGCACATTTCGTTATACATACAAACAGAACAGCGATAGTCAAATGTATAAAAACTGGACGCTATATACTGGCCTTAAAACCCCATACTGTTTCTATGTAATCGCAAGAAACGACTGAATATTTATATGACTTACAATGAATGACAAAGCATTAAATAACTCGAACCTTTAATATAGATATCTCGAAAATGGCTTACGTTACAAAAAACGTTATTTGAAATAAATTAGTGTTTTAAACAAATGTACATTTTTGTGTAGTACGTTTTCATCTACCGCTTAACGTTTAGTATTTATGCAAGGTTATATAAAATTCCATCCGAATGAAGAGATCTCGCAGGCTATTCCCAGGAAATTCAAGATGCGCGTTTTACTTATGTAAATATCTTTAATGTATAATATTTTAATAAAAAACCGTTAGAGCCACTTCTCAGAAAATCAAAAATTTCCGAAAAATGTTCCATGTAAAGAGTAGTTGGAGGTGAAAAGATTTGCTTGAAAATCTTCGTGTCGTGTCCATGAAAGATGTTGAACTTAAAAAAGTTTGGTGTTTACCGTTCCTTTCGTTTTTGAGTTATGATTAAAACACACACACACACACACACACACACACACACACACACACACATGGAAGGACCTTTTTCTAGAAACACGTTTTTATTCAGGGGGCCTCAAAACACGTACTTCCGGTGAAATCTGATAAATATTTGGGCGGAATGCAATACCTTCCCTACCTGCTATGTACACAGAGCGCCAAAGAAAATCTTCGGCCCATTTTGCATCGTTTTCTGGGGTCTTTTGAGGCGTGTCCTTCACTTTACCTATGGCAGAGCATAGTGGCTTGATAACACAGCAATAAGGGAGAAAAGAGGGGAAGTTGATGACTTTGCTTTTTCTGAAGTTATTAAAACCAAAACATGTTTATTGTCTCGGGACCAGTCATGCCGTATACTAACGAAATTACTCGTCGACGTATCGTGGTTATGTGGGAGGCTGGTCACACTGTTGCAACAATTACACAAAAGTGCTTTTATAGTAAATTATTGGATAAAATGTTTCAAGAAAGTGGGGAAGACGGTCTACATACTCGTCAGAAAGTGGGCTCTCCCCTACTACGTCCGCAGAGCTATTCGGTTATGAAATGCAAATTACTTTCTTTTTATAATTCACTGATCATGTTTAGAAACTAGAGATAAATATGTATGTGGTTTACTAAATATGACATACATATTATGGCAATAAAGTTGGGTTATACTTTTGTCTATAATCCTGTTGTGTTCCTATGATCAGCAATATGTTAGTAAAGGTATATAACAATTTTAGTTTTAATTAGAGGGAAAGCATTCTGCATGCTTTATTTATTTATTATTTAGTTTGCTTCTATGCAGCAACAAGCATTGCTCTATATTAGTTATGAGCTGATTCCAAGAATCTTGATGGGCTTTCTTTATAAGTAGTTTTGCATAGTTTCGCATTTTTATACGTATCCTCATTTTCCTTTGTTCTATTCTGCAGGAACCTTATATGCACTAACTTTTTCTCTTTTACTGCTGTATCTATTTGATCATTCCATATTCTTAATCCTTTTCTCTTTCTTATTTTCTTTTTCTTTTCTATTGCTTCACTTGCTGCTTTCATGATGCATTCCTTTAAGTTCTCCCACTCTTCTACTACATCGTTCTTTGTTACTGCATTCATTAAATATTCTTGCAGTCTTTTTGGTAAAGATTTTTAATACTGTCCTGTTGTAGGAGGTAAACTTTGAATACATCTTCTGTGATACTTGTTACTTTTTGTTTACGTTTTTTCCACCTGGCCAATACTAAGATGGTTCCTATAACTAGGTAATGATCAGAATAGACACACTATGTGATCAAAAGTATCCGGACACCTCCAAAAACATACGTTTTTCATCTCAGGTGCTTGTGCTGCCACCTACTGCCTGGTATTCATTATCCGCGACCTCAGTAGTCATTGTACATCGTGAAACGCAGAATGGGACGCTCCGTGGAACTCGCGGACTTCGAACGTGGTCAGGTAGTTGGGTGACACTTGTGTCCAGAAGTCTGTACGCGAGATTTCCACACTCCTAAACATACTTAGGTCCACTGTTTCTGATGTGATAGTGAAGTGGAAACGTGAAGGGACATGTACAGCGCAAAAGCGTACAGGCCGACCTCGTCTGTTGACTGATAGAGACCGCCGACATTTGAAGAGGTCGTAAAGAGTAATAGGCAGACATCTATCCAGACCATCGCACAAGAATTCCAAACTGCATTAGGATCCACTCCAAGTACTACGACAGTTAGGCGTGAGGTGAGAAACCTTGGATTCCATGGTCGAGCGGCTGCTCATAAGCCATACATCACGCAGGAAAATGCCAAACGACGCCTCGCTTGGTGTAAGGAGCGTCAACATTACACGATTAAACAGCGGCAAAATGTTGTGTGGAGTGACGAATCACGGTACACAATGTGGCGATCCGATGGTATGGCGAATGCCTGATGATTGTCAGCTGCCAGCGTGTGTATTGCCAACAGTGAAATTCGGAGGTGGTGGTATTATGGTGTGGTCATGTTTTTCCTGGAGGGGGCTTGCACGATCGAGCACCTGTTCATACTGCACGGGCTGTGTCGGAGTGGTTACACGACAATAACATCCCTGTAATGAACTGGCCTGCACAGAATCCTGACTTGAATCCTATAGAACACCTTTGGGATCTTTTGGACCGCCGATTTCGTGCCAGGCCTACCGCCGACCTACATCGATACCTCTCCTCAGTTCCGCACTCCGTGAAGAATGGGCTGCAATTCCCCAAGAAACCTTCCAGCACCTGATTGAAAGTATTCCTGCGAGAGTGAACGCTGTCATCAAGGCTAACGGTGGGCCAACACCATATTGACTTCCAGCATTACCGATGGAGGGCGCCACGAACTTGTACGTCATTTTCGGATACTTTTGATCACGTAGTGTATCACTTCCTCTGTACACTGTGATATCTTGTACTTGGTTCTTTATTTCATCTTTTGATATTATGTAATCTATTAACGGTCTTGTCCCTCTTGCACTCCAAGTGTACTTATGGATGTCTTTCTTCTTAAAAAAGGTGTTTGTTATTTTCATTTGAATATAAGTGGCAAATTGTCTCAGTTCTTGCCCATTGTTATTAATGTGTTGTTCTCCAAAAGTGCCTACTAATCCTTTTCTTAGCCGATTTGCAATTCTTGCGTTTAAGTCTCCGCTTATTATGACATGGTCTGTTTTGATTACTTTTGTTACCTCGTTCTGCAGCTCGTCATAAAAAGTTTTTGTGTCTTCGTTTCTTCCTTCGTTAGGGGCATAAACCCCCATAATTGTTAATTTCTCTGTCTCAATTTGGAATTTCCATGAAATTATTCTCTCATTTATATAGCTTATTATTCTATTTCTCCATTTATTGTTAACTAATATTGCTACTCCTGAGCAGGCACGTTTATTCTGGGAAAGTCCACTTTAAATAATTATAAAATCTTTCAGTTCCTTTGTACCTTTCAGCTTCTTAGTGTCACTTATTACTGTTATATCTATGTTTCTCTTTTTTAATTTATTATTAAGTTCCTTCTCTTTGTTTCCTAATCCCCTCCCGTTCCATGTAGCAATTTTTCGTCTTTCCATAATACCAAATCATTTTTCCTTGTCGCGTCTAGGTTGTCGACTAGTTGTTCCATCCGGCTGAATATGAATGCGAAGATTATGTGCAATATTTTTTTACGTGGAGGAGGTACCAACCCCTCGCACAACCCCCAACCTGGAGAACCAGGGTTTTTTTTTGTCAGGATCTCCTTTCCTTAGAGGGTTGTCTTTCGAGACAAACGAGGGATGTCTTCCCGGAGTTTGATTTTGGCGTCTTCTCCTCCTAGATGAGTGGTCGTATAGGACTGTCGAGTCGCATCTACCCGATGTGGAATGTTCTTAGCTTCCCCTCTCCTCTTGTCAGTTGGTAGCTTTCGCTCACACAACTGGCCGTCTGGATCATTGGGTACTGAGCCCCTCCGCCGTGACAGGGCGACATTCCCTTGGAGGGGTTGTTGTGCTTATTGGTGTAACTATTTAGCAGAAGGAGTGGCGCACCCTTGCACCGTGGCCTAAAGCAATCAATGAAATGGCTTCGCGAGGCCAGGTACAACAATAAAAATGTGACATAGACGCGAAGTGCAGTGAGATTTTCTTTGGCGCTCTTTGTACGTGGCAGGAAAGTAACAGTGCCCGATAAATCATTGATCCTGAGCGGAACTTACAATGAAGAAGTGGATGACTCAGCATTACCACCACCTTCCACGTCTTGAATTGCGAGTCTTAACTATTACATCAGAAATAATTTTTATACTTTCATTTATATTTAAGCAATTTAAAATGCATACGAAATGTGTCACAAAAAGCTTTTTTACGGTGTATAAGTTTTCCTGTTTTGAAACTCAAAATTATATTTTCTTAACGTTTAGTCCTGAGATTGGATATAACACGCCACAGATGAAACAACGAAGATTAAACACCAATCTAATAATTACAATAACTGAAAAACAACTCATTGTCTGGAGCAGAGTTCGTTGCTATTCCGACTTCATCCAGTAGGAATCCATTCATATCTAAATTTAGCCAATAAAGCCATCAGATTATCTTCCCCACGTGGAGTAAATCACGTGATAGCAGTTGATTCCACTTTACTGCAATGTCATTATAATTATAAAATGGACTATACATAGCAGATAGCGAAGGTATTGTATTCCACCCAACAATTCGATACCGAGATTTCACCTGAAATACATGTTGAGACCCTTGAATTCAAAAGAAGCATTTTTGAAAAAGGTCGGTGTGTGTGTGTGTGTGTGTCTATGAACAGCATAACTCAAAAACGAAAAGTCGGATAAACACTAAACTTGGTATTTGGGTTTCGTACCTCCAAAACATGCGACACAAAGATTTTCAAGAAATTCCCCTACTCCAAACTACCCTTTACATGGGGCAGTTTTTTTAAATTGATTTTCTAAAAAATGCCCATGATTTTGATTAAAATATCACACATTGTAGATATTCACATGACAATTAAAATGTATATCTTGAATTTTCAGGGTATAGCCTTTAAAGCTCTCTTTATTCAGAAGAATGTTGTATAATCTTGTATAACTGGTGAGCGTTAGGCGATACACGAAAACGTACTACACAAGAAAGGTACACGCAATTTATTTAAAATAACTTTTATATTGGCATCAGCCATTTCCGAGATCTTCATTATTAAGGCTTGAATTGTGCATTACTTGATCGTTTTTTAAAGTCCTGGATTGCATGGAAAGAGAATGGAATTTAAAGGCCAGTATATAGCGTCCAGTTCTTAAGCATTTGACTTTCGCTATTCCTTTTATATCTATAGCGAAATGTGCAATGCAGCTATTTCAGAAAAGTTTTATCTCAATTAAAATGAAGAAAATGGGAAAATAAACTTTCGTAAGAATAATTTGCATACCCACTGATAAGCGCTAGAGAGCAGAGAAAGTCGTGTCAATATTAACACATTAGAATTTTGGGCAATAAACATCGAGCATAGATTAAGCATGTATTTTGATATACCGACACGTAACTTATCAGAAACAATGCTTAATCCAGACAGCGGAGTTTGATAATTTTAGTTATCTTCCAGCTGTTTCAAAATAGCGCTGTAGTGTTTATCCAAATAATTTAACGCCCTACACAAGTAAGCATAACTGTAATGAACAATCGTTTTGAGGCATCATTGATCGGGAAGGAATTAAATGGATTTCTGGACGAACGTTGTTCATGGTTTGTGCTGAATCACAGCGTTGCACAAGCTAACACACTTAATGCTCTGCTGTTTCAGTAATGCATTAAGTTATGGCACACTTACTGAACAGTCCACATCATTGAGGGATTCGAATCTTAAAGCGATGACTTGCGAGTTGAATAGGAAGTCTCACCGTTACCTTATAAACCTTGGTTTGTGACGCATTTCTAGAGAAGAATTGCAGTTCGACAAGCTTGCGTATATTGCTTAAAAACATTTACGTAATATATAATGGATATATATAGCACGATCCCGTGAGTTTGCAACAAACTTTGAAGTGTGTATGAAAAATAAAATTTTGTTACCATCACCAACTTCCTCTATGCTTTATCGTTTACTACATTCTCTACTACGTACATAGTAGGTATAGAATGTATTGCATTTCACCTAAAAGTTCGATACGAATATTTCACCGGAAATATATTTCTGAGACTCCCTGTCCAAAAAAAAAGCATTTTTAGAAAAAGGTCCGTGTTTATGTGTGTGTGTCTGAACAGCATAATTCAAAAACGAAAAGTCGGATAAACACCAAACTTGGTATTTAGGTTCAGCATCTTCCGAAGATGCGACGCGAAGATTTTCAAGAAAATCCCCGCACCCCACACTACCCTTTACAAGAAACATTTTTCGGAAATTTCGTTTTTCTCAAAAATGGCTAACGATTTTGCATAAAATATCACATGTTTAAGATATGTTCATGACAAATGCAATGTATATCTTGAATTTTCTGGGATTGTCCCCAAAAGTCCTCTACATTCTGAATGGCTTTAGCATAACTAGTAAACCGTAAGAGATACACAAAATTTTACCACACAAAGAATGTAGATTCGGTTAAAACACATAATATATATCATATACAGTCATATACATTTCCGAGATATTCCTTGTTATTTGTTTCAATTTGCCAACACTTATACTTTTTCTCAAATGGGAATTCGTTATTCGTTTTTGTTTTGTCCTACATATGCAAAGAGAATGGAATGCTCTACATAGCAACCAACTCTTAAAAGATTTGACTGTCGCTTAAAGCCTACCATATTCCCCTTGTACCTACAAGAAAATTAGCAATAAGATTTCTGCAAATGTTTATCTCGGTTAACATGGAGATGCAGAATAAGCGTTTGTAAAAATAGTTTGTACAAGTGTAGAGAAATTTATGTGAGTGCAACACAGCAGATATTTTATACATCTTCTACAAAATATTCTTACAAAAGTTTATTTTGCTATCTACTTTATACTGATTGTGATAAATGTTAAAAATATTTTAATTACACATTTCGTTGTAGGTACAAGGGGAACAGCGGAAACCGAACCAACAGTCAGGTGTTTAAAAGCGGGACGATATATGTTGGCCTTGAATTTCCATAATCCTTCCATGGCATTGTGCTAAACAATAAATAGCGAGAGCCTTTAAAAATTCTAACCAATATGTAACACATGTTTTGGAAATGATGTTGCCACAAAAAACTTGTTTGAAATAAATTGTTAGTTTCAAGAGAGCCTCATTTGTACAGGCTGGTTCACAATAACCAAAAACGGTACCCAGAACGACAAAATTAAAATGTATGTATTATAATTTGAACCCTTACAATTAACAGGAGGCTTTCTCGGATTCCAGGAACGGGAAAAAGGACTTGGTGAAGATTTACACTTTCCGTTGTCGTTTCCGGGCATGGCATATTAAATTCGTATTGTGCATATTACTCTTCATTGTATAAATTATACAAGGCGGTCGTGACATAAAGTAACCGTTAAGAGTTCTCTCTCTAGTTGCAAGCTTGGAAAATTAAACTGGAAGAAATTCCAGCAAATATGTGTCCTGACCAGAGATTCTGACTCCCTTACAACTATTGAGCGCCCTCTTAGTCCGCTTATATGAAACTCAGAACTGATTACTACCTCAAAAATGCTGCAAAAACAGCAAAAAACCACTAGAAGTTAACAAAGAGCAACAAACAACCCTAATGCATGCTATTAATATAGGAAAGAAACTTGGTACGGCTAGAGGAATCGAAAACAGTAATGGATCTTCAATTACAAAATGTTTATTCTCTCGAATTTTGTTAAACGAGCGAGATGGCTCCGCGGTAACGTGCAAAGCTCGCATTCCGGAGGTACCGGTTCTCTTCCCGGTTGCCACTCACTCTGACCATGGGATGCCCTGGTTGGCGCAAGGCGACTGCTGGAGTGGTGTATTCTACAACAGATCTTCCTTTTTCCCGCATTTCCTCTCATTTCATTTCCCTTTCATGTTTCAAGTTGACTCTTGGGCTGTGGTTTGGTCGATGTAGGGCATATGACGCAGAGGAGGTCTATAGAGCCTCCACTACTTAGTCATGTTTCCCCGGTCCCACCAGAGGGAAGTCTCCGAGCGACTCTCCCGTAGCCGGATGGTCAAGCCTGGATTTATTAGGGAACTCTGCGCGTCTCTGTCGACTTGCACCGGCATCTCTGCAACGCACACGTCTTCTGCGGCCAACCGTTAACTGGTCCTATCCCATTCTAGCGATTCTTGAGTTTGGCTAACCTGCATTATGTTGGATGAATTGGAAGAACATAAAAATTAATGATTGGTCAGTTACAAAGAAATGACGCCCCAATGCTCAAAATCAACTTTACACTTTGCAATCGATATAGCGATATGCAGCCGTTCTCGTTACCGGGCTATGTGAATCAGATTTACGTTTTGTCTATTTTGTTTGCCGTTAAATAAAACTACAGAAAATTCCTTCCCAATGAAGAGAACTTCAGAAATTCTTCCTAGAAAATTCAAAATAACTATACATTTGATTTATCACATAAATATTTTAAGCATATTGTATTTTAATCAAAATCGTTGAGCCAGCGTTGAGTAAATAAAAAAAAAGGTATCGACAGTTTTTCCAAGCAAAGGGTAATTTAGTTTGGGGACATTTTCTTGATAATCTTCGAGTGGAATCTTTGGAAAATGCTGAACTTTAATACTAACTTTGGTATTTATCGGTTATTTTGTTTCAGAGATAAGCTGTTCTCTCTCTCTCTCTCTCTCTTTCTAAAAATATTCCGTTGGATTCAGGGGGCCTACGGTGAAACCTGAACATCGAATTTTTGGGTGGAGTGTAATACTTGCTCTTACCTGCTATACAAGGTAAACGAAACATTAAACAGTCCATATGTTATGACCTAGGCACCATAATAAACCTATATTCACTTAAAGTGATGGGTCACTCCCATGGGAATTACGCAATTAGACGAGACGTGCTTGCAAGTACTTCCACTTGCATTACGCGAACGGATCTGTTTTCACCGTTTTCACCCTCCACTTACTCTGCCCGTGCGTGAGCGATATTTTCCAGGTAGAAGGATAGGAAGAGAAGGCCCTCTTGCTTTGCCACACGGATTCGCAAACTCCAGTCTGTTTCTCGTAGGTGCAGAGGGTGTGAAAACAAATGTGTGCATATAACTAGCGATAGCATTTCACATATATACGGTATTATCACGAGATTTAGTGTAAGCAACATCGTCAAGTGCTTGCTGTTCTAGCAGACTGCGTGTGTTCAGGGTTAGCTTATCAAAAGCACGTAGTACTGCTTTAAATATATACTTTAACTACTAACAAATATTCAAAATAGTTATAACATTAAAAACTTTGGCCCCCCTTAAGCTTGTCGAGGAGAACGTGAGCAGTTTCTTTCCGGCACGGCTTCACTTCGTGGCTGCTAGACACTTTTTAAAACAAATCACCCTCTCACCCTTAGTGAACTACCACTCTTGATCTTTCTCAGGGACCAGCAGAGACCACCTATGCTAAAAATAATTCTATCCCGGTCAGTGGTGGCATCTAGTAAACACTAGACGTAACACCAATCCCTTAGAATATTTTCTCAGGGATCATATGAAAACTCTCCTATTTTCAGTGTTACTGAATTAATTCAATTCAGTAACACTATAGCGACAATAATGTTAATAGTTCAACAACTTAGAAAAAACTCACTCGGTCATGTACTCCCTACTCCTACACTGGCTCCGAGTCGCTGCTTAAGTACCACACGCCATAATTTCACCTAGCCCGTGTTTTATTTTACAAGTATTTTAATTTTACAAAATCGTATATCCCCTAATCACACCAGTGTTGCAACCATCCAACTGTAGAGGCAGGACTAAAGACACAAGAGCAGTGCAACAAAAATTCTGTGTTTGTACTCTTAGATTGCTGCGATAGGCCACGCAAACAGCAAGATGTAGAGGGTGTGAAAACAAATGTTTGCATATAACTGCGATAGCATTTCACATACATACGGCTTTATCACGAGATTGTTCCAAAAGTTAATTCACAGTGTTTAGGGTATTACATAGCCTTCATTCCCCATCTACCTCTTCAAGGAAAAAATATTCTTGCTGATTGATTTTCATAGTACAAATTATTTAAATTTAAGTTTTACAAAGAAAGTTAATTTTTTACGGGGAGACCAATCGCACATCATCGAAACTGTGCTCTTTAACAGCCTCTTACAGAACTGGAATAAGAATTTTAGTTTTTGAGTTATCACGATGTAAACAAGTTCCTATTAAATGTTTTCTACAATAATAAACTTCCGGTGTTCACAACAGTGACGTGAAACTTGTTTCCCGCATATCAGCCCACTTTCTCTTTAAGACACCTCAATGGATAACTCGGTAGCTGATGGCAAAGGATAAGTAGAGTGGGGCGATTTATCCCTTCGTTCTGAATACTCGCACAGTCCGTAGACCGAGGGATTATACTAAGATGTTATATTACAGTGTATTTTATCACCACGACTTGGTTCTGATGATGGCATCTCTTAGTTGTTGCATCATAGGCGTTCTTAGCTTGTAAATACATAAATGCTTATCATGGTTTCAGGCTACGAAGCTGCAATTTTATTATGCAATTGTTGGTCATTTTAAGCCATTATCAATAATTAAGGCATTTTTTTCGATTTTACATAATTAATTTGTCATTATTTTACACTTTACGGCTTTATTTAGTAATTTTCTTGCAGTTACATTGAGAATATAAAAAGCTTTATATTACTGAAATCTTACGTAAGAATAAGTTTTCAAGTAAATTTGTACATTCTTTAGACCATTCTTGGGGGCGGGAAACACATTTAGTCCGGAAAGGGTTGCTATGGGTGGCGGGGTGGTTATAATCAAGTAAACAGGTATCAATTACATTCATAATTTCAGTCCCAAACTGGGATGGTACAGGTCAGTTTTCCATTTTTGTGTTGATGTATGTGTAGAGTCATCATTAAATCAAAGGATTTAATTTTACAGTTAAGGCTGCTTAATATTCTTAATTTTCTTTTCAGATTCTTCAAACAGAACATGTAACAAATAAGTTAATTAATTTTCTAAATGATCTCATTATTGTTATACCTACTTTCTCTGGTTTTATAGCAGTTTTACCAATGTATATATTAATTTATAGCTTTCTGCATATTCATTATTTGCTTTCTTTACTACGTACTTAAGTACAGAAGGTACTGCATTGCACCCAAAAATTGGATACCGAGATTTCACCGAAAATACATGCTTTGAGGCCCCTTTAATCCAAATAACTCATTTAGAACAAGGTTTATGTGACTGAACAGCTTAATTAAAAACGAAAAGCTGGATAAACACCAAACTTGGTATTTAAGCTCAGCTACTTCCAAGGATGCGACAAGAATATTTTCGAGAACATTTCCCCCAACTTCAACTATCGTTTACATGGAACATATAAACCTTTCGAAATTTTTTATTTTCTTAAAAATGGCTCTTAAAGATGTTGATTATACATAATACCATATATGAGGTATATTTACATGAAAAATAAAATGTGTATCTTGAATTTTCTGGGAATACCTGAGAAGTTTGTATAATTTTATATAACTGCAAAACGTTAAGCTATAGACGAAGCGTACTACACAAAAATGCAGATCTCTTTATAATAAACAATTTATTTCAAATATTTTTGTGGCATCAGCCATTTCTAACATTTGCCTATCTGTAACCCTAACAAAATATGTAATGCAGCCATTTCCAGAAAGGTTTATCCCATTAAAGTGAAGTAGATGGGAAAATAAAGTTTCATAAGAATAATTTGTATATCCACTAATAAACGACAGATGGTAGCAAAAGCCATGTGAATGTAACGCATCAGAATTTTTGGCAACTTTTGTGATTATGCTTTTTTTCATATAGGCACCTTTTCAAACATTTTTAGGTCATTACAGTCCGGCCCTGATGATCACATTCAGTACAGAGTAAGGATTTAGAAGAACCAATAACAGGACGATGCGCGGCATGTCACGAAGTGGGTGAGTGTACTTCGAGTGTCTCATCTAAATCACAGTATTTTAAATACTCACTCTGATTTAAAACATGTTCATTTTCGTATACTGTATCATTAACATATTATTAATTATTGAGATAAATAATTACTGTAACTAGATGATATTTACCAACTATAATATCTTCTTATATCACATCTAGGAAAATAACAAACACTCGTGGGAGAGACTCGCCGCTTGTATCCTAATGTACGTCACCGGATATGACTTATTTAGCAAACGTTGTTCCATAACATTTCCCATCATCCCTCATTTTGGCATAACATCACGGAATCATCCTGTTCTTATTAATCAATGTATAACTTTAACATGGGAGAACAGGCCTAGATAATTACTTCGTTTATTACTTCCTACAGTTTCATTTTTGCTGGTTCACTGGACACGTTTTCCATGTGAAACTTTTCCATCAGAATAGGTTTATTCTTTCGCATGATTAAACATTAAATCTAAGGAAGTAATCAAGATTGGCATAGACGAGAATTAATTTCCCAAAATAATTTAGCAGCTATAGAAGGTATTTTCTCTAAGTTTAGTTTAAAATAATTCCTTTGAATCCACTAATACTACTTTTTTGTACTAGATTGCATTCTCAAGTTCAATATGTACACGATCACGGTATTTCCGAATCCCCGTCCATTTCTTGTAGTTATACCTTGTACTTGTGGATGGAGCGTCGGTAATGTTAGTTATATGTTGCTGGAGTTTCAGGGGAAAATTAAATCCTAATTGGTTACGAGTTATGGCTCTACCTTAAGGGCGGGGAGTTTCCGACTCCTTCAGTTGCCGTGGTGCGGGCGCTGCGGGCTCTGAGCACTCGTGGTACTTCCGACATTACTAGAAGTGCGCTGGTGCAAACATGCGAGTCGCACCCGCAAGGGTGCAGTTTGGATTGGGTTGGACTCGGCGAGGCAGTGGTTCCCGATACCTATGGGAGACTGGGAATGCCTGGTTTTCCGCCTCAATTTCCCGGGTACCGCCCTGGAAAGCCGGTAGACAAGTTGCTAGGTAGCTGTCGGCTCCACCGAGGTTCTTCGGTAGTCTTTCCCTTTGGTGGTTGACGCGCGTAGGTGTTTCATCCACTTCCACGCTGTAATGGGAGGCCGGATTAAAATTTTCAGGTGCCGGCCCACAGGAAAGGCTCTCGGGGGAGGGAGAGCCACTCGGATGGCGCCCTCCTCCCAGGATCACGTGGGAAGTTACGCCTGTGTAAACTCGGTCAAACTTAAAGTGGTCGGTCTCTTAAGCAGTTGAATTTTTGAAAGGCCCTCGAGTGAGTGCGCAGCCCAAAAGCGTCAACTTCTGTGCGCCGCTTTGTCTAATTCTATAATACCAGTCACAAGGCACTGATTTGGACTATTTCTACATTGTGCCTGGCTTGGAGCAGCTCGAGTTCGATTATCCCTAGTGGGTTGTTACGTTTTATATTTTACAACTCGTTTTACTGCAATATAATTGAATAACATTGTGTTACTTTATTTTGCTTAAAAGTATAATTTCAACAATTTTGAAATTCGTTATTCGTTATAAAATTAAATTCACCAAGCATAAAACTTCCTCCTAATCTCATGGTTTCCTTTTACTGATATAAGGACCACGAAATAAACGCCACATAGAGAAAAAATTAAGAAAACGTGTTATATTTTTACTTATGTATTTAAAATGAAAGGGGGAAGAATAGCTCAACGGAGATTTGAACTTGCAACATCAGGAACAGTAAGCAAACCTTCAACCACTGAGCTAAGTGTGCTGCAGTAAGCGTGAGATTGTAAGCCTTAGTACTACTCTACTTGAGAACCACAAGTCAATAAAGTGTGTTTTGGTTAAAAAACGCTGAAACATTTGTATGTTTGAAATTTCGTAAATTTATTATTTTCTCGGAAGACCTTCTGATTATAGTTGTGTTCCCCATTATAACCACTACAAAAATATACACACTTGTGAACAAAGCCTGGCTGTCCCGAGCGTTCACGGAAATACCCGATCTGATCCGGTCAGTTTTAAATTGACTAGTGTATATACACGTATACTTACTTGCACTTTTAAAGATATAAAACTCTGCCGATGGGAGAAGGTTTTGAACTCTGAACCTCTTCGTTAGAAACCCACCACTATAACCAATAGTACAGAAGCAAAAATGTATATACATATGTAGGTAAAAGCAGCTACCTAGCGGTTATCTTCAGATGTCATGACGAACAGGACGTATCATCATCATCATGTATAAGGAACAGTAAATTCCTATTAAAAGCAATATAGTAGCAACAATTTAGCAACATTGCTTACATCTGGTCCATTAGAAAAGATAGTTGTTTCCTTACATTTTCATGTAAGTATTCATTATTTGATATTGAGTATTTGTATAAATGTGCCACATTATGCAACTGAACTATATCACACTGAACATTTAATATGGCTGTCATCATACAATGCGAATAAGTTTTGTAGCTGCGACTGCCTTTGCAGCTTTACTTCTGAAGTTACCCATGACAGCAGAGAAGTGAAGAGTATGTTACCATTCACACAGATCTAGATTCCCATATCCTCATCTATTTTAACACTCGCAATAATTTTGGGAATGGTCAAAGTTTAGAACACACAAAATGACTATTCACATTTTTCAGTTATCGCTGATGTTCTTTAGCCCCTCTATTCCTATAATAAATCCATAAAAAGACTATAATATCTTTCTCTAACCATTCGTCTTGGTGTTTGTCTAAAATTCCTGAATGCTTCTCTTTCTTGCAATAAGATCCAGGCGTGTGGAGGAACTGTGTTTGTAGAAACTTTTCGGCAAACCTCAAATTATTCTTGAGGTAGCATCTGGTTTCAGCAGGATCTATTCATATACAGGAACTCTGTAGAAGCGTTTAGACATTAGAAATATTCTTTTGATATCTTCTGTTTTTGCAGGATCCAATCGTGCAGAGGAAATCTGCCTGTAGAAACGTTTAATATTCTTGGGAGAGTTTCTAGTATTAGCAGGCATCTAGTTCTAGGGAATTTCACCAAGCTCTTCTCCTATTTTTTGAAATATATACATAACTCCAGTCCCCCTCAAAATGTTTCACACAGACCACAGAATTCTTCGACGGTTTCTAGTGTTTCCCGGGTATGTATTTCAACCACAGTGCTACCCTAGCTGCATGTGTAGCAAATTTAAGTGCTGTAGTATATCCGGTTTCCTCAATGATGCTTTGATATTAATTACTATTCTATCCTAGAACACAACATTTCGGAGCCATCTGTAAAACAACAGATTCATATTTGTGCATTATATCCACCTAATTTAAACATCTTATGCAATCCGTGAATGTAATTCGGCTTTGTTTCCTATTTGTTTCACACCACACCTCTGCAGGAACGACAGGGAAGCGCTTCTACTGTTGATAAATTACATTATAATTTATATTAAGTTGCACCCTGCTGTAGGTTCCAGAAAATTCACAAGAACTTCTAAAGGTATGCTCAAACTGGTAATTACATACTTTAGCAGTCGGATATAGATTTGTTTTAAACCATGCTTTATATTACTACATAACAGAAGGGCATAACTGCCACAATCACTATAAACGACATAGATCATATACAAAGAGTCTCCCTAGAGCTGGCATTGAAAACCTTCAGAGCAAAAATTGTGCCAATTCTGAAATATTGCAACCATAAAATACGATAAAACCCAAAAAATCTTGTGTTACAGTCACATGACTTTATCTACTCTTGTACAAACTATTTTGCAAACGCTTATTCTCCATCTACTTCATGCTAATCGAGATAAACCTTTGTAGAAATTCGCTTGCTGTTAATTTTCTTGTAGGTGCAAGGGGAATATGGTAGGCTTTAAGCGATAGTCAAATCTTTTAAGAGATGGTTGCTATGTGGAGGATTCCGTTCTCTTTGCATGTCCAGGACATTAATAAAAAAAAATAAAAAAAGTTCACTCGACAAAAAATGTAAATGAAAAATTGTGTATTTTAACGAGATCAGTAAACTTTTGTGTTTCTCTTACGGTTTACCAGTTAAGCAAGTCATTCAGAACGAAGAGGACTTTGGAGCACCTTCCCAGAAAATTCATCATATGCATTTCATTTGCCATGAAGATATCTTAAACATATGATATTTTAATCAAAATCGTTAAGAGGCATTTTTGAGAAAATTAAAATTATCGAAATATGCTCCATGTAAAGGGTAGTCTGAAGTGGGATATTTTTTTTTGAAAATCTTCGTGTCGCACCTTTGAAAGATATTGAACCTAAATACTAAGATTGGTATTTATTCGACTTTTCGTTTTTGAGTTATGCTGTTCACAAACACAGACACTGTTTTTGGAGGAAGATTCAGCGCACCTCAAAAATGTATTTCTGGTTAAATCTCGATATCGAATATGTGGGTGGAATGCAATACTTCCCACCGTCTTCCGTGGTGTGGTGGTTACCATGCTAGCCTCTAGTTCCCGAGGTCGCGGGTTCAAACCCGAAGGAGGGCGATGGATTTTTTCGGGCGTAAAAATCCTTAGCATGTCTTCCTTCGGAAGGGAAGTAAAGCTGGTGGTCCCGTGTCGTAGATTTACGGTACGTAAAAGAACCTCAAGCCTGATAAAGAGGCCTGTGAGCAAAACGTCCAGTCTTTCACGCCGAATATAGACTGGGATGCTAAGGACCACCTAAAAGAATGGGAGAAAGTAAAGGCTACTTTTCTCAAGCGAGTAATTGGGAAGTCAATATACACCTCATCGAGATATGTATACATTCTGAAGAGTGTGTCTTTCTGATGGAGGATCTTTACTACGAACTACGACTCCCTGCAACAGCGGCCTGAGGAAAAAAAGCTAGGTCGAGGCGGACTTCTCTGCAACAAGCACTATGGAAGACAGGACCGAATCAAAACATGAAATATGTTGTAACAAGGCTGGCCATGCATGGTTTCCATCATAAACTATGCTACAGAAACAATTTTCACGCAGTGACGAACAAGTATGTTTGAAATTCTGTGTATTAGAATGTAATAAATACACGTGCTGAACTGTAACAAATGCTCAAAAACCGTGACAGAGCTTAGTGCTGAAAACTAAAGCTATGTTCATTCTGCACACTTGTGCGCACTTCACTTATTAGATTACTACTAACATGCTAGTGATATTCAGTGTCATTATTGGGCCAAAAGCTTAGTTTTGGAAACAAGTAAACGAAGGTTAAATATGTTACACCAACCCACTTGCTCCTTACACCTCATTACATCTTCAGCACATTTCCTCCCCTTTCATTTTTAACCCTTACACTACATTCTCATTCTGGTTATTACAGTAATTACCTTGTCCTCTTACAATCACCTCTGTGTTCTTCTAGAGAAATAAGAAGATCGTCGTTGATCGGTCCTCTAGCACCTCGACCATTTCGTCACGTTGTGATCGTAGCTTCCAGTTGTGTTTTTATATTTATCTTCGCGGCTCAAATACGTCCATGAAGCAGTTTTACTTTCAAGGTGTGTAGCTTTTTAAGGAAATAATAAAAAAGTAAGTTTATGTCATTCTATGTAGTTATTCTGTTAGAAAATACGCATACAATAATTGAAGGAGCACATGCATTTAAGAAGCGAAAGAATATCAGCAGTAATACTGTCGACTTTATGTTGATCACTTAAAGTGAAACTAAGTTGTGATTCGTGTGAAATACATTGCATTGACCATGTTTCACACAATTAAGGTAAGATTTTCTGTTTTTATAAAGCATAGCATTCTTAAAGAACCAGTTACTTGTTAGAATTGCGAGCAAGATGCCATTTGTTTCAACAGTAATTATCTGTTGGTGAAGAAAAGTCAAGAAAGCAAGTGAAATGTGGTTGGAACAAATCTGCAAAAAGTGAACTTCAATAAAGAAGCAGAACTGACGCTGATATAGTATTGAGTAAGCTATGTTATCTTGATGGCAACTGCATTGAATTTCAGGGAAATAAAACGTAAGGCGAGTTCAAACCCATTGTCTTTTGTCTTCCCATAGCTATTGGCGGAGACGCATGCGCGTTGTATTTTACTGTTTTCAAAAGTATGTGACCAAACTAAGCTTTTGCTCCATAAAAAACACTCCGAAAGTCTTAATGGTATTATTTAGCACGTATTAAAAGAGATTTGAAATAAGTCAGTTACCGTGTGCTGAAGTAAATAAGCTATAGCGAAAGTGCTGTTACGTCGTAGGTATATAAATAGGTAGGTATTTATCTACTTTAAGAAACTAATTGCTAAAGTTGAATTTTCAACTTAGGTTAACTTTTGTACTTATATATTTGCTTTATTTATACACATTTAAAAAAGAATAATGTTTTATCCACTTTTATGTTAATGACCTTGAATTTCTGCGTTTCCAAATAAACATCGATTAAAGACACTATTAAATGCATTCAGGCACTTCCATATGCAAGCCAAGCCGATCCGGATGGGAACCAAGCCAGCCAACATAACACTGTTGTCAAACTCCCAATACTGCAACTGTAATTAAAAGAAGCCCTGCAACTACTAATTTTCTCCTAAGCATGCTAACATTACTCTGGCCTCTATTTAATATTACTGTATGTTATGTTAACAATTGGTAGTAATATATTCATTTGTAAATAAGTATATTACAACTCTGTGCAGTTTCAACTCTCACTTCACAGAATTGTCACTGTCACTTCATTAATATGATCTAGTTCAATTTATACATTTACTTCATTAGTTCACTTCACTTAATGAAATAAACAGAAGCAGCCCTTTCTTCGGATGATCCACTGATTAAGAATCGAACACAACACGTCTCTAATCTCTCGCGGAAGCAGTACTCACTGTATGTCACAACTGTGCTCACAAACTCACTTGTAGAAGCACACTTGATGTTCCACCAGAAAGGCACTCACGGACTCACTAACTGACCCTCAACAGGCAAATGCGCTGGCTTATGTAACCGCTGGAATTTTCTACGCAACATTCGAGAATGTTCAGGATTCGGGTAGAAGGGAACTTGCAGAAGATTGTGGCTATCTGCGGATAGCCTTCTGGTGTTTACGCTGGGCGAGAGCGCTACCGCGTCTACTTATCTCGTTTTATCTTCCCCGTGGCAGCCTCCCACTATGCATATCCACTGCGCCACAGTATGTAACAGCATTCTTTTTTAGTCGTGTTTATTTGCTTAAGACACTGGTTTGTTTACGAAACATTATAGCTCACCTGTATCATACATTGGAAATAGTACTTGCAAACAAATGTAAATTTTAGGAATGCTATGGCACCCTTATTCTTGCTATAAATCTTAAATGAAAACTATTGACATTGTGCATCTTTCGATCATGCTGAATAGTGCATGAACTTAAGCAAATTGAGAAAAACACAGTAACGACAGGAATAATGGAAGTCGATAAGACAAGGATTCGTCTGCGGTTCAAATCCCCCTGGGCCCGTCCTCCCTGATTGAGAGGTTTTTCAGGTTTTCCTTAATCCTTATAACTAGCAAATGCCGGGAAGATACAGTTAGGTACTTTAAAAATACGCCTGTCCCCGCGATTTAGTCGAAAATATAATCGTTTCACAGGGTCTTAGGCCCTAAAACGATTTTATTGGTGTCAATTTCGTACAACACACCATACCAATGCGAAAAAATAAATAGGATTGATTAGTCCATCCCTTCGCCCCCACCCGACGCACCCTTAGAACAAGTCGGCTGTATGGGAGTAATATTAAACATTAGAAAAGGTACAAACGATTTGCCGCTTCGTTGCACGATGCTATAAACCCAAGCTTTCAACAAAATATATGTAATGCCGCTTCTCTGTTAGAAGTGGACGTTTTCTTTGTTGTATAGGGTAGGATATTCTTCTTCTACCTTCCAAGGATTGGAAATTTAATCCCGCTCCATGCCAAATGTGTTTTTTAAACTGATCTTTCCATCTGATCCTCGGCCGTCCTAAATCTCGTTTTCCTTTTGGATTATTAATAAAAGCTTGCTTCGGTAGTCTATCGGCGGGCATTCGATTAATATGCCCTTACCAGTTCTTTTTTTATTGTACTATAGTGTATTTATGTCTAGTTCCTTTTTACATGCTCACTTCTAATTTTAACTCTTATACATGTCCCTAGTAACTTTCTCACGAAACGCATTTCTGCGCGTCTAATATTCTGTAGCCAAAATAGCTCTGATAAATATGTATGGTGAGGAAAGCATGGCAACACGTGTCACTTCTTTAAAGCTTCATATTATTCGAACTTTTTCTAAATATTTTAACAGTGCATATCTCTATATATTATATTTATATTAATCTTCTCTGCTTATGCGAACTACCTTGGAGGAGTTAAAACTTTAGTGTGTAGCGAAGTGTAGTTGTGTATCACCCGGTGAGAAAGATGGCTTATACCTGACCCGGAAGTTTGGAGAGTGCCAGTTCGTAACTCAGAACTTAATTTGCCGCAAGTTATGTTGCATGTCCATCCCCTTTACCCTTCGACAACGTGACTGTCCGATGCGGTTTAAGAGCATACTGAGGCTGAATAATAAGACACTCCTGAACGAAAAGTGACAAGCTTTTTATTTGTGTCTCGTTTTATGTGAAATACTAACACATTTTAGACATTATTTGAACTGCTAAAATCCAATTCAACATTGATAGGTTCGTATTGAATGTTTACTACTAGTGACAAACTAACAGCACCTTTCTATTTCTGCTTTATCTTGTCTCCTGAAGCATCTCTGCTTTTTCTTTTTCTCTGCCTTCCTTTATGTCCTTTTATGTTTTGCGAACTGTCTGATAAAATTGTATGTAAAATTAATAATATTACGTTTTCTGGGAACTCTAGATTGAAAACTAGTTTATTAAACGTAAGTTTTAATTCCTATTTCGCAATCAAGCTAAGGGAAAATGTCGCACATTTTACAACAGATACGTACATTTTGTTTAAAAATATCGTTTTTAAAACCTTAATCGCCTGTATTACCAAAGGCAGATTTATACTAGTTAGTATACAGTTTCTATTTTTATTTGCCTTTTGTAAGTTTAGCATTGTTTAAAGAAAGGGCTCGCATTGGATGATGAATGAACTTACTGAATGAATTTGAAGCGCTAAAGCTGCCAAATATTAGCTTAATGACGAGTAAAAACGCAGAATACCGTCTAGCAGGCAGTTTATCTAAATAAAACCACTTCCAGCAAATATTGATTCACTAGAAAAATAAATTTTCGACCATGCATATTGATTTGACCTTTGGTAAACACCAGACGGCATTTATGATACAAAAGAAACACTCAGAGAACACCTCACCAGCAAATAACATACGCAGACAAACACAACGAAACAGCAGTGCACAAACTCAAATGCAAGGACTGTCCCAATCGTGGCCGCACTCTTGTATTAGGTGCACTGAACAGTAAGCATATCCTCTGGGGGCGTAGAACTACTAACCACAATGCCCGTCATCTCCAACAGTTTCTCAACAGTTCCCTCTGCAATATTCTGCTCCTCCTGGTTACAATTATTATTCTAGAAATCCCGGGGTACCTCATTCTTGATACTGGCATTTCTAGAAACCTGGATTTGCCACCTTTTATGACCTCTCTGGCCGAGCTGTATTTTGACCACTGTCCAGTCTTGACTATTTTCTCCCTTGGTCTAGATTTCATTTCTCCGCCACTGCGGCTCATCAATGGCTACGTGCACTGGGATGCTTTTCAAGAATGGCTGCATGCGGCTCTGACAACCTTATATCACACTGTCACTCCGAAAGATATTGATGCAGCGGTTCACCATTTTACGGACACCATTTGCTCCTGTGTTCGTCATTCCACGGTTTCTTCCCACCGTCCTTTTGCTTCCCAATTACCCCCCTTTCTTTCTGCCCTCATTCAAACGAAGAATGACACTCGACGTCGCTTCAACTGGAACGGCGACCCTGGCTCAGCGGAAGATTAAATGGGTTTATACGTCGTGTGAAATCTGAGCTCGAGCAATACTGCTTCCAAACCTTTCAACGCCACCTAGCTAGTCTTTCACCACGTGCTATGGCAAACAACTAGGCGTATTCTTCGGGAACCCACCGTAATTTCTAGCTTTTATAATGACAATGCACTTGTAACGTCTACTTCTGTAACGTTGTGAGGTTCTGACTTCTCATTTCGAGCAAGAATTTACTCCTCATCCTAGTCTCAATGTTCCTACCTCAACAATCTCTTCGGAGAGAACCATTAAGATAACATTAAGATAATAGCACATTGCGATGTGTCTGGGTAATGTGTTATAACCAGGGAGAAGGGTCTTGGTAAGTAAACCATCAAGTTAGGAACGCATCGAGGGTTGGTGGCGAGGGAAGATGGGAGTGACTGCGACCTCGCAGTGTTCTCTGTGAACAAACGATGAACAGTTGAAGGCACCACACCCTGCTTCGAAAGTAGGTAAGTCAGGATTAAGGAGTAGTATTAGAAGAAAGAAAGCGATGTATATTTAGCTACTGATAGTGTGCAATTAGTTTATGAACGCTACGAAACAACCAATCCTTAAGTTGTACATTTTTAAAGCACTATCCCCTCTTATTAGTGTACGACACTAATCCTTGAAAAGTTCTGATTTGTAGTTTGAGACCGAGGACGTTGAAGGTCCACTTTCCTCATTGTTACTTTCTAATAATGTTACATGTTCCTTGTGTTTCATTGTATTATAATGTTGTTCAACATGATGATTAAACGACTTTTAAGCTCTATGTTACATCTGTTGGTTTCGCCATTTATGCTGAAGTGTTATCTGCAACATTCCGTCACAAATGATGGTAATTTTGATGTATAAACTCCTCTTTGCTTTAGGAATATTACCACAGTTTCCCAGCAGCAAATAAATGGAACAGTTGCAACGAAACCGACTTTTGGGGAGAGAATGTGTGTGTCCATCACAATACCTGACGTAACCTGCACTCCGTGCGGTAACGGGATTTCTCTGTTTACTTACTACAACCCCTCTGCCTGGTTATTAATAATTTGTTCCCGAGATTATGTTATGCGTTTCACACATGTGTATTGCACACTGTGTTTTGCACGATAGTGTTTTATTATTTTTAATCAGTTATTAACTAAAAAGAACACAATGAATCTCCCCATCGTCATCCTAGATTTCTGGTAACGCAATGTCACCAATTCAAGAACTATAACTAATACGAGGTTTAGTGAACTACTATAATTTAGGAGGCTTTGAGTCGATTGTTTGATGGTTAATGCCGTGACTAAAATAGGGTTGCTAAAATAATAATGTGGACGACAATAGAGATCCAGCATTTAGAGAAGAATTTGAAGTCCGAAACGTGGATTATGAAGACGCAGATATTGAACAGGCATTAAAAATTGAGAGAGCGTGGTTTGTTTCTGAAAAACCATGAATGTGGTATGAAATATTCATTCACCTTTAATTAATTCGTTTTCAACAACATTTTAAATAACACACGTAGTTCTGTTGGAAGGATGCCATTCACTGTAATGTATTATTACAAATTATTAAAACGATGTAAATTAAGGCTCTAAGTGGAATTAGCTTCGTGTCCTAGTGTGTATTTGTGTTATTATAGCCACCAAATTTACGTTAATAGATATGGGTTTCCTTGGAAACGAATTCATATGTTAGAATTCTTCATTTTCTTCTGTGTATAGGTATATATCATTGGGCAGATACAGAAAACACACCTTTGTACAAAAGCGAATATCATGCATAACTGGCGAGTTTGGAAAGTTATTTCTTGAACGAGAAAATCAAACACTGTAATATTTAGTGTATCTTCAGAGTACACCATTTTCAGAACTACTTCGTGCTCACTAATGCACATTATTTCCTACTAGTAGCGCGATTGTACACATCCCAAAAGAAGTCATCTATATCTTCATCTTCATAAGATGAAGTTATGACGTCATGAAGTATCCTAGAAACTGTACATATGCGGTTTGTTCAGGAAAGCCGTGTTGATTTCTTCCTGTCGTTTCTGTACAAATAAATCTTCAGGCTATGTGACCAGCAGTCTAAATGTGGTTGTAATTTACGAGACGTAACTAGAGACCAAGAAACTTCATGTATAATTTGCTCCGAAATTCTTGACTAACTATCGTGAAATTTCACGAGTAAAACTGTAAATTCTTGAGCAGAATTAAAAAGGAGTGAAAGTAATAATTCATTGATTTTACGTAACGTGGTTATGGGCTATGAATCCATAAAGATAAAGTATTTATATATTACCTACAGTATAATTAAGGAATATTTTATCAAGCATATTTTTTATATTGCTGGTGTTAACGAAAATAGTAACTGATATCTCTACAGTGTTAATTTATAAGACATTTAAGGAACATCTTTAGAAGTCTATGCAAACCATAAGCCCTCTTTAACACATATGAGAGTACCGACAAAATGTTGAAAATGGCCAGGGAATGGAAACTGGAGCAGATTGTTTCTAACCATATACAGTCTGCTCTGCAAAACTAGTAAGAGTGAACGAATGTTTCACATGAGAATTCCAGCCAGATCAAAAGAGATATGAGCACTGGTGCTGGCAGAAGCGAATGGTAGCCAAATTCTGGGGTTCTCATCGGTTGCATTTTTACTTTCTCTGCTACGTAGGGGATTATGTAAGTAGGCGTAGTAAGTAAAGAAAGCAATGTATTCCACCCAAAAAATCGATGTCTATATTTCACCGGAAATATATGTTTTGAGGCCCCTTCATCCAACAAAAGCATTTTTAGAAAAAGGTGTGTGTGTGAACAGCATACCTCAAAAACGAAAAGTCGGATAAGCACCAAAGTTGCTACTTAAGTTCAGTATCCTTCAAGGATGCGACATAAGATTTTCATGAAAAGAGCCCCACCCCAAACTACATTTCACAGGAAATAGTCTTCAAAATTTTTGATTTTCTAAAAAATGGCTCTAACGAATTTTATTAAAATATAATGTATTAAACATATTTATATAAAAAATAAATTGTATAGCTTGAATTTGCTAGGAATAGATTTTGAAATCCTCTTGATTCAGAAGGAATTTTATATAATCTTGTATAACTTGTAAACGTTAAGCGACAGACGAAAATATACATCTCTGTAAAACACACAATGTAATTACAATAAGTTGTTTGTGGCATAAGCCATTTCTGAGATATGGGTTATTAATGGTTCGAATTAATTTCTTGGTCATTTTTTAAAGTCCTAATGATATTTAGTTGCTTCTCGTGATTGCGTGGAAACAGTATGAAACTTTAAGACTAGCATATAGCGTCCAGCTATTAAACATTTGACTATCGTTGTTCTGTTTGTATCTATAACGAAATATGTAATTCTGCAACGGTTTATTTGGATTAAAACGCATTGGATATAAAAGTAAGCTGTAGTAGGAATGGTTTGTATACTCAGTAATAAATGTTAGAGGGTAGAAAAGTCATGTGAATGTACTATATCAGATTTGTACAATATTTATTGTATAAATTCACAACTCCTGTATATGGGGATCATAACGGTATAACGAAAATCACGAAACTTAAAACGATTTTTTGGAAACTTTGTTTTTAAAGGGTAAATTCCATACTTTCTAAATTTCCCTGCATTTAGCTAATAAAAGTAAAAGCTCAGAAATGGAGACCAATGTTCGAAATCACATGAGTAATTCGCGTGTGGAAAACCACTCCGTACATCTAATATTGCCATACAATATTACTGGCACTAGAAACAGAGTTTTTAACATGAACTGCTCATACCAGAAATTAAAGATCATTACAATCAGTGGAATTAAATTTCTATAACACTCTTATTATTTCTATCCTTGTTTCTTGAAACAGAAATTATGTGTATATTAAACAGAAACCTTGTATCGATTAATGTGATGGCGGATTATTTGAATGACGCGGAAGTGGTTTGGCAGAACCAGAAGAAATATTGCAAGCAGCGGAGAGGATAACGGAATTATTACCAAAGACGTCTCTGTTGACATTCTCTACTCTTGTACTATTTTTACAAACGCTTATTCTCCATCTATTTCATGTTAATTAAATAAACCTTTGCAGAAACTATTGTATTATTAATTTTCCTATAGGTGCAAGGGGAATAAGGTAGGCTTTAAGCGATGGTGAAATATTTTAAGAGCTGGTTGCTATGTGGAGCATTTCATTCTCTGCATGTCCAGGACATAAAAAAAGGAATAACGAATTCTCTTTGAGAAAAAGTATAAGTATTGGAAAATTCAAAAAAATAACAAGGAATATCTCGAAAATGGTTCACTCGAAAATATATATATGACATAATTTGTGTGTTTTAACGAGATCTACAGTTTTTGTGTAGTAAGACTGTCTATCTCTTACTGTTTACCAGTTATGCAAAATTCATTCAAAATGAGGAAGACTATTGGGGACATTCCCAGAAAATTCAAGATGAACATTTCATTTGCCCTGAAAGTATCTTAAACATATGATACTTTATTCAAAATCGTAAGAGCCATTTTTGAGAAAATCAAAATTTTGTAAGCATTTTCCATGTAAAGGGTAGTTTGGGTTGGGGGATTTTCTTGGAAATCTTCGTGTAGCATCTTTGAAAGATACTGGACCTTACTGAACCTAAATACCAAGTTTGGTATTTATCTCATTTTTCGTGTTTGAGTTATGCTGTTCAGACGCACAAGGACCTTTTTATAAAAATGCGTTTTTTAGATTCAGGGGCCTCGAAACGTGTATTTACGGTGAAATCTTACTTAATAAACTTTTAATAAGGCTAGTTTGTATATCTACTAATAAACGTATTAGAGTAGAGAAATTCATGTGAATGTATCACATCAGATTTTTAATATTTGTTCCATAAGCAATTATTGTACACTTTTCTACAATAGGTTCTCAATGTCTACGCATAGCCCTTAAATATGGTAACCAGATGGTGGTCGTGAAGCAAAATAAGAAATACGACTTTCACGAACTCATTTCAAGAATATGAAACGATGCAATGAATTTTGAACCGATTCGAAGAATCTTGGAATAACATGAACGCTGCTCTTCGGAAAAACCGGCCTTAAATGTAGTAAATGAAGAATGACAATCCTTCACCTAGATGTTCAGAAGGTACTCAAATTTCCATCTCTAACATTGTCTACCTCCTTCCAACCAGTGCTCTGGATTTCCCCAGCCGAGGTGAGTATGTGTAATGTATATCACGTCAATGAACTAATTCTTTCTTCCTCTACGTGCTTATTTTCTAAACAAAACAACATCTAACCAGTGGTAAAACTAGTTATAGGTGCTAGAGGCCACATCTACCCATACGTTATACCAAATAGCTTACATGAAAAATCAAATGTATACTATTTTGCTGTTATACCTGTTTCTGTGAATTGTTTCTGCTGCAATCTTAAGTGGCATTCGACAGGTTCTATTTGCTAAAAAACTGCCACGTCTGCAGAGGTCAATGGGCGATTGCTGAGGAAGGTGCTCTTCCTGGTTTTAACAGCGTGGCTCTTTCATAGCAAGGGTATACAACAATATGCACTTGGTAGTCATTAGCTGCAGTAGCTCCACATTATTCTTGTTGAGTAAGAAATTTCATCATTTCCCTGAATTCAAGAGCTTCATTAATCAGATGACCAAGCGTTTCTCCGTCTTCTCTCACTGTTAAGGACCACTTACATTGAAAATAAAGATAAACAAACCGAAGTTTACTTCATGTTATATTAATGGCAACTTTCAGTTGACTGGCCTTAACATCACATAATCGTAAACTTAAGCACCCCCCCAAAAAAAACGAAATTCGCAAGCCCCAATTTTTCTGATTATACTTATGTTAAACTAGAAACTGGCCAATCAGGAAGTAATTCGCAATTTATCACGTGAGCATTCTATCATCTCACACCATATTATATTATGTTGACTTGCTAAGTGCCTTTCTGTGCAAGATCACGGACCTGGAATCACTGGTATACCTATTACTAGTGCTTTCTGCGAGTTTAACGTCCTTATACATGTACAGAAGCGACGGGAAGAAATCAACACGGCTTCCCTGGACAAAACGCATTTGTCACTTTATTAGGTGGTAGTGTCACCTTCTAGGTGCTACCATTCCTTGTGCTGTGTATCGCACCAATAAGCATATCTATGCTAGTTGTGTCAACTCGTTGGCAAATTACGAATATGTACAGGTGAGGAATAACGACAGATCTTTCGCCAGGTTAATTGCGAATATACATCAAATGTTCTGTTTGGAAATACTCTTGAAAATGAGTCAAAGCCCGAGATGTTAGCATTTTAGTCCTCAAGCATCAGTTATACATCCTCATACAAATTAGCGTTTCCTAGCTATTTACATGTTCTTAAACAGGCAAGCTATAGGCCCCTTCCTCATTCAACACATTAAGGGTGGGGGAGGCGGCAGCGAATATCACGCTCTATTAACACCCTTACAAACTATCAGAAATCGGATGTAGATTACTTCTTGTGGGATGTGTACGACATGACCTCTTTTGTTGTATGTACCGTCGGTGGTCGTTTACGGCCATCGTATTAGTACAGCACGCTCTTTTGAGATCTGTGTCTGAAAGACAACATATCGCTTTAACTTTGTACTTAACGTTTACGTCGTTATGTTAACATTCATTTTTTCAATGTGAATTGCCTTTTAGATTATTTTTCTGCAGATAATCCGTACCTATTGTGGAATGAAATGCGATGCTTTCCTTTTTACCAATTACTGCAAGTCTTTTCTGACATGAAATTGTGTGAGTGAGCGAGCGAGCGAGCGAGCCTCTATACCATTTATTTTGTCGGATATAAATCTGTCTTAAGCCGTCTTAGACCAGGTATTAAAAGTATGCTTTTCCCTACTAAAAATGCCAAGGGCAGAAATACAGCTTACGAATTCTATTGCATTCACATAAATAATATTCTTCCTATGAACATAAATTGAAGTTTTTGGTACATGTTTTAATTATTGTTTTTAAACCTTAATACGATCTAGGTAGACATTGAACTATACATTTAAAAGATAACTTTTAAGTTTTTCATTGCAGTCACCGTGTTAATTGCCGAAGCGTGATGATGAATGTTATAAACATTCAGTGAAACATATTCAAGTTCTTTCCTGCTTTAGGATTCAGTCAGCTGTTGCTTTAACCATTTGTATTAACACGAAACAATTTCACTTGTGTTCACAAGTATAACTAACAACTGAGTAAAGGTTTCTATTGTATAATAGATGAAAATGAATTATGTTTAATTTCATGTTAGTTTTTTTAGCTGGTATAACAAGAAGTGCTCCGATTCCTTTTTTTCAACTGTGCATATTCCACAAAACATGGATTTACATTATATTAAGGGAAACCTTCCTGTATTTTCCAAAGGAAGGTATATCGAAAAAAGCGAAATTTGATACTATAAAACATGCTGATGTTAAAGGTATAAAATTTAATACATTTCTATTAAAGAAATACATTGTAGCATTCACAGTTATACAGCAAAGTCGAGTGAATATTACTAGCGTTTAATTATGTAATATTTTCTCCTTATTCAGAGAATTAAAATAAAATTGAAGTACAGCGTAGAATATCCTTGCCCTCAACTGCTTTCTTAAGTTAACACATTGCGCGGCGATGTCCTATTTGTCCTGCATTCACAGAAAGTCAACAACAGATACGTCAATATTAAGCAGAGTTAGTATATTTAAATTTAAATCAGGCTAACAGTACCAACATTAATTGCATTTAAACAAGAGAATTTTTTTGAAACTAGAAAACTACATGATTGTCTTGGTATATAAATTAAAATAACTACATCACAGATACAGTTGAATCAGAGGATAGAGAGTGCAGCTGAGGAATGAAGAAATGAAACTTCATTGCATATGAATGGATATATTTTAGCAGTGAAAGGGTTAAATACTTAACTGATGTAATTTCTGCCAAATGCAAACATTGGAAGACGAACCGGAAATGTTTTTTTACGAGTGCTGAGATTATAGAAACCAGCCAAATATCATAGTATGGTCATGTGAAAAGAATGGAAGAAGTAAGATGGCCAAAAACAGCTTAGAATTATAATCCAGGGAATAGAAGGAGAAGAGGAAGCCCTGTAACGCAATGAAAAAAAGGAATTAGAAAACGGCTATGCTCAATAGGGCTATTGAACAAGATGAATGGAGCGACACAGACACATGACGATCGTAATGCGGATTGCGGCAAAAGCTGTAGGAATCCCGCTTTAAAAAAAAAGAAGAAAAAGAAAGAAAGAAATAATGGAAAGCAGATGTAACAAAGCACAACTCGGAGCTTTTCTGTTCTGAATACTACTGCCCACATGCACATATACTTCTGGGGCAGGGGGAGTGTTCAGCGGACCAGTAAAGCATGTATTTGTAGCTAATTCTCTTACTGAATTTTTGGGTGGAATGGAATACTTCCTATTTGTGTTATAGGTAAGTGCTGATTTTATAAATTTCGTATATATTTTCGAAGAAATATTGAACGTATTTACCCGGAAACTATCTGAAAATGTTATCAAACATCTCGCTACATCTTTGCGGTTTAGAGATTTTCTCAGGCGTTTAAAGATGGAAAAGAATATAAACTTATACGGAAACCTTATTAATATACATATAATTTTTGCAGCGTTAGCAGTTTTGTAAATATTTCATGCTGTATTATTACACTTTTTCATGAACATCCTTGAAAGTTTCCAATTCCTCTTTTTTGCTTTTCATTCGCAACACCTCGCACTATAACCACAGAGGAGTAATTTATTGATTGAGGCAGTATTTTTAATACTAAAATGATTTCAGTCTAATTATATAATATATAAATTCAATAACAGCCCGCCTTGAAGCAATATGTGCATGTAATAATTTGTAAAAATGTATTTAACAGTCATTGTATATGTTTGTATTATTGTACACATGTGTAATAATTATGTGAACATATTACGTAATTTAATAATGTAGGAGCTGTGAGAATAATAGGTTAAAAGTTGCTAACAATGAGGTAACCTTGAGGCAATAATGAATTCGAAAGTTTAAATGCTACTAGTCATTATTGGAGCAACAATAATGTAAATTTTGACACAGTTTAAAAATAGCCAATCAACAACCAGAAAAAGCTTTAGTTAAAAGAAGGTATTCTATTGGATTAGGAATAACCAATCAGAGACTTGAAATAAAGAAATTTACAAGTTTAGGCGGTTGAAAACAGTTCAGTTGCCTGCAAACAGTGTTCCTAACCGGACGCGAGACACATCCTCGAGACATTTAATACGTATTCATGCGAGACGAAAATTAGTTTACGTGTTAAAAAGTGCAAGTAATTCATAAAGAATCTCACAGCTCTCTATATGAGTGAAGTGTAATTTTAATCGTGTCAAGCATTAATAAAAGGAGTGAAGTAAAATTATAATCTGTGTACGCCTACATTCTTGTAGCATCACGCCCTGCTAAGAGAAACGTGTCTCTAACAATAGTACTGACGCAGCAGAGGCAAACATAAATATTTAATACTTAAAGAAACAGTTAAATTACAAAGCTAATATTTTTTTTAAACTTGGGGCAAAGGCCACCTGAAAGTACATTTGGGGCGAATTCTACCGGAAACTGTTTACTATACCTACGTGCGGTTGCAACTACTACAAGTTCGGCTCCCCAACAGTCGAAATACGATAAACCTCCTTCTAAAATGCTCCTTTCTCATGGTTGGTGTTGTTTATGTAGGTGCTATATACTTACCTACACATTATAACCTAAAATCATTTCTGGGCGAAAATACATATTATATGACGTAATATAAATGTAAAACTCGCCTTTTAAGGAATGCTTTAATACGTGTGGAGTAAACACATACTTATTTGATTTTAATAGTATATTCTAAGAAAATGTAAAAACAATTTAAGATTTAAAACAAGTAGTATAAGCATTAAAGATTACTGTAAGAAACGTAATGCTTCAACCACATTCAGTGACGCTGTGCCCTTGAGTAGGAATTACAAAAAGTAATACTTACCTAACTAACGTAATCATGTTGTGTAACATCCGCCGAAGGCTTATTTCACTGCGTGTCAGTACCATTGACAGCTCGTTTAATTTAGATTAACTTATAATGGATTATGTCCATGTTGTATTTCCCACGAAGTATTGGTAACATAATTCAAACTAATGTAAGAAAGGAAAGACAATCTGATGTTACAGCAACAACTTTCTCTGCGTACAGAGTAGGTAGAGAATATTGCATTCCACCCAAAAATTCGATACCAATAGTTTACGGGAAATACATATTTTGAGGGTCCCCTGAATAAAATAAAGGCATTTTAGGAAATAGGTCCGTATGTATGTCTGTGAACAGCGTAACTCAAAAACGAAAAGTCGGATAAACACCAAATTCGGTAATTAAGTTTAATAGCTTCCAAAAATGCGACACGAAGGTTTTAAAAAAAAATACGCCACTCCAATTACTTTTCAAATGGAAGATATTTGGAATTGTTTTTATTTTGGCTCTAACAATTTTGATTAAAATATCATGTGTTAAAGATATTTACATGTATGTCTTGAATTTTCTGGGAATAGCCTGCGAAGTCGTGTTCATTCGGAAAGAATTTTGTATACTCTTGTATAAGTGGTAAGCGATAAGTACACAAAAAATGTGGATCCCTTTAAAGAATATAATTTATTCCAAATAACTTCTTTGTGCTATGAGCCATTTCCGAGATATTCTATATTAATGCTTCCGAGTTGTTCAATGCTTTTGTCATTCTCTTGAACTCCTGTCGATTTTCAGTTGCATCTCGCTATGTCATGGAAGGACGAATTTTGAGACCAGCGTCCAGTTGTTAAGCTATCGCTGTTCCCTTTGTACGTATAACGAAATGTGTAATGCAGCTATTTCTGCAAAGGTTTGTGTCAATTATAAAGAAGTATATAGGGAAATAAACTTTAGTAAGAATAGTGTGTATGCCCACTAATAAACTATAGAGGGATAGAGAAAGTCATGTGTATATAACACAGCAGATTTTTTTCTGCTTAGTTACATTATTCAAGGTGCATTTCTGCTTAAAAACGATATGTAGTTACATAGAGCTTACGGAAACCACATGAATAAATTACTCCTCGAAGTACAAGAATCTGAAATATTCAAGGGTCTTTCACCAGATGACGCATGTGGGAAAATTTAATAATTAGGCATGGAATATTTTCAAAACTGTTAACGCTACGGAAAGGATTATTTTACACAAATTGTATACGTTAACAAGATCTCTCAAAAGTTCGATGTGATATATTTTCCATCTTTAAGCACCTGAGAAAAGCTGTAACTGGCAAAGTTGTAGTGGGGTGTTTCAATAATATATTTCAGCTAGTTTCCGGCCAATATGTACAATATTTGTTGAAAATATGTACGAGGTTTATAAACTCGGCGCTTACCTATAGCATGAAGAAGAAGCAGCAACACATTTCACCTAAAAATCTGTTAGAGGTGTAGCCGGATATACATGTTTTGAGGCCCCTGAATTAAAAAACGTAGTTTATTTATAAATATGTTTGAGGGAGATATTGAGCAGCATAATTCAATTTTGAATAAATATCAAACTTTTAAATTCATTATCTTCCAAAGAAAATTTGCCTACGCTGAACTATCCATCACTGAAAACTGTTTCTAAATGTTTTATTTTTAAAACAGAAGTTCCAATGATTTTGATTAAAATACACTATATTTAAAATATTTATAGGATTAATTTGAATTTTCTGAAAATGGCCCGTAATGTCCTTTTCTTACGGAAAGAATGTTGTATCACTTTGTATAGTAATAATAATAATAATAATAATAATAATAATAATAATAATAATAATCCCGTAGTGCTACAGACTATGATGGACCTAGACCTGCCGTTCCGACTCCAGGCCTCACGCCCACGTATGGACGGCAGAGGTGACTAATCATCCAACCGTATGGGGAGGTGATGTGGCCAGCATCACGCATCCCCCAGCCAGAATTTTGGCCTTCGTGCCGGGATCGTTGCCTATCGCACGTCCTCACTTTCCTCAAGATGCTGAATGGGCTCTGGTCCTATACCCGGGACTTAAAATCCTCACCCCCAGATGGGATCGAGCCCAGACTCATTCCGTGGCCGGGGACCAGAGTTCCACTCTGTAGGACACTTTGTATAACTAGTAAAACATAAGGAAGAGAAAGATTTACTGTACAGAATGTGTAAATCTCTTTAAAAGATACAATTTTTAAACACATCTTTTCGTAGTATCAGCCATTTACGAGATATCTGCTGTTGGTTTTAATTTGTCAATACCTTGTTTATGAAGTGCTGTCGTTATTCAGATGTTCATCGCGATGTAATGGAAACATCGAAATTTCAAGGCCAGCATATAGCGATTCACTTTTAAACATCTGACTATCGCTTCACTTTCCTGTTGTCCTCCGTGGACTAGTGGTACCGTGCATCTAGTTCCCAAGGTCGCGGGTTCGGGCGTAAAAATCCTTGGCATGGCTTCCTTCGGAAGGGAAGTAAAGCTGGTGGTCCCGTATCGTAGATTTACGGCACGTAAAAGGACCTCAAACCTGATAAAAAGGCCTCTGAGCAAAATTACCGGCCTTTCACGCCCAATATAGAATGAGACGCTAAGAACCATAGTAGTTAAAGAGCTTCCATAAATAAAAAAAGGCAAATTTCGCTTTCCTGTATCTGCAACGAAATATGTAGGTAATGAAACTATTTATGTAAAAGTTATCTCCGATTAATATGAAGCAGTTAGAAAAATAAGGTTTTGAAAGAGTGATTTTGTAGAAGTTATTTAAAAGTAAACTATAGTGGGTAGAGAATGTCAAGTGAATGTAACAGTTTCTTTTTCTCTGCCTTTGCAGCAGTTGGTTACTATGGCCATAGAGCAGTAATTTATTCCTCTATTCTTTTTTCCCCCTCATGTCATATGTAACAACAAACTCGTCTAGTTTGAAATAATTTCAATGCAATATGCATCACAAATAACCTAACGTAAATAGAAAAATAGTTTTAGCGAATGTTACAATTCATGTATAGAAAAAATTATTTTTCCTTTTTGGTTAAATTCATGTTTAAGCAATTTCGAATTTTCATATTGGCGTGTTTCAGCGTTTTGTTGAATACCAAGTGATGCCAGGGAATTCCCTTTTCCTTTAATTTGAAAATTTGCATGCTTTCGCAGTATTAATAACTATTCTCTAAAATATAATCATTTAATTACACTTATAACGGTTTTATCAGTTTGGATGAGTATCCCGCGGCTAAAAGCTTGTAGACCGTGTTTCAACTTCGCAAGTTGAAGCTTGGTGGGGAAGGATTAAAGAGATCAGAAAAAAATAATGACTTGCAATTTTCCTACATTACACGAGTCCAACTTGATGTAAACATATGACGTCATTAATTAGCCCGCGATACGCGGCAAACCAAACCACGCCATAACATATAGCATCTTAAAAATGCGCAATTATCTGTGGGTATGTACCAGGAAGAATGTTAATCAAACGTAGTTGGAGAAGCTTTTGAACAATATCAAATAATAAATAATGTGAATAGTAATACTGAAGAAGTTTATAGCTTCCGCTTAATTATGTGTGGAATCGTTCACCCCTTTTCAGCATTCATATTATGATTATCAGTAAGCCGATAAATATGACTGCTTCTACAGGTGTTAAAAGCGTCGAGAAAGGAATTGGATTGAATGCTTGTAGCAAACTAATGCAGGAGATACCAACTGTCGTTATGAATAACATTGTTAAACTAACTGCCAATTATATCGCGTTTCCATTTGGAGCGCAGTATATGCGCGTAAAGAACTAAAGGAAAGTGGGAGCATTATGAGCAGAGAGAAAAGACAAAGACGTAAGACAGAATTAAAAAAAAATGCACACCAACATTAGGCAAAGTCTTAAATTCTGTCAACAATTATCCTACCCTGTCTTCTTTTAACCATTCATAAATTATTGCTAGGAATTGGAATTAGGTTTGTGAAGAGAAATAACGTTAATATAATTATCGATAGATAGGGCATCGTGTGGTGGAGGCCCAGAGTTTACACCTATTCCTGATGGTGATGCAGCTAGTTAACGACAGTTTTATTTTTATTTTGTTGTATTTAATTTTAAGTCAGCTGTCATATTATCGTTTATAATTGTTCGAATAGTACAAAGTTCTATTGTATCATAAACACGAGATATCAGTCCACGTATCATTGATTTATGTTTGTTCCTCACAGCTGATACGAATATGAGGCTAACGCGGAAGGATACAAAAAGTTTTGTTTGCTTCATGTCCGGTTCTAAAGATGGATCGATTATAAGGGTTTTTAGTCTCTTATAAATATTACGAAGTTTCATGAAATTACAGCTCTAGGAATAAACACAGAGGATCAATATTAAACAGCCTTCAGATAATTGTCCATACAGAAAAGAGGACAGACGTGTTTATGGATGTTATAGAAATATTACTCAGGATTTAGAAATCCACTTGTGAAACGGTTCGTGTTTATCATAGATTATACAACGCGGGGCACACCAAGAACACTGCTACCTACATGGATCTATTGTGATTATCACACCAGGAGGAAGGGATGAAGTGAAGAAACCACAGGAGGCTATAGGCCGCAGGCAGACAAACCACACAGACGCGCGGAAATCCCTAACAATTCCAGGCTCGACACACGTCTCGAGTACTTTTTCCTTTGAGCAATCATCTGCACCATCTGTCCGGCACCGCCATACCTACGTCATGAAACCTAAAAGCACGCATGAAACATGAAAAGGAAACGTAATCAAAGGGAAATTATGGAAAGGAAATCGTGGTAGATGAGAAACCATTTACCCGCCGACCAGGGAAAACCAAGAAATACCCAAGGTCAGAGCGGGCTGTCGACGAGTATCAAACCTGGGACCTACCGAATGCGAGATTTCCATTATTATAATTAAGTCATCGGGATGAAAATTATGCAAGATTATCATATTTTACTTCTCATAAGAAGGAACATAAAAACAGTATACGGTGACCTAAAAAGAAAGGAAATATCACCAGCACGTACTTTATTCTCCCAAGAGCGTTAGACTACTGAAATATTTATCGAAATATTGACGTCTGGGAGGAAACTAACACTAAGTATTCCACATAGAGCATCTCTTTATAATTTAAATATGAGTTTCATGCGTGTGAAGGGTTATATAGCAAGTTAGCGTCTGTGCCTGTATCGATTTCACACATTTCAATGGCCTTAACTGGCTGCAGCTCTCTTTTGCATGCATAATGAAACTAGTTAAAACGTGCATTGCGCAAAAGTAGGAATAAATCTAGCTTTAGGATTCACCCATTAATATGTATCACATTCTGAGAATGTAATAATTAATACTGAGATATAAAATCTATTAGTGTTACATTATCGGAGTGGAAGGAGACTTAGAATGAACATAATGCGCATAACTTTACGGCGTAGGACACAAAAAAGCATAATATTTTTCTCAGCTGAAGGCTCCAGAGAAACAAATGTGATGTGTTAATACTCATTACTTTCTCTACCCTCTATCGTTTATTAGTAGATATGCATATTATTCTTACGAAAATTTATTTTCCTATCTATTTCATTTTAATCGAAATAAACCTTTCCGGAAACAGGTTGTATTGCACATTTCGTTATAGATGCAAAGGGAATAGCGAGTCAGATGTTTAAGAGCTGGACGCTATATACTCGCCTTAAAATTCCATACCCTTTCTATGACATAGCGAGAAACAATACTGAAAATCGACAAAACTTTAAAAGAATGCTAAGTATTGAATAATTCGAACCATTAATAACGAATATCTCGGAAGTGACATATGCATAAAGCAGCTGATTTGAAATGAATTGTGTGCTTTAAAGAAAACTACTTTTTGTTTTGTTTACAAAGTTTTTTCTCTATCGCTTAATGTTTACCAGTTATCAAGATTATACAAGATTACTTCCGAATGAAGAGGACTTCAAAGGATATTCTCAGAAAAATTCAAGATATACATTTGATTTGTAATGTAAATGTGATTAATATATCGTACTTTAACCAAAACCGTTAAGAGCAGTTTTTTATAAAATCAAAATTTTCAATAAATGTTCCATATAAAGGGTGTTTTAGGTTTGTGAAATTTTCTTGAAAATCTTCGTATCGCATCTTTGAAAGGTACTGAAGTAAGTATAATTTGGTGTTGATCCAACTTTTCGTTTTTAAGTTATACCGTTCACATACACATGCACCTTTTTCTAAAAACGCTTTTTTTTTAAATTCAGGGGACCTCAAAACATACTTCCGGTGAAATATCAGTATCGATTTTTTGGGTGCAATTATTACCTTCTTTACTACCAGGTACTGCTAGCGAAAGTAAAGATGGCTGATGTGTGACACTCGTATGAGTCTCTACCCATTATCATTACCATTTATTCTTATATGGATTCTATACACCAGAGGTGGCGAAAATGTGACTCGAGTTATTTTGGCTCGCAGGCGCCGTTCCCTCTCTGCAACCGTTCCGTTTGTTTATTACATGCTGCTGAGTGTTGCATATTTGGCGACTCGCGGAAGGATGTCGCTTTCGCCACCCTTGCTATACACTATTCTTATGAAAGCCTATTCTTGCATCTGCTTCATGTTAATCGAGATTAATATTTGTATACATGGTTTTATTACACATTTTGTGTAGGTACAAGGGTAATAGAGTAGGCTAAAGCAGTAAAAAAATCTATTAGAACAGCTCGCTTTGGAATGGTTTTGATATTCTGTTCTAAAGTTGAGTGGCCAGAAGGAGAAATCGAATAACGCCTTAGCATTGAAAAAGAATACGTTGTAGGTGAAAATTTTACTTGATATAAATTGTGTCCTTTAACGAGATTTAAGATATTCTTAAGCGCTACCATGTACTGTGCACTGTTCATTGTATCGTCAAGTTGCCACAACGCACCTAGACCATCCCTTGATATCCAACAACGTACACATGTGACCGTGATGAGACTATTTTGCATGTAATAGGTATTATATTGTGAACTTTTTCAAATGCCGTGTATAAACTGGAGTGTATCGAAAATAAGTAGTCACTGTGTTGATTAAACATTATTAATAGAAGGGGAAAAAAGTGTTTGCTACATGCGAGAAGCGAACCTGTGGTCTTAACCATGGAAGTACCCTACGCTTTGCCATAACGCTACAGAGAAGACACATAGAAGATATGTTTAATAGTGCCATATAACAACTTGTTGCAGCGGCTACACAACTGTATTGCGCATGGCGTAAACAAGGCGCTGTGCCGTGTAGGATTTGGAAAAAAATGGCGTTCAGCACATGACTTTTTTTTTTGTCCACGGGTGCAAAACAAAATATGCAAATGTATAGTTTATCTCGATTATCAAGAAGTATATAGAAGAATAAGCTTTGGTAAGAACAGTTTGTAGAAGAGCGAGCTGAGAAAGTCTTCTGAATGCAATGCATCAGATATTTTATTATTAATTTTATGCGTGCTACCTCAAAATGTTTGTGTTTATCACGAAATTACATGTGAATCTTATATGGATAAAGTGTGATTTTATATACACCTTTGAATTTCCTAGAAACATATTATTATTATTAAGTAGATTGATAAGTAAACCCTCTGCTGGATGGTTTATTGAGAACAAATCAATATAAAGTTTGGCACAGCCACTTAGTATTTGAGATTTAATGGAAGGGATACAATTATTTTTAAATCTATAAATGCCCTAATGAAATATTGTACATATGGGTGGAAATTGGGAAAATAATAACTGAACAACACAAAATTATATTTTCCTACATAAGGTATTAAATTAAATTACAAGAAATAGTAATTATTAATATCTCACATCTAATCTAAATGCAGTATGTAAGACATTGGATTGAGACAGCGGAAGTTATTAATGTACATTTCAGATCTGATCTAGAAATAAACTGTTGTAATGCAAGGTTATGGGTTCTGATGCTTTCAATTTATTACACGAGATGTCAACTTCATAGCATGAGTTATATGCAGTATGTTACGAGAGCTGTCCAGAAATTAACCTCCGTTCATGCAATTAACCTCCGAAAAATAGTGGGGGTAGCGCCGCCATTTCGACATCAGCGTGCGCAGTGGCTCAGTACGCTTCTAGCTGTGCAAGGTGGATCGTCGTATTGTCCCGTGTTTGCTAGTTATAACCAAACAACATGAGAGCCGAAATAACAAATTCCGCCAAGTGTGAAGTAAGAAAAGGCTAAGAAGTGCAATCCAAAACAAGCGTCGTGGTCTTCTGACATCTGGTGTTGTGTTTTTGTATAACAACGCTCGCCCTCATACAGCAAACATCACAAATTAACTTTGTTCAAATGGGATGTTTTTGACCATCCCACCATACAGCCGGAACTTGGCCCCTAGCGACTTCCATCTGTTCCAGTACATGAAAAAGCGGCTTACAGCCCAGTGCTTTGGCAATGACGAACAGCTTCAAAACGCTGTGATGGGTTGGCTTAGTTCACAGGTGACAGAAGTATATGCAGAGGGTATTTCAAAAACTGTAAAAAGGTATGAGAAGTGATTGAATCTGTTTGGAGACTAGGTAGAAAAGTAGAGAAAAGCTGTAGTTTTCAGATGTAAATAATAAAACTTTTGTATGTATAGCGGTTTCATGTTTATTTCAAAACGGAGGTTACTTTCTGGACAGCCCTCGTATCATAAGAGTTGTTTACTTTAATCAAAACAACTCATGTGTATTAGTTTATGAGAGGATTCCACGAGAATACAATCGAAATAATTCATTTAGATAATAGTTTTCTTATGAATGTTAAAACAAGTGTTTATTACAGCTGTGTCTGTTATTACCGACATACAAACAATTTAAAAGCTTAATATTGAATATTAAGTCACGAAAGTATTAAGGAAGCTATGTTCACTTAAAATTGTTAACAAAGTGCCAATTAGGGAACTATAGTTTGTCTCAACCTTAAAAGACACTATGGAGGTAAATAGGATATCTCTGTCCCTATGCATATATGTTGCCATAAGCTTCATCCTTTTCTACTGTCACGATGTCCGAAAGTTTCTCATAACATGGTGTAAATAGTCAGTTTGTTATGATTTTTTGATTTTAGCACATTATCCTAAACAAAATCCTGTCCTCCATCACATTATATCATTTTAGAGACTTTATAGATTTCTGTGGACAGAAATTTCTAAAGAAAACGTGTTTAAGTTCGATATTTGCTGTTTCTATGCTTATCATGCAGTAACTAATTAACTAAATGGTAGAACTTAACAAAATCTTCTTTTTAGCTAGAGTATACTGGAGTGCTAATAACTGCCTAGTTTGAATTCTCTACCTTTAACTAGCTGAGCGTTGTAATGTTTTAAGTCAAATATGTTTCGTAAATCTGTACCTATGCAGTAGAAAAGTCAGCCAACGGGACCTTTTTTAGCTGTTGGATTTACAACGGGCACCAAGCGAGAGAAAATATTGAGAAACGTTGCACACAATTTTGAAAAATGCCGGAATTCGGTAACTTCTTGCATTCCTTGTGTATGGCAAACAAAAGTGATCTATCTATTCAGCTAATAGCCTCAGGCGTGAGGCAGAAGGCAGGTTAACATAAGTTGTCAGGAAGTGTTAACGTAGGTTATTTAACATTTTACGTAAATATTTATAATTATGAAGGGGAAACTGGAATGAAACAAAATATTACTAAACTAAGAAGAAACGCAAAATAATAATTAAGGTAATAATTATTGAAGTAAAATGAGTTTTAGTAAGCCAGCTAAAGAAACACTGAGGCTACCAGATGTTCAGAAACAGTCGTGTATAGGATAGAAAAAGAAACGAATGGAAGGACCTTTAAGGACGGAAGCAAAAAGAGTGGGGAAACAAAAATGTGCTAGGTTAACTCAAATGATAGAATAAAGTAAAGAGGAGTTTGGCCCATCACTCATTCTTTGCTGTTTAGAAACATTGCATCACGTTGAATGTAAGTTTGTCAAGGGTAAAGAGTGATGATACCCTACCAACTTAAAGATTTTATGTCTCCGTATTTGTCTGATAATACATATTTTGTGCCTGTAAAGTCGTATTTCGAAGTACTGAAAATACAAAGAGAAGAGTTAAAGTGCAGGAGAGAATTGAAAGTCTTACAATAACCTTAATGCAAGTGCAGAAGTTTCACTATTTGATGATGTATTACTCAAAAGATGATATTAAATTTTTAGGTAAGCGAGCGAGCTAAATGTTAAATTATTAATAGTTTAGGATTCATTTATAGAAAATCGTTATTTTCACAAAAAGTTCAATAACCTAAGTTTATGGTTAAGCATTACCTACGGAGAGGACACCTAGCACCTCGACCCTCACAGGGATCTTTTGTGCATACACCCCCGGGAGAAACGGATGAGATGAAGGAGCCGCAGGTGACGTATGGGCTGCAGGACCGGCCGACAGAGACGCGCAGAGTTCCCTAACAGTTACAAGCTTGATCACTCAACCGGAGAGCACTCAACATGCCCCTCCCAAGCCACTAGAGGATGGCTCACAGGCTCCCCTCCAGCGGAGACCGGGGAAAGCACGACCCAGCAGCGGAGACTCAAGCGGCCTCCATCGGGGCCGAGAAGAGGTTCCAGCACGCAAGCCATCAGCGCCATCTGCCCGCGGTTGTCCGACCCACAGCCCCGGAGCCAACCTATAACGTGAAAGAGGGAATAAGGAAGAAAAATTCGAGGGAGTCAATGAGCTTTCCCTGTGTTCGCCTAGTGACCCGGGGAAACACCCGAAAAAAACCATGTATCAGGAAGGTCGGCTGCGGGAATCGAATCCACGAACCTCCCGAATGCGGGCTACAGACACAGCCGCCTGAGCCACACTGCTCGGTACGCTTATATTTAATTCACGAGATATAAAATGCACTAATTTTCATGAACCCACAACAGCGAATTGCATACCACGTTCTAGGCATCATTAATAAAAATAAATAAATATATCTGAAATATATAATGTGCTTCTAATTTACAAAATGTTCCATTATTATTGGAATTAATTGTTCTTCCACACGAACCATGTTTTGGACAAGGTTGGGAAGGTAGAATCAGACTGAAAAATTCAACACCATCGCCGAGTTTGAACCACGGAACTCCCGGTTTCGGTCAGGTTTCTCTAAACTTTGAGATACCATGGAAACATGCCGGTATTATATTAATAGTGGTCGATACTATGAAGCCCGGGACATGAAGACTTAGAGCATTGTAAGTTGCTACTGGGGTATGTCATCTCAATCAAATTTGAGATCTCCTTGGGTGGTAAATGCGAATCAGTTGGGAAATTTAATGTCATGCCGGCATGTTGCCATAGTGGCTCAATGATTAGAGCAATCGGACGGAAACCGGGAAATCTGTGGTTCAAATCCCGGCGATGGCATTGAATTTGTCCTTCTTCTTCTTCTTCCTCTTCTTCTTAGTGTAACGATGTCATATCAAGCTGGATGATAAGATATTCACCTTCTATAAAACAAAACTTATTCATTGGGACATAAAGTTATAATTTCATATCAATTAAAAAGGAATCAACAGAGCGCCATTACCGAAGGCTTTAGATTGCTGCGGGTTAACAGGAAATTAGAACGGAATAGAATATGGACACATTAATTTCACTCATAAGTTGTTATTTCTAAGCAATTTTTATGGCACTCTGCCATAAAGAGGTATTTATGCTGGGGTTTTGCCATTATCATTACGAATTTGTAACGAGCAGATTGTAGGTAAACAATGTATGATCACCTTTATATCATCACAGAATATCTGAACTCGGGCAAATTAGAAATCTGCATTGCTGGCTTTAAATATTTACACTCACTATAAAATGTGACATTAACTGCATAATCGATATTAATATTATTATGAGAACATGTTTATGTGTGTGTGGGTGTGTGTGTGTTTGAATAGCTTAACTCAAAAACCAAATGTTGGATACGTTTAAAACCTTCCAAGGATTCAACACGAAATTGGATATTTTTTATTTTCTCAAAAATGACTAAAGATTTTCATTAAAATATCATAAATTTAGATAGTTAAATAACAAATGAAATGTATACCTTCAATTTTCTGGGAATAGCCTATGTAGTCCGCTTCATTCGAAAAGAATTTTGTATAATATGTAACCCATAAAAGATATACAAAATAATACCATAAAAATAAATGTAATACTTTTTAAAAACACACAATTTATTTCAAATAACTTTTTGTGGCACCAGTCATTTTGGAGATATGCGTTAAAATGTTTTTGAATTGTCCATACTATTGCCATTTTAAAGTACTGTCGCTATTCAGTTGTTTTCCCCAACGTCATGGAAAATCTATGGAATTTTAAGCATATTACAGCCCTTTTTGGGCGTCAGGATAGCACAGTAGTTTCGTTTATGGCTGTGGTACTGATGGTCCAGAGTTCGATTCTCGGCTCTTGGGTGAGGTATTTAAGTCAATCCTATCCACGCCTTCACCTCTGACTTGCTCATGTGGAATATTCCATGGCCCAAAGTGGTTCGGAGTCCATAGTAAAAGCTGTAAGTCCTCTCATTCCACCACCATTCTCATTGCTGTATATTCGCAATTAACCTCGCGAAAGATAGACAAAATCGGTTGCTATTCCTCACCCGTACCTATTCGTAATTTGCCAATGAGTTGACAGAACCAGCATAGGTTTGCTTATTGGTGCGATACACAGCACAAGGCGTGATAGCACATACAAGGAGACACCACCGTCCAATAAAATGAAATCATGTTGTACCCTAGAAACGGTAATAAATGCGGTTTGTAGTGTTGATTTTTTCCTGCCGTCTCTGCACAAGACGATACAGGAAGCTGCAGCGATAGTGAAATCTTCATATGCTAGCAGCGACATTTCATACTCTTTCCATGACATCGCGAGAAATAACTGAATTGTGACAACACCTTCAATGAGAAGGCATTGAAATATTCACAGCAATAACAACTAATATCTAGCAATTAGTTTAAAAAAAGAAAGGAATATCTGATACAATTGGGTGCTTTAGAGAGATATGAGTTTTTATGTAGTAATATTTTGCCTATCTGATAAGGTTTACCAGTTATACAAAATTATACAAAATTCATTATGAATAAGGAGAATTTCATAGGCTAACGCCAAAAATTCAACATATGAATTTGTCAGAATAACAATCGCTGTGAGGCATTTTTGAGAAAATTAAAAGCACAGAAAAATTAACTATTTATATGGTAGTTTGGGGTGGTGAGATTTTCTGGAAAATCTTCATGTCTCATCTATGAATATGCTAACGTTAAAGGTTTTGTATTTATCTAAATGTTTTGTTTTTTAGTTACACTGACGGACACACGGGCGCATTCTTTTTCTTAAAGTACGTTTTACTTTATTTTAATGTTTAGGTGGAAATTAATAATGGGACCCAAGTGATAAAGATAGATAATTCAAAAGACGGGCAGTATATCATAGAAGATACAGATGTAGAAACGAGATAAAACGTAACTAATCAGAGCCACAGAAGACGACGACGACGACGACGACGACGACGACGAAAGAAGAGAACGCTCTGCTATAAACACGTCGTTAGCGGTCAACATCAGGGCTATTCTGAAACGCTTTCGTTAAGGCTTAACAAATTTTTAAAGCTGCTAACCATTTGTTGCGCGCTATTCGGCATCCTGTAACTTCGTAACAAAACAAACCTTTGTTAATAATAACATTTGGCTGTTTAACGCAACAAACCCTGTGATCCTTTTACTAACGCGTTTGTTATACAACAGATTCGCATAGAAGTCTTTTAATGCTGCTATAAAAAGAAAAGCTTGGTGAAAATTTAACATTTCAGTTATCAAATATATTTTCGTTGTAGCTTAAAATATAAATGCTACGAAATACATTAAGCAATGTTCTGTGCGATACCATTGGTAAATGATGCTCCCAATAGAACACTTTTAATAGCAAAATCACTGTCGGGTAATCTCGTGTCGTAATAAAAAGTACAGTTATTAATTTAAGAGTTATAGGTGCAAATAGTGATTATTTTTGTATTTATTTGCATAGTTTACGAATATATTTACATCATTTTAGGTTAAGATTAGGAACTGAGCACTGTTTAGAGCCGTAGGACATAACAGTGATAGGTTTTCGTTCCCGGAATCATTTTAAGGCATTTTCCAATCTGCTTAAGGAAGTGGCAAGCAGAAAACTATGCACCTACCAGTTTTGCTACCATAGAAAATTGAATTAATACTGAGGTTGCTGGAAGAGTAAGAGCATAACAGAAGCCAGTTATTTGGGCTTTAAAGTGATACTCTATACTTAATAAATTTGCATGTAAAAGAATCCGAAATAAAATACTTGCAACTACAACTTTCCCAAGCTAACACAACTAGTGAAACTAACCTTTCTTTTAACCACGACCTTCCACTAAATCAAAACCTATAATAATATGGATATTATCAGATACCAGTTATGATTTTTATTCAAAGATTACTACGATGCAAGAACATTTCTACACAACTGAACTAAAGCTGAACATTGCCAAATGATGAATAAAAGTACTTACCTATGCTTGATGGAACATTAGAATTTCAGTAAAATCTGTATGGTAACTGGTATAAGTATAATTAAAATCCAAAAACCACAAAGAAAACTAATCAATTATTGTGATTGATATAAATTACTGAAACTTGCATCAAAACAATTTGCAATGTCCGTCTTTCCTAATCTAAAACTCAAACTCACTTTACAGCGCCATTGCCACTGCTATTCAGCAGCTGGACGAGTTTTACTCATACAAATATAATTCTTTGAGGTCACAAGAGAGTGTAGGTCTTACTATTCTAAGTAATGTGTGCGAATTTTAAAAATCCACAATTATATGTTGTTTTCACAACACGCTTAGTCTATTTCGGCAACGAAAAGTGGCTAAAGAGTTCGTATTTGGTATCCCGGCGCTGGTGGCATGAGAAAACAAAATGTTATTGCAGAATACACGAATTCTCGATTAGTCATTCCAGTTGCTAACAAACCGCGAAGAAATAAATATTGCGATAACAAACGAGTTGCAGAATGCCAAATAGCGACCCATTTCTTAGAGCGGTTCTTTAGCATAATAATTAACTGTAACCCCCTTTTTAACAACAAAGTTGCAGAATAGCCCTGAAGATCAGGTAGCGTATTTAAGCAATGGGAACATTCAGCAGGCCAAGCGCTCTAGCAGCACTTGATACCTTCGCTTCTCACAGCGCTGCAGGATTTGTTGAATACACTGCTGCAAGCGGAAGCGGAAATTTCCTAAGTTGTTTTCGGACACCTATGCTTTGTGGTGAAAGCACGCGGAAATACTTTATTATAGAATATGGACCCAGAAGAAATGCTGTGCTTTGTGGGTGCAGATAATAGCGGAAGATGACAATGATGTTGCTGATGAAGTAATTCAACTTGACAATGTCAACGTTTCTGTAAGAAACCTGAATTGTTTTGAGAAAGCATTACCGCAATATTTTTTAGATCAGTTAGGCGTTTTACGATGCCAAGGGAAACAGCAGATATACGATCAAATTGTGATTCATTCTTATGTTAATTTTTTAAATAAAATATAGCAAATTATTGAATTTATTGAATATAGCTTGCCACGTGTATTAGATGACCATATGCAACATTAATACTTTTTCTGCTACATGTTTAAAGTAAGTAGAGAAGGTATTGTATTCTACCCAAAAATTTGGTAGATAATTCACCGCAAATCACGTTTTGAGGCCCCTGAATAAAAAATTTTAAAAAAATTGAATGCGTGTATGAACAGCATAACACAAAAACGAAAAGGCGGATAAATACCCCATTTAGTATTTATGTTCAGTATCTTCCAAAGATGCAACGCGAAGATTTTCAAGAAAATTCCCCGAACCCAGGCTACCCTTTTGGAAAATTTTGTTTTTCTAAAAAATGGCTAACGATGTTTAATTAAATTAGCATACATTAAGGATACTTGCATGACAAATAAAATGCATATGTTGATTTTTCGGGGAATAGTTTGTGAAGTCCTGTTTATCCGGGAGGAACTTTGTATAATTTTGCACAACTGCTACACTTTAAGGGATGAACAGAAAAGTAGATCTCCTTAAAACACACAATTTATTTAAAATAGCATTTTTGTAGCATAAGCCATTTCCGAGATAACAGTTGCTATTGGTTCGAATTGTTCAATACTTTGTCATACTTTTAAGGTACTGTTGATTTTCAGTTGTTTCTCGCGATATCATGGAAAGAGCATGGAATTTTAAGGCCAATATATAGCGTACAGTTCTTCAACATTTGAATATCGCTATTATCTTTGTATCTGTAACGAAATGTGTGATGCAGTTATTTTCATAAAGCTTTCATTAGAATGTTTCGTATACTCACTAATAAACAATAGAGGGCTGAGAAGGCTTTTTTCTTTTTTACTTACTCGCTGTTAATGAAAGCCAAAGCAACGGATCTATTTAGGAACTTATTAAGAATTCGGAGCATAAAAGTGCTAAGTAATAACATATTTGTATTCTGTAGGATATCATTAATAACCATGAGTTTAACCATTAAAATATGCCGCTGTACTTCTAGACACTCAGGAACAAACGTTTAAAACCGGTTCCTATTAGCGTTATGTATTATCCACATTTGGTCTTGGAATAACTATTTACACTGTTATTGCTTCAAAAACACTGTAGATGATGATATACTCAATATCAATCCAGCCCAAGAAAGGATCATGGTTTAAACGTGTAACGAAACTAGACCATTAACGGGAAGATTTACTACTTCTCTTTGGGCTGGAGGAGAAAAAAAAGACGATAATGGCAATACGACAGGCAATGCGGCTGCAGCACAGTGGAGCGCCAGCCATTTTCACATTAATGTTCGCCTACATCTCAACATCTTTCCCAGACGTTGGATAGCACGTGGAGGTCTTATTGCATGGCCTGCTCTATCACCGGACTTAAACCCCCTGGATTTTTACTTGTGGAGCATCTAAAACGCATTGTGTATTGTGAGCCTGTTTCTGGTGTTCAGACTCTTCAATAGTTAAGTCCACGTAGCCTGCGACGATATTCGGACACAGCCCGGAACATTCGAACGATGGGGCAATCCATGATGCAACGTGTAAACGCGTGCATTGCATCCCATAGAGGCCTGTTTGAACATCTGTAGTGATATGGATGGGATTCTAGCCATGTGCTGTGTGCCAGGGCTCTTTGTTTGAAGTCGTTCTTCAGTGCCATCTATTGTGTAAACTATGCATTTCGGGACACAAGGTGATATGAACTTTTGTGCTCCATTTCCAATCAGGAATACCTCCTGAAATTTGTCGGTGGACTTCAAACTCACCCTATATTCAGTCTTATTTTTTCTTCCTCTAGAATACTCAAACTGCTATATTGAAGTTAATAACACAATACGTAAAAATTGTTTCGATCCAATAGGTTATCTAAGGTTTATAATGGATATGTTCATTGGTTAAACAGAATCCGTCTGCACACTGCCTCCTTATTGACACCAAGATTACAGAGTGAATTAAACATTATCCATTACATTTACAGCATCGAAGAGAAGAAACCATTTAAAAGTTACAAGCTGGCTATTACAAATAGAAGTTCCAGGACTTCCAAACAAATGAATTATTATTATTATTATTATTATTATTACTCTATTTTACGTCGCTTTAACAACGGATCTATTAGTGGATAACTCTTAGATCGAGGTGTGGCGGACAGTTAACCTTCTAGGTCTCATAGCTGTAACCATCCCTTCGTCGTGTCCACAGAGACCCTAGCGCATAGCAACTGGATCTTCTGCTTCGTGCCGTGCAGATGGGATTAGGGTGTCATCCAGTCTACCTGCTTTCATTGTCTGTGAATGGATGGCACAACATTCGCTTTTACCACCTATTATTTTATTTTTACTATTGTTTTAGACTTACGGTGGAACTTTGGGTCGTGGTATTGAATATCCAATCCGGTATTTACCTTAGCGGCTGAGGGAAACCACGAAAAAAGCCTCTTTCAGATTGGTCGGCCCACGGGATTTGAACCCGGGACCTCCCGAATGCGGGCCACAGACGTTACTACCTGAGCCATCCCGCTCGGTAAATGAATTATGTTATGGTTACAAAGCCTTTAATGCAGCATCAGAAATATTTAGGTGCCAAAATAGCACATAACAAGAAAACAACAATGAACAATGGCGTAGCGTCAAGGAAGATAGGGAGACAGTGTCTACCCTAATTTTTTTAGCTGATTTTGGTTTTTATAATTCCTCACATTTAATTATAATTAGTAGTAATGAGACGATACTACTATTTCTCGATACTAGATACCGATACCGATTTTTGAGCACCGATACTCGATGCCCGATACTCACTTTATAAAAAACTGTAAAGGCGATGTCTTATTTACTGAATTATACACTTATTAATATTTTTCTGTGTATAAACACATGTAACCAATTTTGTATTGTGCTAATTCCGAAATTGTTCCTCTTTGACATTCTCCAAATGGCAGAATTTTTTTATATTAATAATTATGTAGGTTATATATCCCCTATTGTTAGTCAAGGATAATAGTAATAATATTAATAATAATAATTTCTTTTCTTCCCTTTTATGTAACTATATTTTGTGCTGAAATCTTTTAAAGGGTTTTCTATTCATATTATGGAAATTAGTCTTACGATATGCTTATAAGTTACGATCGTGACCCGAGCTTGACTTGCATAATTATTATCTCATGTCTTAAGTTCTGCTTGATTCACAGATTCTGGTCACCGGAATTGGTAAATGTAATGGCTGAGAGCGAGTCAATAAGCCAGGCTACTGTAAAGTGATCAGTTTCATTCACAACTCGGTTAACGTTGCATGTTACACGAATACCTCTACCCTGCCCCATTATTTTGCACGTTTTCATTTAGACACAAGAGGCTATGGAATGTTGCATTGGTTCTTTCACAGGAAACGTAGTCAAGGTCCAACAGCTCTTTGAGGCCAGTGCTAGGCAATAACATGAAGCCTCGACTCCTTTCATTCCTTATCTAGCATAAAGTTAAACGTAACAACTTTCAATAATGCAAAAGTATCGAAGGTTAATCTCAAAGTATTAAACATACTTCGACACCACAGATCCCATCCCTAATAAGTATTATTTTTATTGTACATAAATGCCTAATATTTATAACATAATATAAATAACTATGTATCTCTCTCTTATACAAGGATGTCTCTTACGGAGAAACTTTTCCTTATGTGTCTATTCTGCTTCCATTAAATCAAAGCAACAAGTGGTTTTAACTGCTACTTTCATTTTCCTTCCGCAGCTGTTGTTAGAAACTTTGCTCTATGTCTACCTTCAGCAGTGCTCAGAATGCTATTAGCATGCACTCTTTAACCGACTCCTTTTGATGCCACTCTTTGATTGGCAGGGGTAGATATGACGTCTATAGTCCACCATCTCCATGCAATAAGGGTGCAATATTATCTTTCTTCTGAGTGTGAATGTGATAGATTTATTAATGTACCTGTAGCTTTTGAAGTTCAATATTAATAAAATTAAATATGGCATGTCCTAGCAAGTTAATTTGGACAGTATCAAAATGAACTTCGATTAATACACATGTTTAAAATCCAAAATGTCCCGACACGTCCTATATCGTTTTCAGAACTAAATAAAAGTGACAACATTTCAAATTAGTTGATACGGTGATATCTAAAATACAAATGGGATGTAGACCTAAGAAGACCTTTTTAATTACTACTGCGGTGAAGGGCTATAGGGAATCGTTAAAAGACTTTGAGCCAAAACTATGAAACAGAAGGTCGTATTCAAAATACAGATACTTTATATGTTAAGGAGGAGGATTATTTATTGCCTGAAACCTATCGGGTAGGCAATGAAACTATGACATTGTGACGTGTTGATCCAGGATATTTGTCAGCAACTAGGTAACATGTTTCGAAGGAATTATATAGCCAACTTTATTCTTATGCTTCACTACTGATAAAATTGCCTAAGGTTGCATTATAATATTAACCAAAAGAAAGGAGAGAAGTTGGCTGACCCAGAAGACGTGGAGGGAATAATCGTGAAACGGAAACGGTATGCTGCAAAATGGAGAACAAGAGAACACTTTCAAGCGGTTTGATATTGCTATCCTAACATAATAGCGAAGATTGCAGTCAAGACGGAACGCATATTTCTTCAACATAAAAGCAAAGATATGTTCTCGTTTAGCACCGAGGTGACCCACACACAGATAAAAAGAAACAAGGGAAGACAATGAGAGGAAGGGAAATCTAACATGTAACATGTATTCAAATTTCTCTGTCTGTTTTAAATTTAGATGTATGAATTTGGATTATTATTATTATTATTATTATTATTATTATTATTATTATTATTATTATTATTATTATTATTATTGTTGTTGTTGTTGTTGCTATATTGTTTACCAAAACATGGCTCTTCAGTTCAGGCTGTCAATCAGAATAAGTGTGTCTAGTAATGCTTTGAAAAATGACGTAACACGTGAGACTCGCATTCGGAGGTCCCGAATTCGATTCCTGGCCACTCCAAACTCTGACCCAAGGTTTTATTCGGGAGTTTTCCCGGGTCATCAAGCGAATGTTGGAGTGGTTTCTTTTAGCCCCGAATTTTCTGTCCATCCACTTCCTTCCATTCATCCTTCACCCTATTAGGTCTGTTTCACGGTTGGAAGTGCCTGCGATGGTGTTTCGGTCGGCGTGGAAGCGAAAAAGGATTCTCTCTGTGGAACTTTCTCCGTTCTTTGTCTTTCGGCTGGTTGCTGGTTTACAGACCGCTCATAGGGAGTGAGGTGTTCGACCCTCTGGGGCGGGGGTCCTGTCCGACTGCCGGGCGTCTCAATCCGGAAACTGTGTCGTCACTCCTGGTTCCGACTGCTCGGTGTCTCTTCTCACCCCCTCCCTTCCGAGACGTCTCCTTGTGGGGCATAGATACAATATCCTGACTGGAGCAGTGCGGGTCCGCTCCGATAATGAGAAACAAAAATGTTTTGAAACCCAGCGTTATGAGCTTAGTTATATGCAACAATCTGGAACAACACTCAGTTTTTTGTCATAAGTTTGTTTTTGCTAGTTACTAGCTCATGTGAAGGACAAAGACGAAGAAGCATGTATTTTAATTACATAGAATCTAGTGTGGTTCAGTCCAGTAACATTCAAAATATAAAAGAGAACATTTCGAAAAAAAGGTCTTGGCAAAAGTTTGTATTTCAAGTAATTTTACAAATTTCTTCTGTGGTTACCTGATTCTCTACCTCTTATACTTTTTAAGTTACAAAATTCAGAATATGATCTTATTTAGAATATCGATATAAAAAACCCAGGCTTTTAATCCAAATAAATTCTATTTTAAAAAAGTTATTCCCCCCCCCACAGGTATAGATTTGGACTGGGCAGAGTTTCTTTAAAACATTCAGATTACATCCTTCATATCTGTTGGATATAATTATGAAGTCTGGCATTCATACAGATCTTAATTTAGCATTAGTTCCGCTATTGTTTATTTTCATAGACAATACGTTTGGTCAGTGAAACTATGAGGGATTTAAACTCAATAGATTAAGAGCAACACTGCATTAGTTATTGCACTGTTATAGAAAAGCGGTGCTTATCCTGAAGAAAGCAGTGTGACACGTATTCTAGTGTAGACAACCTGCACTTCAGCTGGGCAAAACAAGAGGAAGAGGGAATCGAAGATGTGTTTCTGCGGTTTATACTTTCTCTACCACGTACATAATAAGTAGGTAGAGAAGGTATTATATTCCACTCAAAAATTTGATATCGAGATGTCACCTAATACGTGTTTCGAGACTCCCTGAATTACAAAAAAAAAATAGAAAAATGTCCTCGCGCACACACACACGTGTGTGTGTGTGTGTGTGTGTGTGTGCGCGTGTGTATAAATAGCATAACTCAAAAACGACGAAAAATTGGATAAATACCAAACTTGGTATATGAGTTCACTACCTTCCAAAGATGCGACAGAGAATATAAGAAAACCCCCCACCCCAAATATCCTTTACATGCAAAATTGTGTTCGACATCTGATTTTCTCAAAAATATCCGAAACTTTCGATTAAAATACCACATATTAAGATTTGCATTAGAAATAAAATATATATCGTGAATTTTCTGGGAATAGCCTGTGAAGTCCTCTTCATTAATAGGCAATTTTGTATAATGTTGTATAACTAGTAAATGTTAAGCGATATATGAAAAAGTACTTGGCAAAAAATGTAGAACTCCTTAAAACACACAACTTATTTCAAATAAACTTTTTGTAGTATAAGTCATTTATATTCGTTACTAAAGGTTCGAATTTTTCATTAATTTATCATTCTTTTAAGACCTGTCAACATTCAGTTGTTCCTCGCAATTGCATGGACATGGATTGCATTGTATGGAATTTTAAGGCCAGCCTGTAGCGTCCTGTTCTTAAACATTTGACTATCGCTGTTCTTTGTATCTATAACGAAATGTGAAATGCCACTATCAATGATAGAGGGTAGAGAAAGTCATGTGAATTTATAACATCAGATTTTTATATTAGAAAAGTATCCGACAAATTTACCGAATTATGTAATATTCCCCTAGTTACCGTTGACGTCATAATGCGGTGCTCACGATGACTTAGCAAAGCATGAGCTACGCGTGGGTAGGTATTAGATAATGTAATTATTTTGTACTTGTTACTTGTTTGTTGGTTTATTTATTTGTTTGTCTTAAAGCGATAAAAAGAAAACCAACTTCCTAGTAAAAACATTGGTTTAAGATATTCAGATTTTGAGATCGAAGTCGCCTCACTTGGTAGCTTTTGAAAGTAATTTATATTTGCAAACCATTTTGTAACCCTTTATGTCAAATTATAACGTGAGTTTTCTATGCACGGTACCTTTTTCACGTTAATGTTTGCCTAGAGATCAGTTGCATACTGAAAGTATTCTGCTGTTTTCATAAAAAATGTTCGTAAAATTTTCAAAGATTTGTATCAGTTGTCTCACACTTAAGAATTGTGCAAGCGTACAGCAAGGCTACTGCTAGGTAAAGTATTATTTGATGCAAAGTGTATAATTCGTAAGCTCTACGTTTTATTATGAAGTAAGCTATATATATATATATATATATATATATTTATTACGTACCCTCTCGCGGATACCGGATGTACCTGTAGATACATTAGAAAAGATGTATAACTCCATGATAAGGCCTGTTCTGTTATACGGCAGTGAAATCTGGGGATGGGAAAGAGCAGAGCATGTAAATAAAACACAGGTAGCATTTTGGAAAAGAGTTCTTGGAGTTTCACAAGGCACATCAAATTCGGGGGTATTGAGGGAGGTAGGATGCTATGAAGACACAATACACTGCAAAATAAGAGCAGTGAAGTACTGGCTAAGGCTGATGCATGGGGATAACTCCACACTACGATCCAAATGTTATAAATACCAGCGAGAAAACCTGTCTCCTAAGTTTTGGGCAGCTGATTTGGAAAGGGGTTTGAGGAGAATAGGAATGGGATCAGTATGGCTAAGAGCTGAAACAAATGACAAAAACATATGGAAAGGTGTTAAAATAAGACTAAGAGACATCAACCAACAGGAAATAGAATCGGACTGTAAAATTAAACCTTCTCTAAGTCTAGCAAATGAAATAAAATTGAACTGGGGTAAAGAGGCATATATACTTAATTTAGGAAGAAAGGAAAGATCAGGAATGGCATGGTTTAGACTGGGGGGCTGGAGAGCACAGAAAATGACCGACGATTCTGGCAGGAGAATCTGCCCATTCTGTGAATTGGATGAGGACTGGGTACATATTTTGGCGGAATGTGCACAGTGGGAGAACCAGCGAACGATTAAACTCAAAGAAAAATTCTTAAGTCCCTTAAGAAAGAGATTGGCATGTTGGGATCTACTGGCTGACCAGAGGAACTGGCAAAACATGGGCAATTTTCTGGCTAAAGTGCGCGAAGCTAGGTCAAATTTGTTCAGTTAGACAAAGGTAATTTATTTCTATTTCCCTTTTTCTTGTTCCTTTTGTTGTGTTTTCTTTATCTGTTGTTTATTTTGTCACCCTATTGTATCTTAAATATGCATGTACGGTCAATGACCCATGCACTAAATACTTGTGTAATAACTTCAATAATTTGAAACCAATAAAGATACCTTATCTATCTATCTATATATATATATATATATACATATACATATATAATGTTTTCTAATGGTTTCCAAATCACGTAATATTCAATAAGAATAGCGGGAAACAAGTTATTCACCGAGCGAGATGACTTCGCGTAACTGCGAGGCTACATTTGTGAAGTCCTAGGTTCGAGTCCTGTTGTCCGGCCACCGTAGTTTTTCGTGCCTCCCCAGGTCGGCAGGGTGCTTCCTCTGCTACCACGAATTTTTCCGCCTCAACTATTCATTTACTGTCCATCATTTCCTTTCATCTGTGCAAGTTTCATATGTTTTAGGGTTGCAAGACCAGGCGACGGCGATTGGTGTGAGGCGGTGGGACAGTGGAGTTTTCACTGTGTAAAAGATTTCTCCCGCGCTTCGATAGCTGGCTGGTGCCCCTTGCTCGAGTTCTCGTTCCCGGGACACCCAGGTTGAAGACGGTTCAGGCAGGCTCGTGTCGTCATCAGGACTGGTGTCATTCTGGAATCGCGCATCCTTAGGTTACGAAACAGTGACAAAGGGTTCGCAGTGAATCAGGTAGCTTTACAGTATGAATGTACTTTTTGCGACAGACAACATACCGGTGTTGTTTAAATCGCTTAGGGCAGATCTGTTCAGTTTAAACGAATAGCAGAATCTGGAAAATCAGTCTGTCATAGTTTTCAGGTATAGTGAAATGAAAAATCTGATGCTGCTGCTTCTTTCAGAGAGTAAATATATCTGTAGGTTTGTCTATAATAATGTAATCCAAAATGTTAATATGAGAAAATCAGGTATTAAAACTACAGACAAAAATACGAAAGGCGTACCTCTGCCATTTATTTCTTAGAACAAACCTATTGGAGTAAAACAAAAAGATTGAACCTGCTACCCTGAATGTTGCAGCATGGCACTGAGACATTTCTTGGTGCAAATACAGGGTCTTCGGTATAACACCTGACCGCTAGCATGGCAATTTGCGTCTGGGTTGCACGACAAAGTCCTACTTGGAATGGAAGATTTAGGAAATTTTGTTGCAATACGCCGTCGCACTTTCCCAAAATTCCTCTTACTCATGCAACACTCGAAAACTAAATCCTTTATTGTGATGTAAACTTTTGCGGTGCCATATTAAGCCACTAATAACGTATTGTCAAAACAGCTTATAGACAACTGAGCAGCAGAGAGCAGGCAGGAACAGAGATAACGACTCTAACCCGCCGTCTGTCAGCTCTGACCCCTACCACCGGCGAATGAGAGACGTGGAGACAACATGTCACCTAGTACCATAAAGAATCCCAAGAAACGCTCCTAGAATCTGGAAAAATATTTCGGTGAAAAAACGGTTAATGAAGTGCATGTTTTGATGTTGACAGTATTTAGAAAACATTTTAATACGAAATACTGGTGCGTAAAAAACAATAGAAGAATTGTGGAACATGCACCAAGGACAATGTAGAAAGAACGTAAACAAAAGCGACCAAGGGTGACAGACGCCAGATAAAAACGAGTCCGAGTGCTGCCTCCAAACGCCTAAAGGATGTACGAGGGATGGGGTGGTTTGTTACCTGCGATGTCCCTGCCTAGTCTAGCAATAGTTCAGCTCTATTTCCTTTCGTCCTCGTTTTAGCCCAAAGATGAGCAGGTGCTGGGAAACTGGCAACGAGCGGTTAAGCGGCCAGCGGCACATTGTATTGATATGTGTGTGACGTCACAGTCTACTGTGCTCTAATACACTGTATGACTGAAGTAGTATGCGTTAGAATCTATGATATTGTGACGCAGCAATTATGGCCCAAAGTTATCGAGAGGTCGGCGCCGGAAAATCGGAGATAAAAAGGACAAGTAACACTCTCGACAGCGTAAACACCGGAAGCACTATTGTCAGATAACCAGAACTCTCTGGAAGTTTCTGCTTGTTGAACGTTCTGGAACGCTGTGGAAATTTCAATGGCTATATAAGCGAGCGATCTCGCACGTGAGTCAGTTACTGAGCAGTTAGCGAGTGCGTTTCTTGTGCGACGTAAAGTGCTGTTCTCCGAGCGAGTTTGTGACGACTGCTGAGACGTGCTGTAAGTGCTGCTTCCGCGAGATATTGGAGGAGTCTTGTGTTCGAATCCCCAGCGAGGGAACCGTCCGGAAGAGGTTATATCGTGCCTATTTCTTTACGCCGCTACGTCACGAAGAAAGAATGAATGAATGAGTATATTTATTTACATAACTGTGTACATATATAGATCCCTATCAATCGCAATCGCACGGGTCAGCAGACCGTACGTGCTGTTACAGAATAATAAGCAGGATTATAAATAATAAAAACGGTAACAAATAGGAGGAAGCAAGAAAAAAAAACAGCACTATAAGAAAACATCATTGCAGGAAAAAAAAGTAAAGCATATTCAAATATAGCATCTAAAATGCTGAAGCAACCTCCAAAACAGCGGTAAAACCCATTCCGATGTATTATTATACTCTATTATAGTAAAGAAACAACAATTAAGAGAATAAATATACACAGCACACTAACAACGAGTGAAAAAATTACCAAAAAAAATAAAGCACCAAAACCAACGATTAGCTCTTCCTACACCCCCGCGTCCCTACTATCGGCCCTCTCACATCTCAGCTGTCTTACGTTAAGTAGAAATTTACTATCCCCTCCAGGTCTTCCCTGCCTGCCAGTAGTGTCCAACATGCCCTTAACTCTCCATTACGAAGAAAATAAAGTAACAGGGAAATTGAACTAGATCACATAAGTGAAATGACAATTGAAAACTGGACAAAGTCTGTAATGTGTTATTATTGTGTGTCTCTTAGTAACATTACGCTGTTCTCCCTTTCACCTAAATTAATCAACATGTTATCTGAAAAATGTCAAACGTAGTGCAATTCAAGATGGTTATCTGGCATTAAAAAAATGAAACTTTTTGTAAGATGTTCACGTACGTAGCTTATTTATAACAGTTTATTATTAGAATAACAAAGTGGAAGCTATCATATAGCATATGGATAGCTTACAGACGTGGATCAGCCCTCTACTTCGGAAATATGTCTAGGGTATCACAGAGTTACATTCGAACGCTATATAATACTTTATACAAGTTTATACTACTTCACTGCTGAACAACATAATTACGCCGATCTTTGAGGAATTATTTTTAAGATACATCTGTATCTTTGTTAAAAAAAATCTATGCGTGGCAATTTTTTATTTTAGATGTGTGCGAAATTTTTAGAATGAATAAATATATATTTATAAAAAATTACCATTCCTCACATAACTTCCATATAAAATTTTACAATCACTTTCTTTTCCCTCTTTGCTGCATGAACCTCTGCTTTTATCTGTAAAACGTACTCAAAATATTGAGCGTAAAGGAAATGTATAATTTAGAATAATTTACTCACCAAACATGTGCGCTAATTTAGAATAGGCCAAAATAAATCACCACATTTACCAGAGCATTCTGCCCCGAAATTGCCTGGTGTAAAACTGGACGTCCTCCCTCTAAAAGTCTGTTTTTCTTCACTACGCCGAACCTCTCGGGACCTGCTCTCAGTAAAAGTTCCAAAATATACCACCAGGTTGCGGCCACCACAGTATTGGAAGATGTTCCGTCCAATCAGGTGTTATTTGATATGAAGATTCTGGAGACGTGACCTGCTTTTTGTGGTCACCGAAAGGACGGCAGCCAGCGACGAAAAATCTGGTACAAAATTGTGAGGGGGTACAAACTGGTACAAATTATTCAAAGTTAACGTAATGGAATTACTGCGGAAGGTTCGAAGCGGACGCTCTTGACTTCGTTGACATTTCTAAATGAATGGGACGTATCATACTTATTTTTGAAAGCTGGTGGGTTTAATTTGTTTAATAATGTTTAATTTGTCATAAAAACCTTGAAGGAATTAGAGAGATTGAACCAAAAACGACACTAGCATTTATCACAGTAAGGGTTCGATCAGTATAAAGATTAGAGATATCTAGCACAATTAAATTGACTAAAGGAGGAAATTATCAACCAAGAGGTTGGTATTATACTCATATGTTTCAGTATCCATAATTAATTTGTGCATAATTATACATGGTGGACCGTTTAACTCGAGACTGTACAATATTTCCACAATTAAGCGTTGTAGAAAGAAATGTCTTGAATAAGAGTTGCTTGATATTATGGGGAAAAGTAAATGTCATTTGGAGGACTTGTGACAGCCATATTGGTGTCAATTTAAACTGACCGTAAATGTTGGCTCCCGTTTAAAAAAAGAAATTGACCTTAAAATGACCATCACAACGTCGTCCAAACAAAACAAAACTAATAGCGTTTACTTTCCCTATAATATCAAGCAACTTTTATCAAAGACATTTCTTTCTACAACGCTTAGTTTTGGAGATACTGTACAGTCTCAACTTAAATGGTCCACCCTGTATTAGCCAATTAATAATAGTCAAAACTGAATTCGCACTAAGGAATATTTCTGTTACGTATTATTAGCACGTCGCTAGATGGTTTGTAAATATGACTATAAAATATAAAATATAATTTAAAACCCGAATAACATATTTACGATTTATTTGAAGTAGCAGTAAGTATAGTTTACCTCACTTTGTTTACTTTCGGATATTGAAATTGCAAATATAAACGAGCCAGCCGTCCGCCTCTTCTATAGAATATCTCTTGTGGTAAAGAGATGATCACAAAGTTCATCAGATGGAGATTTCATTAAGGATTGCAAACGAATTTAGTTCAAATCTGATAAAACAATATGCCTATAAGATATACTGTGAAACGATGAATTCAAGATCTTAGCGACAAGCTGATACAGTGGGAACGCTCGAAAGGGTAATTGGGTTGTCGTTGCCAGTCCGAATGTCATCGCTAGCGTACTGGCAGTTACTGCTCCTGGGCTGTTCTAGCGAGCCAAGCCTGCTCACATGACTGCTTTAATGCTTAGAACTTCCTAATCCTAATAATAAGCACTATTGCTAATTTCTTTGTCTACTTACCGATTCAAAAGTTCATGCATTTACAAAACTAGCAAACAGAAAGAACCAAATGATGCATAAAAGCATACTTTAATATTTACTGATTCTCATAGTGTAGTGCAATAACAGGACTAGAAACTTGACAACGCTGTCCACCATGACGCACTTCCTATCCACAGTTTTTGTGGTAGTCTGCTACCTGTTTGTCTCCACTTTCTTAAAACATTTTCGCGGTCACTTTATAACATGAAACTATGTGGTATGCAGTCGTTCTTTTGTTTCTCATTAGTTCACGCCATCATGCAAAGAGTTTATAATATTATAGTGTTTCTTTACATATATATATATATATATATATATATATATATATATATAGTCGTGTAACTAGGTAATTGTATATAATTTAAAGCACCTCTGGCTAGTATCTGCCATAATTATGAGAAAGATGCAAACATTCGCTTTTTTATTCTATTTTAATTATAAAATATCTTCAATAATACCCTAAGGCATGCTGGCTTTACGGTAATTTAATTGAGGTCTTGGGTAATGACAAGAAGCACGAGTTCGAAAGCTTAATTAAATTACCTAAGACAAATTATAAGCAGGATTGGGTCAGATAACTACAATGCGGGAACGCCTCCGTTTTTTGTACCTGTTGTTTGTTCAATCTGGTAAATGTTCCTAAATAATCTAAAAATTTATACCATACTCGCCATTTTTAGTTTTTACCAACCGCCAATACTGAGCAGAAAAACATACAAAAGGCTTCCTAGATAACTAGACGAATTGAAGCAAAAATTATAAAAATAAAAAATCTGATGCGTTGCACTCACATGACTTTCCCTACTCTTGAACAAACTATTTTTACAAACGCTTATTCTGAACCTACTTGATGCTACTCAATATAAAAATTTGCAGAAACTATCTTATTGCTAATTTTCTTGTAGCTACAGGGGCTTTAAGCGATAGTCAAATCTTTTAAGGCATGGTTGCTATGTGGGGCATTCCATTCCCTTTGCATGTCAAGGACATAAAAAAACTAATAACGAATTCCCATTTGAGAAAAACTTGGAAAATTCAAACAAATAACAAGGAATGTCTCTGAAATGGTTCACTGGACAGAAAAAATGTAAATGACATAAATTGTGTGTTTTAACGAGATTTAAATCCTTTGTGTAGAAAAATGTATCTCTTACGGTTTACCAATTATGGAAAAGCCATTCAGAAAAAAAATACCTTTGGGGACAGAAAATTTAAGATATACATTTCATTTCCCATGAAAATATTTTAAATGTATGATATTTTAATCAAACCCATTAGAGCCGTTTTTGAGAAAATCAAAATCTTCAGAAAAACGTTCCATATAAAAGGTGGTCTGGAGTGGGGCGATTTTCTTGAAAATATTCGTGTCGCATCTTTAATAGATCCTGAACGCATATTGCAAGTTTGGTATTTATCCGACATTTCGTTTTTGAGTTATACTGTTCAGACTTTTTCTAAAAATGCTATTTTTTTATTCAGGAGGCCTCACAACATGTATTTTCGATGACACCTCGATATCAAATTTTTGGGTGGAATGCAATACTTCCCCTGCTTACTATTCGGAGTAAAGGAAGTGAAAAACAAAAACGAATTCTCATTTGAGAAAAGTATAAGTATTAGAAAATTCAAATAAACAAAGAATATTTCGGAAATGATTCGTTTGACTAACACAATGTATATGTCATAAATTGCATGTTTTAAGGAGATCTACAGTTTTTGTATAGAAATGTTTTGTCTATTTCTTACGGTCTAGCAGTTATGCGAAAGTCATTCTGAATGAAGAGGACTTTTGGGGACATTCCCAGAAAGTTTATACATTTCATTTTCCATAAAAATATCTTAAACATATGATATTTTAGCCATAATCATTAGAGCCATTTTAAGAAAATCAAAATTTTCGAAAAATGTTCCATGTAAAGAGTAGTCTGGGGTGGAGGGATTTTCTTGAAAATCTTCGAGTAGCTTCCTTGGAAGTTATTAAACTCAAACACCAAGCTTGGTATTTATCTGACTTTTGGTTTTTGAGTTATGCTGTTCACAGACATACACAGACATGCGCGGACCTTTTTCTAAACAGAAAGGATGCTTTCTTGGATTCAGTGGTGCCTCAAAATGTGTATTTCCGGTGAAAACTAAGTCTCGGTTTTTAGGTGGAATGCGAATATCTTCTGTACTTACTATGTACGTGGCAGAGTGAGTAAAAATAGGTAAAACCCAAGAATCCGGGTCCTTGTTATTATACACTTAAGAAATGCGTAGCTAATGCAGAGCTAATAACTAGTCTTCCAGTGCTCACAGTAATTTTGTATTTAATGCACCAGGCACTCATAGGCACGCTGGCGGTAGACATTGATGAACAGGCATGGGAATTTCTAAGCATTAAAGCCAGGAAAAAAGGAAGTAAAGCTGAATGTTACTAGACCATAGGTAGCACTATCGCAAGTAACCACTACCACCCATCCGTCGTACAGTCTTTTGACGTTTGCAGACAGCACTCAAACGGTTTTTATCTTTGCCGCTGTTATCAGAGTTCTTTCTAGTGATAATGGTTTGAATGCTGACAACTTGAAGTCGACTGCTTAAGAATTCCTATGCCTGCTGATGATACATGCAATAAAACTGGAAGGGAAATTGGAAAGTAACTTTCCAAACAAAGCTTAGTTACCATTCGGCCACGATATGACTGCTCTTGGAGGAGGGCACCACGTTTTTGTTGACAATGCAAGGCTAGGGATCAAAGGGGAGTTAGAGGCAAGGCGATAGGGGAATGCACAGTCGCTCAATGAAAACAGTACTACATTCAACTCAGAACTGCGGATGGTTCCCTTCAAGTGACTGTTCTACCGATGCCCCGCTCACTTGTTCAGTAACAAGTACCAAACTTAGTATTTAGGTTCCATACCATCCAAAGATGCAACACGAAGTAAATCTCTGCACCTCAAACTACCCTTTATACGAAAGATTTTTTCGAAATTTTGTATTTTCTAAAAAATGGCTTTAAGAATTTTGACTAAAATACCATATAATAAAGATATTTACATGACAAATAAAATGTATATCTTGAATTTTCTGGGAATAGCCTATGAAATTCTCTTCTTTCGGGAAAATTTTGTATAATCTTGTATAACCACTAAATGTCAAGCGAAAGACGAAAACGTACTGCACAATAATTGTAAATCTCTTTAAAACATACAATTTATTTCAAATAGCTTTTTTGTGACGTAAGCCATTATGAGATATCCGTTATTAATGGTTGAAATTGTTCATTACTTTGGTATTTCCTTTTAAAGTCCTGTAACTTTCAGCTGTTTCTTACAATTGCATGAAAACATTATGGAATTTTAAGGCCAGCGTCCAGTTCTTAAAAATTGGACTATCACTATTCCCTTTGTATCTCTAATGATATGTGTATAATGTAGCTATTTTTGTAAAGGTTTATTTGTACTAAAATGACGTAGCTAGAAAAATGAGCTTTAGTAAGATTAGTGTGTATACCACTAATAAACGATAGAGGTTAGAGAAGGTAATGTGAGTGTGTCACATTGGGTTTTTTTCTTATTTGATGAACCATTTCCAGAGTATTAATATGCTTCACACCTCCTGGGGCTAGATACACGATTTCATAGTACCTAAAAATGCCTAAATGTGAGGTTGCGACCTAAAATGTCGTAAAGGTGGAGGCGATTCAACGGAGGAGACACCTCCCGCGCTGCAACCTGAACAGATCTATTGGTTCTATCACCTCCAGTAGGAAGGGATGAGGTTAAGGAACCACAGGAGGCTATAGGCCGTAGGCAGACACGCCAAGGAGACGCGTGAAAGTTCCTAACATTTCCAAGCTCGCAGATCGTCACACTGCTGGAAGCGCCGAGAGAGGGCGATCAACGACCCACCATCAAGCAGCCCTCTGGTGTTCACAGGGAGTTCTTTTCAGTGAGCATGCACCGTACCATCTGTCCGGCACCACCATACGCCACGAAACCTAGAAGTACACCTTAGAGATGAGAAGGAAACGGAATGAAAGGGAACTGTTGGAAAGGAAACCGTGGTAGAAAAGAAACCACCCCAGCATTCGCCTGCCGACCCCGGGAAAACCACGATAAACCTATAGGTCAGAGTGGACGAACCCGAGAACTCCAGAATGCGATTCGCACCTCACACGTTACCGCGGTGCTACTTCGCTCGGTTAAAATGTCATAACTCGTTTTCAGTTCTTCGTATAATAAAGCAGTTTTTACTCAAAGCTCCTAGTATTGTTGCTTTTCTTGTATATATCAAGGTACAATATAAATATATACCAGAAGATCTACTCTGCATGGAAAGTATAACCCTGTCACTCAGAGAGGCTTTGGATATGATTGGCAATGTTTCTAGAATACAAGTACCTGGACCAGTGAGAATTGCATGTCTGCAGAGAATTATTAAACTTGAAGCTCATTTGTACAGTACTGCAGACAGAAAAATACACAGGAAAATTACCCCTAGAGCTTGCATCATTATTATCTATGACCTATGCTTCAATGCCGTTATATTCTGTGGAGAGAACTTTTTCTTTGACATATGAATGTGCTACATGATAATAGGAAATGTTGCGTGACAGAAACATGCATGTAGTTATCCAATGCAAAGTCCCTCCTCCCAGTTTTTGATACGATAGACCTTTGTGAAATACGTACCTCAAAACAATATTACAAAAATAAGAAGAACCAAAAGTGATAAGTTGTTCACGCCAGGCAGTTATTTGGATACGTTTTAGTTACTTATTGCGTTGTTAATAAATGCAAACAAAAGACACAGTAAGATATTATCTGTCTTATGATGGTTATTGATAAGCTTTACTTTTGTGGAATACGGTTATAAATAAATGTGACTCAAATAAGAGAAACAGAAAAATTATTGGATTAGAATTTATTAAAAAATACAGTAGATTATACAAGGGGTAAAAATAGGTTTTTACTTCGCCATCTTACGAGCAAAATAAAAGCACTTTTAACACGTTTGGCATATACCATTTTTAGACAGCGCACGAAATTGTAAAATATCAATAATAATATTATATTGATTCCTGAAACTAACAGATATGACGCTTAGAATGCTTTCTTGAAACAAGAGAAACGATATTAAAAAAGCGGGATGTAAGATGTTTTGATGTTTTGTTGATTCATTAGCAGTCATTTTAAATGAAATTATTTTCATCATGTTTTATCTTACAATGAAGCAATTAAACGTTGTATCAGGTTTCTTTCTTGATTTTTTGGGGGGGTAAGTACTTCTAGTGTTATTCTTTCTGCTGCTTCTGTAATTTCACTTCCATTTCAGTTTCTTCTGAATTCATACGTTCCGCTATTTAACCTTTATTCAGGTTAGATAAAATAGCGTTTTAGATCAAAGAAAGCTGCCAATATAACGTATAGACTAACTCTACAACCAACTGCGACAAATTTAAGTATAACGATTTGTATTGTGAACAGTTAATGCGAGCGCCATAAGAAATTAATCATGTAAAACACACATTGAAAAGTAAAACATAATCAAACCAATTCGAGTTATTAAACATGTGCAAATACAAAGAGTAATTGCCATGTGAATAGACTTTAAACTAAGGTTGGTCACGCTGACGATTATCGCACTAGCACGTGTGCTCTGTATTGGAAGTTCTACTTTCAGGCCATGCCGCCTAAAAAAAATATTTTTGGCGTGTAGAAACAAATTCATATGTTGTAGCCTAAAATATTGGTGTTAGTAAAGTCACCCAATAAAACCTAAAAAGAAATTCTACTTTTTACGCATAAAAAAACTAAAACGAAGCTAATGGGACCTAAAATTCCGGGTCATAATAATAATAAAAATAATAATAATAATAATAATAATAATCTTGCTTCAAAATGAATACCAAAACAACTATGGCGTATTTTAACTAGAAACTCTAGTCTATTGGTTTGCAATAATAATAATAATAATAATAATAATAATAATAATAATAATAAACCACTCAACCAATATTTAACAACACTTTTACGGGATTGCCTCTGTGGTGTGGTGGCTAACATACTAGCCTCCAAATCCAGAGATCCAAGGTTTGATTCCCGGCTGGAAGGTGGGAATTTTTCTTTAGCCAGCATTATTCTTCATTCTCCCCAGAGTCTGGAAGTATGAATGTGAATGTGTGTGTGTGACTTTAAAAAGAGGCAACCTAAAGACAGAACAGTAAACGAGTGAACACCATTGTGTTCCGAAAGCAATGCCGATATGACCTAGATGTTAAAGGTTGCATATAACTGGAACATACACACGAATACTTCTACCACTGAAAGGAGCACCGTCTTCCTGACGGAGGTAGCGTTTAACGTATTGAAAACAAAAGAAAATTTGTTTGGGGTTTTACCCACGATTACGATGAACTTTACTTAACATGGCGGAACGTAAAACGCGAAGCTAAAAGATGCTGCTAAACTAAAGCTCTAATTAAGATACGCTTAACTTAAGCGGAATGACCTTTGATTGCTAGTTCTTTTATTACTTCATGCTACTGCTTCACGTGATTGGTACTGACTACCACGTGACATCAAACTTGACGTAACCGGAAGGAAAAGCTTCGCATTGCCAAACTCTTAAGTCAACCCTAAAAATTTTGAATTGATACAATGTTCACGTTACGTTAAGTTCATCGTAATCCCGGTATTGTAGGAGAGGTTACTGTTACATGATTTTAAATCATTTCGTCGAGTATGAACATCTGAGGGTACTTATTGATCCTTTATAGTGAATATGTGAGATTACTAGCCTTTCAGTCTCAGGAGTTAAAACGGGGGGCTGAAAAATTTAAAATTGGTTTATTGGAGATATATAGCTTATTGATATTACCGAATTTCTCACTCACCCTATTGAAAATTAACAGAGTATTTTTGGTACGATTTTGACAGTTTTACACACTTGGGGTATAGAATCTGGCAAATATTGATAAAGTGATCACTTTTCAATTTTCAAAAACTTCCGCCAGGCAATCAATCGCTTACACTGTAACGCGACGCTCCTTAATAGGATATATCGAAGGTTCAGAGGTCATGTATCATATTTACTGACGTCGCGGTTACTCGATTTTCCTCAGCCGCGATTCAAGATTTGCTAGTGTACGAGGGCTCAAGATGGAAGGTTGAGTCTGAATATAAACAATACTATGATCACTGTTAGGATTAATATATTTACTTCTCAATACAGCTTGGAATAGTCCTATTATATGACCCGCAATATTTAGTACATCTAGAACGGATACGTATGGGGGCGCTTCTTTTTGAAAAACCATTAGTCCTGTGGTCAGAGGAAATGTTTACTATTACTTGCGAAGGAAGTACCCCAAATAAAATGGTTCAATTTATTTTTAAATCGTAAGTGGACTTTTGGTCGATAAAAACACGGTAAAAGTAATTCCGATAGATTTTCGTCAAATATCGGGATTCGAAACTTGCATGTATTCCAGTATTGCACTAGCAAGTAAAGCGTACAGAATAGGCACTGGTCGTCAGATGTAAGAATTGGCATATTGGTCCTTTTGGATTCTAGGAGTGGACAGACTGATAATGTCATCTTTAGTAACCAGGAAATAAGAATGCTGCACAACAAGAGAATTGAGACTCAAATCATTCCTCCAGAAACAAGATTCGTGAGTAAAGGTTCCAAATATACATTCCGATTGAAATGCAGAAGACGATTTAAAGAAGAAAAATGCGTATGTTTGAAAGGTATTATTTTTATAAAAATGAGAAACAAATAAAATAAGGAATTAAAAATTATTATTCAATTTAATAATCTTCCACTAATTATTGCAGAAACTACTCAACCCAATATTACATAAATTATTATTTAACTCCTTCCTCTCAATTTAAATATCGGTACTAAGTTTAAAAGGAGATGTGAATCGTTGGAAAGTGTAAACCACCCAGAGCGGTATGCCAGAGTGGTATATGTGAATTCACATTTGGAATAAAGAAATTAGGAAAATGCGTATATTACAATGTTTAAAAGCAGACACGGATACCTGGAAAGGCCGAAACCCACCTACGCTCTCTTTATAAACACACTTATCTTATATCGGAAATAAATCGCTAAATTTCAACAAAGTACTGTTTTGTGCGCATGCGCGGAAGCAAGTGCTGAACTATGAGTATTAGTGAAATCGCGAAAATGGCGATATTTTTAGTTCTTCCAAACACACTTTGCCTATCGTTTCTATCCCATCAAATAACGCGTCATAATTCTTCATTGAGATTTAGCCTCACAGATCCTAGGGCCTTAATTGCTACGCTCCTTATAGAAATTCTAAAAAAACTTCCCTTGACTATGCTTTGCGGTTTAGGTCCCTAAACAGTCATTCGCGTAAGGCTTGCTGTATTTTTCGTTCTGATATTGGCGGATTTTCTGTAAGAACAGCACAGCCACAAAGTGCTTTCTACTGGCCAATGCGTGAACTAAGGTAGACAAGGAACAAAGCCCCATGTTTTTATCTGCCAATAATCTACTTATATACCGCCCGATTTAGAAAGAAATTGGTCTATCCAGCTGGGTTACTGACCTTGATATTTTATTAACCAACTAGTCTCACTCCCTGCGATATTTAACCCTTTAACACTACCTGCACTGCTAGGTTTTTGCAATATTTGAGAATATAATGTATACAATAGTCATATGTATAGCATTTTTATGGCGCATGTTGCCCTTGAGTATCAAACTCGAAATACGCTGACCTCGTTAATAGTACATACAAATGGTGAGTGTGTCCTACCTTATTTCCAGTTGCAGAGATGGCTGTGGTACACTGCACTTTCAAATACAACAAAAGATCTCTCAATTTTGAAGCCTAAACACTTCACTTCACTTCGGTGAGGAAAACATGGATATTACTGAGCCGGACTCAAACCCAGGATATTCTTTGGCAACCAACATGTAATTCTTTCCCTCGCCATCAACTCTGTAACCCGCCAAACAACGTATACATTCTTGAAATTTACTTCCTGGCCGTTGCCACGTTTTTCATCTTTAAAGTAAACACACATTAATAGCACTGCACAATTTGCTCCGGCCATCGTTCTACACCCCATTCGACTCGACGAGTCAATTCATTTCTCACCTCGTATATTTCTCCAAGCAACACAAAACTGCTCTCAAACGACCGATTAAACATCTAACATAAGTGCTTTCGAAATTCTATATTTTGTCTATGCGACTTCATGTCTAAATGACTTGTAAACTGACAGTGGTTTCTATTAATAGTTCTCGTATCGGTAACTGCTATACCTGCTCTCGACTCACTTGTCACTTCGCACTGACGTTGCCACTCTCTCTGCCACCCCTTTTATTAACCAAAACAACTGAGTTCCAATTTTCCGGTAACTCAGTAACGCCAACTTTACGTGGTATTCTCATTGACCAAATCGCTCATAGCGCTTTTGAGGAAGTGGAAGGAGTAGAAGAGATTTTTTTCGTTACAACATACAAATAAATAGCTGTAGAGACAGAACTTTGTGTACTTGCATTATACGGTGCAACCAAAGAGATTCCCAAACGCTTAGTAAGATTCCGAGTTGGCTCTCGAATAGAACTAGGTAAATTTCTTAGAAATAACCGAAATTATTCCGAAATAGAAGAAGATAAACAACTAACAACTGTGTCGATTTTTCTAATAGCTGTCATTTAAAACATTAAATGGGTTGGCAGGCTGTCAGAAGAAGTTGAGGACTGCCTCGCTGATGATCTGATGAAAACAAATCTGAAGTCATACACTCACATGACTTTCTCTACCCTCTACCGCTTATTAGTGCTTATTTTCCTATCTACTTCACTTTAATCTAGATAAACCTTTCAGGAAATAGCTGCATTACAAATTTCGTAATAGAGAGAAAGTAAATATAGATAGTCTAATGTTTTAGACTGGACACTACACGTCGGCCTTAAAATTCCATAACGTTTCCATGAAATCGCGAGAAACAACTGAAAATCGACAGGACTTTAAAGAATGGCTAACTATTAAAGAATTCGAAATTATCTCGGAAATGGCTGATCCTACAAAAAACGTTATTTGAAATAAATTATGTGTTTTAAACACATATACATTTTTTGTGTAGTACATTTTCGTCTATTGCTTAACGTTTACTAGTTATATGGGAGTATACAAAATTCCTTCCCTATGAAAACTTTACTTCAATATATACATATTATTTGTCATATAATTATTTTTAATATCTGTTATTTTAATCAAAATCGTTATTGTCGTTTTTTAGAAAATCAAAAATTTCGAAAAATGTTGCATATAAAGGATAATTTGGGGAGGGGATTTTTTTGAAAATCTTCGTGTCGCATCTTTGGAAGATACTGAACTTAAATCAAAGCTTGGTGTTTATCCGCGATTTTTTTGAGTTAGGCTGTTCACTGACGTGTACACAGACACACACAAATGTGGACCTTCTTCTAAAAATGCCTTCTTTTTGGATTTAGAGGACATCAAAACATCAATTTCCGGTGAAATATTGGTATTGAATTTTTTGGTGAAATACAATACCTTCTCTACCCACTTCGTTCCGGGCATCGGAAACTGCACACCAACATTTTCTACCTGGTTTCTAGTTATATGGAAACTGCACACTATTTTCTGCCACGATTATGATCATATGGAAAATGCACATATTTACCAAACAATTTTTCATTTCGTTTAGGTGGAGATCCAGTTAGCAAACCTGTCGCGCGGCAGCCAAGAGGGAGCCATGACTGCATCTATCTCTCGCACAAGAAATGCTGTGAATTATTTCACAAGCACTTTAATGACAGTTTTTACAGGAGTCAACATTTTTGAATAAATTCTTCAACAACTTATGAACTTACAAGAGAACTTATTTGACAATCCGAGCGGGATGTCTCAGGCGGTTACGTCCGGTACCCATCATCTTCCTTGTCATCTGTTTCAGAGTTGTCGGATCAGGGACGGTATTCTGTGGGTTGCGGTTGGGCGGTGGCTTGCGCTCTGTAAAGGTTTCTTCCCTGTCGTCGCTGCGCTACCGCTCAGTTAGGTCCCTCCTCAGCGTGGGGCTCCGCTCCGGGAGACCCTGGAGTTTGGTGTCTTGTTGGCAGGGACCGTGCGGCGTCGGATGCGTTCTATTTGGAAACGTTAGGAACCCTGTACATGCTTGCACCCGTCGGCATCCGGATCTGGTCGCCCTTCGCCTCTTACCCCTCATCCTTCCCTCCCAGAGGTCACGTTAGAAGCATAAAGGGCCGACTGGCCGCGTGCGGTGCTCTGTCCCGGTTTTGGGGGCCCCTCTGTGATACGTACCTTTACCTTTGAACTGCAAAGCAAGAAGGAAGTAAGAGAAGTTTTAATTTGAAGTCAGGCAAATTCAAAGGAAACATTGAGCTGAGAAGTGAATAATATAGCTATTAGGCAAATATTCCGTATACAGTTTGTGAAACACGTTTCACACTTCAGTACTATTGATGAGTAAATATATACCTAAGATTCTTTTACTGACACACACGAATGTGCAGGGTTTTTAAAGACTTCTAAGTAGTTTTAGCCAGCATTTTGATGTTTAACTGCTTCATAACGTGGGCGGCTACATTCGCTTCTAATAGTCTACAGCTACACTGCAAGGTACACCAAGGAAGAAAACGTGGTAGTGTTGAGCAAACCCTGATAGTGGCATGCTGCCCTACAACTCCGGCCACACAAGGTTGCCGAGACACTATACACCATGCAGTTTCCGGATCAAATGTACAGTTTCAGCGCAACCCTATGTACGTGGTATAAAAAGTAAAATGCCCAACCTCTCAACCACATGGTTTGTTTTATTGTATTCTTGCCAATTATGTAAGAAGTGATAGTTACTTTCTGCAAATCTTATGGGTAGAATTTGGTAGCAACTTAGAACGAACTACAAACTCCTGTGAGTCAATCCACAGTAGATTACCGAGAGATGGGCCACCATGACCTTTGGTTTTTTGTGGTTTTACCAGGTCGGTGGGCGATGCTGGGATGGTTCCTCTTCTACCATGAATTTCTGGTCTCCTCGATTTCCTTTCATCTGTTCCAGGGTTTTAGGACCAAGCGATGGCGAGTGGTATGTTGCGGCGAGGCGATGGAATTTGTCATGTATAACGATTTATCCCTGACGCCTGGATAGCCGCCTGGTGCCTCTTCCTGGGGGGCTCGTTTCCGGGAACGCCCGGGTTGATGGCCCATGTAGGCTTGTACTGGTATCAGTATTTGTGTCGCTCTGATGAAATAAAATGTTGAAGATACAAACAGTGATTAAGTGTACATAAAAGTCAATTAGAAGGAGTAGTAAACTAAATTTAAGGAAACCAATTAAAAACAAATTAAGTTAAATAAATCCTAAAAAAGAAATTAAATTCAGGGTAGGTGAAGTTTAAAATTAAATGAGTTTAATTTAAAGCAGATTGTATAATATTAAAGTATTAAATTTGTAACAGTAAGCTCTTAAAGCGAAGTAGAATAATTCAAATTAACACCAAATAATTAAATTATACACGTAAGTGAAAACTCATAAAGAAATATAAAAGAGTGTGTTCCTACTGGGTACCAGTACGTTTCATTCGGCATAATGAAATATTAGATATAGAATAAATAGTTTAGTTAGGGATTAGTAGCTGGTTTAGAGTTACTTGTTTCTGCTGGCTTCCAGCAGCAGGGAATTAATTAAAATATGAATATTTTATTTAGGAGTTAAAATGTTTTCTTCTTTATTTTACTGAGCCATTTGTGACTCTGCCCTCAAGTTCCTGAGTAGCTGTATAAGCAGACGTGGACTACAGTTAATACAAGAACGACTGGGAGTTCTCCAAGAATAAGTTCTCGGCCTCTGCTACATCCAATGGAGCAGCCGGAGTAACAAGCTTCGTTACCGACTGGAGGACTTTTCTCAGCTCTTACCTGAATGCGCGGTGTCAGCCAGGATAGACGGTGCTTTGGTCGTGGCAACGTCATCTCAGGTGACATGTGCCGTTTAAACAACCTGAGACTCCTGATATTTCACTCTAAGTGGAGAAGTGGGAGAGCTGCGTTGCCACGTTGTGTTAGAGCATGTGTCAGCTGTTTAGCAGCGCACCGAATAGCAAACAGCTGACTGGGAGGTAACTCTAGTGAGCAGTAGTAAACCACGCCAACATGGCGACGTGTTACCCCTCAAAGTGCAGCTTGTAAGTGAAGGCAAAGGAGTGGTGGCACCTCACTGGCTAGAGCAACAGCGCAGGGAACGTTGCCATGGAAACTATCCCTCCAAGAAGTGTCAGAAATCTCATGTTATTTAAATTCTACCGTACCTACGTGTTGACACTTCGCTTCGAGCTCTCGTCAAGTCAACACGGGCATGAGGAAGGTAGCTCTGACCACAGCCAACAAGCTACCGTTCCTAAGGAGAAAGGAAGCTACCAACGCAACCGTGGAACAGCTTACCGAAACTGCACCGCCACCAGTCGAAGCGGCCAGCACCTGCCCACCGACCAGCTCAGCCATACACTCGCCGCATGCACCGCTTCTTCGCCGTGGTCAGGGGAGTTCATCGCCAGTTCCCGGCCATGTTGCTACTCAGCGCCGCCCAGCGCCGCCCAGCGCCGCCCAGCGCCTCTGGCCCCTCACGGGATTAAAAGCGAACGGGGACCCACACCGCTGGTCAGGATCGAGTTCGTGGACGACGGTCTTGAGCGCAGGACTGCCCTTATTACGGCACACCCTGCCGCTTGAGGACAGTCGCAGTGTTTGCCATATGCCATGCTGCCGCTGTTGCCAGTACGGACGCGTCGTCGCCACCTGTGCTGCCACTACTGCGGAAATGAATTATTCACCGTCGACTGTATGGTGCCCACCGCCGCTTCTGCGCCTCCAGTGGAGGCCAGGGGCACTTCACCGGCCAGCCGCGTGCTCACTACATCCACGTCGGAACTCCGCCATCGCACATCTTCACATCACCTCCTCAGACTCAGACTCTACACATCACCTACAACGCTGCTCTTGTACTATCCAGAAGATGGAGCACATACAGGCGGAACTGCTGCACCTCACGGAGAAGGTCATCGTCCTGGAGAAGGAGGTCTCCGATATCTGGTACGACATCAACCCTCAACAAGACTCCGCCACACCTAGATTTTTGCTCATCAATTCAATGATGCTGGCGGAAAAGGTAGCATACATAACTGCGACACTCAGAAGGTACGTTTGCTAATGAATGCATGCTTATAACTTTACTTTAATGTACTTAGTAATTTCTAACGCCTAAAGGCTCTTTTGGGCAACAGTGCCTTAAATATCCTGACCCATGACGTAACGAAATCCACACAATCACGGCATTACACATCATAGTTATATTAGTTGAAGCATAGTTCCAAGAAAAAGGCAGAAATCAGGGAGCAATATTGGATTTGGTGCAATTAGTACAGTTTCAGATAAGTACATTAGTTGCACAGATATAGGAATCCGGTAACCTAAAGAGGTCAGTGCCGAAGTTGTCATTGTGATGTGGAGATAGCGTCTGCGCTTTATGCTCGAGAACTTCCGAGTTCAAATCTTGTCTTGGAATAATATATTTCTTTCTTTTTTCTGCTTCTCTTTCAGTAGGTGAATGTCGATTAAGCTAACTGGACTTTAGTGTGGAAAGAAAGAAAGAAATTTGCAGTAGTTCAGAATAGTTTTCTAATCTATTGTAAGGCCAGCTTTTCCCTAGTGTCCATCTTAAAAGTTATCGCTTATATCTCTGTACTTTCTATCTTTACTTAAGAACTGTATGTTAACTTATGCCTGCTTTTACTTTCCTCCATTGCGCGTTGAACAAGTACATGCATGTGCTTCAGCAAAGAGTTAGAACAAGTGAAAAAGAGACGACATCCGGGTGCGTTCACTAGAGTTTACCTGCAATGAACAGTGCGCTCAACCAAGGTGAGCACCTGCCAGGTAACCATGGTCACCTAAACAGCGGTGAAAATCCGTGCACCGCTGGATGGTGATTACCTCGGTCAAATTCTTACCGCGGTATGCTGATTGTTTAACGAGCATTGTGCACACGGCCATTAATGTTACCCTTCGGTTCATACTTTGGACGAGGTAAAGTATCCTCCCATCCAAAGGATATAATTATGGCTCGATAAACAAAGGTGGTCACACGGGTAGTAGGTGGGGGCCATGTTTTGTTAGTACCAACATGAACAGTTCCGTTCCATTATAGGCCACGTTTTATGCAGACCAATGTACGTGATAGAACAATTGTCCATGATAGCATTATGGACACCTTCATTTCCATGGCATAACTGAATTCTGCGCCATGGCCTGAAGGTATTTTGCGAAATAATCAAGGCCGTTTCGTTGAAGACATCTACCACAAATGCTCGTAATTGTGCGTTAGCTTACAGAGTTGATTTCGCACTTTTTCCTTGATGAACTCCCAGAGAGCATTTTCAGGTGTTGTGAGGTCGACAAAAGAAACTTGATCTTCTGCAGATCCTCTTCCAATCCATCGGTGGGAAGGATATCAGGGAACTTGCAATGTGAAGTGTGCTGGAGCTCCATCCTGTTGCAGAATCGCAGCATCTTTCAACACCAGCTTGTTGCAAGTGGTACCAACCATTCATTAAGCATGTCCTGATAGGCTGGTCCATTAACCTTGGGAAAAAAGGGCCAAAAATGTATGCTGCACTCAGTCCAATTTCTCTCCACTTTTTCGTAAAAGATTGGATTTTCTTTACACCAAAAGACTGTGTTTCGTGAATACATTCTTCGATAGACAGCACATTCGTCTATGAGGAAGACATTATAATGGGGATGATGCATAAGAAACGCTTGCTTAATACATTTTGGACATTAATGCTAGGCTACCATAGTTAACAAGATTTTCAATTTTACCAACATGATTACTAACATGATTGCCTATACTTCAACAACAGTAATCGCGAAATGAAGGTGGGGCAGGTATACACCCACTTTATGACCTCGTTGTATACAACATCTTACCATAATGAGTTACACTGTAGCTTCAAAAATATTATGTGTAACATTCACATGACTTCTCTATCAGCCTCCTGCAAACCGTTGTTAAAAATCATATTCTTCTGTTTACTTCTGTTAATCCAGATAAGTTTTCAATACACACTTACGCATTTCACTGTAAGTATAAGAAGAATATAGTAGGCTAAACGGATAGTCAACTTTTTGAAAAGTGGTTGCTATATGATAACGGAAATGCCAACCTCTTTTTACGGCCACAAGAAAAAATGAATAGCGAAAAAGTACAATTGTTTGAAAATTCAAACCAATAATCAAGAGCTTCTCGAAATAACTAATACCGCAAAAATCTATTTGACATAAGTGATCTACATTTTTGTATAGAAAGATTTTGTCTATCTCTTACGGTCTACCGATTATAGAAAGATTATTCAGAATGAAGAGGATTTCAGGATATTCCCAGTAAGCTCAAAACATATCTACATTTATTTGTCCAGCAGATATCTTAAAAATATGACATTTTAATCAAAATTATTAGTCTTTTTGATAAAATAAAAACAAAGAAAAATTTTCCATGCCAAGGATAGTTTGGGGCGGAAGACTTTTCTTAAAAATCTTCGTGTTTCATCTCTGGAAGACGCTGAACCAAGTTTAGTGTTTAACCGACTAGTTCTAAGTTATGCTGATCACTGATAGACAAAAGATACACAAACAGACCTTTTTTCTAAAAATGCTTTCTTTGATTGAGGGTATCTCAAAACGTATGTTTCCGGAGAAATCACGGTTTGGCATTTTTGGGTGGAATGCAATATTTCCTCAACTTACAGTAGGTAAGTGGTAGAGAAGGAAAAAGATTTCCTTCCTCCGCATTTTCAACAATATTACATACAAATCTAAACTATTTACTGACATAGAAATATTTTGGACTCCTACGTTTTAGACTCAGCAAAATTATACGAATGAGAAGAATAATTCTCTCACATGTTTGAAGCGTAATTTTTGCTTGCAAAGTTTACATTGTAGATACAACTTAATGTTGTATTCTACTCATATTTTTTACTTTAAATGAACTTTTGCATCTTATAATTACTGTTTTTATTTCAGTGTTTAACAGACACAAAGAATCATTTAAAAAGCAACGCCGAGTAAGATAACTACTTGATTATATTTGTGAGAAACATATAACTTTTCTCTGTTTACTCAAAACACAAAAATTCATTTTGAACATGAATAAGGTTAGACATATACAGGGTTTAGATTAATTCGGACGTTGCCGCTAGACGGTTGTCTGTGCAGGACATCAATATTTTTTAGCGAGTTTATCACCAGTGCCTATGGCAGAAGACTAGGGAAGATGAGTGGAAAGGGTGGATGTCAACAGTTTCTAGGTCACCCTAATGAAATGGGACTTGTATCGTACCTTTCCAGTATTTACATTTGGAACTTATTTCGCTCGTGTCTCATAAACTCGCAATCTCAGCATGTTTGTTGAGAGGTAACTTGAATAATTGGACGTTTTTGTAGCGTAGAGGGTCTCGACTTAAGAGTCTAATTTTATAAATATTTTAATACGTTTAAATATTTTAGTTGTTTCTGGGTTTTGTTAATAAAAACAACTGCTTTTTTGTTTTTATAATGTTTTGTCTAGGCACGTGATGAAATTCTGGGCAAGGACGGAGAAAGTCATTCACACAGCGGGCAATATCGTAACCATAGCCTCGCCCTCGTATCCTTTCCAGTTCGGAATTAGCACACACCATGCAAATTCTATGATCGGTAGTCCCTTCCATCTCGCGTGCAAAGCATGCACAAAATGTCCTAGTGAAAATCAATTCAGCACCGCCGCAGTACATCAACCTGTTTGCGAAGTCAGAAACACATGCACTCCGAGGTTCAATTTTGCACTTCTCCTTTGAGATATGTGGCTCGCTGAACTAAAAATGACGTAATTCATTTAAACCGACTGGCAGTAAAGGCTGAATAAATCTGAAGACCTGTTATAAGTATACAGACATAGGAAATAATGACGGTGTTTAAATTGTCTTTTCCCAGGAACAATTTTAAGTACTGACTCAGGAAACAGTATACATAAAAGCTTTAATACAAAAATGTATTTTGATTCCATCATTACGTTTTTCAAGTGTGAAATTAGTCTCTTCAGTCGTGTGGGAACGTTCTAACCTGCGTTAAAGTTATATAATATTTATTTTATTTTTGTAAAAAAATAAGCCTAGAATTCATGCGATTGCTTCACGCAAGCGTGGACTGTATATATTATTAACTTTCCTAATTTCGTTTTTCTATTAAAAAGTTGGTTCATCGGCCAGCTTCATATCATGCAAGGTTAAGAAAAAAACCTTATGTATTATATTCACACGACTTTCACTACCCATTCTTCAACAAATTGTTATTACTAAGACTTATTCCCCTATCTGTTTCATGCTAATCGAGATAAACATTTGGAGAAATGGTTTTATTTCATTATTGCTTGCAGTATAAGGAGATTAGGGGAATATAGCAGGCGTAAGCAATATTCAAATCTTTTAACGGGTCGTTATATAATGGCTTTAAAATACCGTACTCTTTGCATGACCACGAGAAAAAAAGAATAGCGATTTTCCACTTGATAAGAATGTAAATATTTGAAAATTCAAACTAATAACAAAGAATATCTCGGATATGGTGAAGGTCATAAAATGGTTTTTAGACAGTATGGCCCAAAAGTAGAATTTTAACACGAATTAAAAGCTTTACATTATCGCACTAGTGACCAACTTTGATTTCGAGCCCAATCACATCGCAATTACCCTTTGTATTTGCACATGTTTAATAACTCGACTTGGTTTAATTTGCATTTAACTACTTTTCATTATCTTTCTACATGATTAATCTCTCATTGTGATCGCATTACCTGTTTACAATACAAATCGTCATACTTCAATCTATCGCAATTCGTTGTAGAGTTAACCTATAGCTTATATTGACAGCCTTGTGCTCTCTTTGATCTAAAACGTTATTCTTTTATCTAGTATAACTTACATAAAGGTTAAACAGCGGCAATTATGAATTCAGAAGAAATCGAAATGGAAGAGTCAGATGAAATTATAGAAGCAACAGAAAGAATAACATTAAAACTACTCCTTTCCCAAAAATTACAGAAAGCAATATTACACAGTCCAGTCATAAGTTCTGTCCTCTATGTTCGTAGCTCTACAACTTAAAAATAAATGATTTAATGGTATTGTACAAGTTACCATGGTAGCAGAGTTATTGTTCTAAACATATTTGCTTTGTATAGTTTCCTACATCGACCAATAAATATGGAATGGGGTGTAAATGAAAACAGAATTACAGTAATTGCTCTTTATAAATGCGGTAAGAAACCTACTGAAATTTTCAAGTTTTTAAAACAACTTATGACGGAATATGTATATAACATTTAATCGCTTCATTACCTGGTGTAAGGCAAAGCATGTTGAAAATAATTTCACTGAAAATTACTGGTAGTGAATCCACAAAACATCTGACATCTCGCTGCACACGAGAGTTGATCTCATTTTTAACGTCATTTCTCTTGTTTCAAAAATCTCGCTGTACACGTGAGTTCTCTTTTTCTAAACGTGATTTCTCTTAGTTTTAGGAACCAATATTATATTATTTTATTCATATTTTGCAAATTCGAGTGCTGTGCCACAGTATTTTTATTTTGCTCGTAGAATTGCAAACATTCCTACTCGCAAAATAAAACCGTACTTTTAACACTTGTATCATAATCTGCTATTATTTGGCATAAATTGTGTGCTTTAAAGAGAAGTAAATGTTTTGTTGAATGAGATATTGTCTATCACAAACGGTTTACGAATTGCACAAAAGTTATTCAGAATGAAGAGGACCGCAGAGACTATTCTCAGACAATTCAAGAGATAAACTTTGGCATGTAAATATCTTAAACGTGTGTATTTTAATCATAAGCGTTAGAGTAATTTTTTGAGAAAATTAAAAATAACGCAAAATTTCCCATGTAAAGGGTAGTTGGAGTTGGAGATTATCTTGAAAAATATTCGTGTGGAATCTTTGTAGGATATGGAACTTAAATACCAAGTTTGGCATTCATCCGACATCTCGTTTTTTGAGTTATGCCGTTCACAGACACACACAAGGGGTATTCTCTACCTAACATGTATGGTAGAGAAAGTAATAATGACCTAATAAATATGCATTTTCAGAATCTGAGATTCATTATTTGTGTACATTTAACACCGCCTATGTAATTAAAAGACAGTATGTCATAAGAAACAGGGACCTGGCGAAGATTATACAAAGCAGGAGGCCACTATCTTGTCTGTAAGCTTGCTTTTGTTTTGCTCGCGGTCTTCTAGAGATTTCCACGCCGAGCGAACGGGAATGCGCACCTTGTAACAATAATAGAGCAGTAATGAGGGTTTCCCACCTCCTCCATGGTCAACACCATGACGATGACGGAGCCAGTTTGCCGTGTGTCCGCGTCGATTCTGCTCATTGGATAACTACAATTTACAAGGCCAATGACGTCAATTGCTTCTTCCTCTCTCTTCCCACCAAGCCACTTATAATGACTATTATCCTTTTCACCTCACTCCTTCTTCGTCTTTCTCCGCAGAGCCGGGAAATTTGGTGGGACAGATGTGGAAGAAGAAAGACTGATATATAAGCGCTGACGGTGGTCAGGGTCAGCATAAATACTGCAACGTTCGAGCTGGTAGCATAACACGAGGCCTTGAGTTAGTTATCGTGCAGTCGTGTTGTGCTGGAGCGGTTTTGTGAATCGAAGTGTTTTGTTTAGTATCTACCGGCGTTTGTTTCCGTGACCATGTATCCTAATCCTTTGGAAAGGAAGCATTCCACCATCCGACAGGTGATCGACAAATTTCTCTGTCCAGATGCCAACAGAAAGAACAACAATGCAAAATATGGCAGTGTTGGATCATCGTGGAACAACAAACAACAGAGTTTATATACTTCAGGGGATCGCCGGAAAACGCCGTCGGGTTATGGCAAATGAAGCAGCGGCCGACAGTAGCAAATCTCTTGCCAAATTTATTTATTTATTTGTAAATAGTATTTGTAGAGAGCGTAGACGTTAGATGTTACCACATAAGTATTTAAAACAATAATATGCTCACAAACATATCAAATGGAGGCTTCGTCACCACTGTCTTTACGCTTTTTATGGGATCGGCGAAGAAACAATGGAACAACTTGCTGTAAATTCTGCCACGTGAATACGAGGTAAGTGCTCAAGTTTTCTGTGCCACACGTGATTTCTAAGGTCATTTGTTATATCAAGAGGTCAGCGTTACATTGATATGACGTCTCATAGTCTAAAGATAAGTTTCTCGCAGTAACACAGAGCCAAGCTTTCAGCAGCCATCTGCTGTCTTTTTATAAAAGTAGCAGCACATGGTTCATTAAAATATGTTTTCATTACTTTCATCTGTCATTACCTATAGTGTCGGAGGAACTATTATATTCCAGAAATATATGTTTTAAGGCCCACTGAATCCAAAGAAGAAAAGAATTGTTATAAAAACGTCCGAGTGTATATAAAGTATAACTCAAATACGAAAAGTCTTTTAAATACCAAACCTGGTGTTTAAGCTCAGCATCTTTCAAGGGTACGATATGAATATTTTCAAAGCACCCACCCCAAACTACTCCTTGCATGGAAAATGTTTCGAAATTTTTTATTTTCACAAAATGATTCTAAACATTTTTATTAAAATACACAGCTTTACACAATAAATAAAGTGTATATCTTAAATTTTTTGGGAATAGCCTGTGAAGTCCTCTTCATTCTGAATGACTTATATAATTGATAAACGATAAGCGAGCACTCGTTAAAACACACAATAAATAAAATTTTCTGACGTTAACTATTTCTGAGATTATGATTTGAATTTCCAAATACCTTTTTTAAGTACTAAGTCGCTATTCGGTTTTTTCTTAGCCATGTAAAGAGCATGGAATTTCAAAGCGACCTACTTCTTAAAAAATCTGACTATCGTTTTAGCCTTCTTACATTTGTAATGAAATATAAAATGTGCAATGATAGTTTATCTCGTTTAACAAGAATTAGATAGAAATATACGCATTTGCAAGAATAATTTGTAGAAGAGTGAGAAGAGAAAGCCTTGTGAGGTTTTTATAAAAGTAGCAGCGCGTGGTTCATTAAATGTCTTGACTACTTTCCTCAACATTATTTTATTAGATGTGGTCATCTTTACCTATATTCATAATTAGCTACTTTACTTGAGCTACACAAGTCCATTTTTAAATCTCGAATGAGGTTTTTATTGGCTGCATTTATTCCCTTGTTATTTTTCGACTACAGCGAACTAGAAAATTTGTGTTATATTGAACTCTTCCAATTAATATCTTAGAACTGCAATTTTATAAAATCCCCCATGCTATTATAAGTAACAGCGCAACAATTATCCCTAGTATCAGTAATCATATGTTGGGAGGACCATAGGCCTATTCTGGTTTGTTTAACCTCTCCTCGTCAATCTTCCAATACGTTTTCCTATAAATGTCTTTCGCAACTATAACTTTTCCGAATTGTTCAAATGTTCCTAAAGAATCGTAATAAGGTTTTAAAATGTTGTATCTCACTTTCAGTGTCGTAATTATTTAGTAACTTAAAAAACTCCACTTTTAAGACTAAGAAAAAAAAAACAAATATTCCAGGAACTAGGAGGAATATGGCCGGTATTAGAATTCATATTTAAAACTCCACCTATTTATATTCTTTGAGCATACGATTATAAATATCCGTTGATAGTTACTAATTGTCTAACCAGAAACTTTACACGAACATCTATACCGTAGGAATACCGGTTACTAAAGAATCTGGTGCTAACTGTAAACTTCATTTCACACATCTCAATGCTTGAACAAAATGCCAATAATTAAACAAGTAAGTATTACGTGATATCACTGTTTGGTTTTAATGATTTCTGTATTCCTAAATGCTTAAGATAAAGTATTTCATATGCAATGAATTTTATATGAAGACAGAACAATTTTATTACAGAAAAAATCTGATGTGTTGCACTTACATGACTTTCTCTACTCTTGTGCAAACTATTTTTACAAACACTTATTCTCCATCTACCTCATGTTAATCCAGATGAACCTTTGCAGAAACTTATTGCTAATTCTCTTATAGGTGCAAGGGGAGTATGGTAGGTGCGATAATCAAATCTTTTAAGACCTGGTTGCTATGTGGAGCAGTTCTCAGCATTAATCTCATTTCATTTGAAAATAATAAATTCTCAGTGCACGTTCCTTAGAGTTTTTACAAGATAAACATAAAACATTTAGCACCTTATGAGAAATACAGATGTATTGACCGTAAATTTAATGGGGCTCGTATTTCCTCTTCCTTCATGCCTTAAACATTTCTATCTTGTTCATCCATCTATTCATCAGCCTCCCTATGCTTCTCTTTCCTCTTTTAGATGCCATTCTCTGCACACGGTTTATTCACTTTGATTTATATTCTTTTGCTTTATCATTCAGGTCATATATTCTTAACTCTCTTGTTTCTTCATTTCTTTTAAGGCTGTTTTTCTATATCGTACAATTTTCTTTATTAATATTTATTTATGGACGCTCTTTAGTTACTATGGTTCTTAGCGTTCCATTCTATAATGGGCATAAAAGACCAGAAATTTTGCTTGAAGCCTCTTTATAAGACTTGAGGTTATTTTACATGCCGTAAATCTACGACATGCAACCCTGTCTTTACCTCCCTTACGGAGAAAGCCATGCTAAGGACCTTTACGCCTCAAAAAATGCATCGCCCTCCGCCGGGTTTGAACCCGCGACCTCGGAAACTAGAACAATTGCCCTTATGAATTTCATTTCACTCACATGGAGTTTACTTTAATTTCTCTTTTTTATTCATAATCCAAATTTAATACCATATAATAATTTTGGCACTGGTATCATTTCATAGACGGAATTCACATTACTTGTTTCAAAATATTTTTTCCCCGAACAGAAGTCGACTGACGAAAGAAACAAGGTGCAGAAAAGCACAGTAATCGATAAATTACCATTTATGCAACATTTTTCTATAATTTTACAAATATCCTCCTAACGCAGAGAAACTAAGTCTTGAATTTTATGGGGGTCAATAGATCAAAACTCCAACTAAAATCTTCTTTCGTGTTTAATATGCCTTAGCTTTCTGTTTTCAATAGCTTGACATAGCTTGATATAAGGAAGGTCAAACTATCACGACCCATCAAGGAAATGCGTGTGTAAGCTATGGGACAAACATGTGCAAGATACCATTTCAATGACTGTTTAAAGGGAACAAAATCATTGTTGGAATAAAGCAGAAACTAAAACTAATGCACATTTTTTGCGCACTCCCTCTTTACAATATCTTGAAATAATAATAATAATAATAATAATAATAATAATAATAATAATAATAATAATAATAATAATAATAATAATAATGTAAAGTAGTAGTAGTAGTATTGGATTGACTACGGAGGGAGTGGCACTGATTCACATTGGGGCTATTGTACCTACGCCCTACAAGGGGGCGTCCCCAGAAGGCGAGACGAGAGGAGACACCGGGCGGCCGGAATCAGGAGGGATGGCACAGGAATGGCAGGGTCCCTAAGTTTCCAGATAGAGGTTCCCCGGCAGAGCGACAGGCAGACCGAGGACCTCGCCCCGCACGGAGGGGATCCAGCGCCCCTCAAGGGGTTTGAGATACCCCCGGCAGCCAGCCGAAAGCCGAGGGTTGGAGAGAATCACAAAGAACATCCATTTCCCCTTCCACACTGCACCGAGACTTCCAGCCCTGAAAGAGACCAACGGATAAGGATGAAGTGAAATGAGAATGGAGATGAAATGGAGGGGCAGAAAAGTTGGGGGATGTGAGAATCCTTCCCAGCATTCGCCTGGGGACCGGAAAAATCCCGAAAAAAGCATAGGTCAAGCAGGTCGGCCACGGTAATTGAACCCACACCTCCCGAATGAGGGCCACAGACGAAACTGCCTGAGTCATCCCGCTCGGTTTATTATTATTATTACTACTATTATTATTATTATTAGATAAAAATCATGTTCAAGTATCTAGTTAGTTTTCAAACATCACATTTTGTTTCCTACATGAGATAAATGTTGGATCTGATTTATTATTACCTTTGATTTAATTACGCATTTCATTGTTTTGAATAATCAATAGACTTATAATTCGAACAGGGTATAGCGATATAACACAAAATTAACTAGGTATTTAATTTGTTCATATGTACCTAGCAAAAGCATAATGGCATCTGTTCCAAGCAGATACATCGACACTGTGCTTACACATTTGTAATTTGCTGTCAATTGCCATTAGTGCTTAACAATGCAAGTACATGCTCCTCTTTGGTGAAAAGTTAGGCATCTTAGTTTATATCACGAAGTTCATGTCACACAATTTGAATGCTGATACCTTAAGTTCCAGTTTACAGTGAAAAGTTACCTAAATGTAGTTTAAACGTAGGTTTGTGGTGTATCTTTGGAAAAATAACTACAGCTCGCGTAAGCATTTGTAAATGGAATGACCAAGCTTAAAATTGCTGCTGCAAAATTCGTCTTCTAATTATATTCAAAGAAACTGAGCTGCAGAATGGAAACAAATTTCAGTTTTTGGCTGCTTGTTTAAAAGAAACATTTTCTCTGTTTTGCGTAAAACGATTTTAGCACTGGATATTTGATGAATATTTTGGTACTAGCTGCAATGTCTCTAAGAAGTTCCAGTGTAGCCTGTCTCAAAACCAAGGTTGACCCCAGTTCCAAAGTTTAAGTTATTTAATTTAAAAAACACTTATATGGCGATTTAAATTTGTGATAACACCCTATTTTTATTGTACGAAATACCTTTAACTACAAGATGAGAACACAGTAACTTTTTGTGATGATTCAGAAACGACCAAAAAAACACAAATTGCATTGCAACACTGCATAGTTTAAGAGATGTCCTTAGAACTATACTTCCCTGGCGCCCTATCAGGTGCTTGCCCATTAAGGTCAAGATCGCGCTGAATAGCACAGTAAAGTGGATGTTTGCTTGAAGTTTCATTTGCTCAATGATGAGAATACAAAACAAACAGAAGACTTTCAGTTAGCACTGTCACTCTCATTTGTTGGGGAACTACCAACTTCTATCTCTCAGCTGAGGGAAACACTATGAATCATTCCTTGCCATGCTACTTCAAATTGGCACAATAGACAATGTGAAAATGCCGGTAATATGTGTCGTGACCTTCAGACGTAAACACACGCGTTCAGAGAAAGTTTCAGCAACTGATATCTATTACCTACTTTCTGAAGTGCATCTTTAGTGTTAACACTCGAAAAGAATACTAAGATGATGGCTAGTATCTCCTACAACAGCTGTGCAATATCTTTATTATAAATAAAAAGGATTTACAACTAAACTGTAAATGAATTACTTAGTTATGTTCATTCATTTAAGACTGTGATATCCTAATATAAATTTTGAGATTCAATCTTAGAAATGATGATCTCCAGATGGTTACCAATTTGAGTCCACTAAAGCGGAATAAATGGTGACCTCTTAACATAGGGCCGGTTGTAGGAACTTGGAATAAACTTCTATTTGACGTTATTCCATGGTTAGTTACTAAACTGTTTTTTTATTTATTTATACGCCACCTTTAATTGCAATGGTCATATCGGCGACCTTTTACCTTTGGAACATATTGGTGTTAACTCGTATACAGTTGTCATGCATTTCTGGTTTTTCTTTGGATTTTGTGCATTAAATCACACATTCTCATTCATACTTCGAGACTCTGTGAAGAATAGGGACTAAACTTCGCTACAGAAAAATTTCCACCCCAAGTCGAGAATCAAACCCGGGTACCCTCTCATTGCGGGCAGGTGATCTACTGACTAAGCTACGGAGCTAGCCAGCTAAACTGTGTTATAAGATATCCTATGTTTTCATGTGGCGATAGCTCATTATTCCATGTATAAAAATCTTATCTTTTTCTACTCTTCCTAACTTTTAGCTCTATTGGAAATTCTTCCATTTCTCGAGTATAAATTCTCTCTTCTTTTATCCGTATCATTGCATTCCAGAATATAATGCCAATTGCCATGCAGTCCGTTAGATTGAGTACATCCCCCCTTCTTCTCCCTGTTAGACTATTAAATTCATTACACTTGTCTTCGCCCATGCATACCCCATTCTGGCCTCTTTGTGGCATACTTCGATGTATCTTTCTTTTCTCCATTCCGTTTTAAAATATTTATAATCTATTATTGACCTTTTTTCCTTGAGACTACTTATAATTTTTCGTTTTTCAATATCCTCTACTCTTGCTCTAATTTCTTTCCAGAACCCTTACTTTTGTTGTTTCTTTCTGCCCATGATTCCCCTATTCCTATTTCTTCCAATGGTGTCTGTATTTTGTGCATCCAAGTTTCTTTTTTTCCCCATTTCTGCTGTAGAACCAAGCATTGCTTTAGTATCTCATTTTCCTCCAGCAGCTTTATTCTGAACCAGTATTTGATTGCCCCTTCTACCGTTTTGCCTTTAGCTCCCATCCTCCCTAGTTCTGCTTGTGCTACTCCGTTCGGTGAACTTCTTGGGAATCCCAGGGCTATTTTGCAAAAAGTCTTGTTAAAGAGTCCATTAGTTGCTGAAATGAGTGGTCCATATTGCCTAACTACAAATAAGTGAAGCAAGAGGTTGTTTTGCTTTGAACTGACGGAAGACTGTGTATTGTTTGTCGGCCAACTGACGTGTACCCCTTATTATATTTTTAAATAATATGAGACGAAAGAATAAATTGTTAAATTTGTTTCTTGTGTTACAGGTTCAATAACCAAAACAACTACTAAGACTGATAGTGCTCTCTGGTGACGGAATGCCTTCGCTTTCGTGGCCTGTTGAGGAGTGAATCTTCTAGGACAGCCATCTAAAATGTAAGTGAATTATTTAGTTAACACGAGCTTAAAAGCTCTTTCCCCCCAGGTTAAATCTGCTATATTTACGGTCCATTATCTCAGAAACTATTTAAGATATTAGGTTGAAATGCTTAGAGGATGTATGTACACCTTCTCACTTCACTGATCTAATTGTATCCAATAAAACGGAAGATAGGAGCTTTTTCTCGATTACACCATCCTTTGATTAAACTTTATCAGAATTTTTTTAAAAAAATAACCCAACATCTTATTAACACCATAAAAGATCCACAGCAGACTTAGAGGTACTTTTATAATCCTAATATGTAACTTAGCTATATTCAGTAGTTTCTGCGAAAACGGATCATTATACTAGAAAATGACATTCACAGAAAAAGCTGCTCAAAGCAAAAACAGAGGAAACAAATACACATAACCACATGGCTTAAGCATACAGAAGTTGCCATGCTTAGCTCTAACAGATGGTAGACAAAATTTTCCCTAAAAGATGGGCTTAAGTTTATCTCTCTACTCCAAAGTTTATAGGAGTTAGGATGTTGCTTTCCATGAAGTGAAGCAGAATTCACAGTACAAAATGGCATATGCATTATCACTTGTAAAAAAATAATAAAATAAAAGGATTCTGGCTACAATGATAAAATGAATACGAAATTTAAAAGAAAATTCCAATTTATACAAGTGCATAAAAACTAAAAATGTCATCTTTTGGCAATTTTCGCCAATTTGTCTATCCTTAAAACCAACATAAATGCTAATAAAGTTTGAGGTTGTTACTTTATCGTCGTTTCTAAAGCCCCCCATATGGCCTATGACCTTCGAGGATACCTCATTCCACCAAGAGATGACTAGATCCTTTTCTGAGGTGGAGACACCAGTGGGTGGAATCCGTTGCCTACGATGGTAGCGTGATGAAGAGGATGTCGGTGGAATGAGAGGACCTACAGCTTTTACCGTGGACTCCGAACTACGTTGAGCCTTGGGTACTTGACATAAGCAAGTCAGAGGTGAAAGCGTTGTAAGGGCCCCCACCCCAGAGCCAGAAATCGAGCCCCGGACCCTCAATAGGAAAGCCGGAAACGAAACCACCGGGTCACCCCGGCGCCCTGGTTGTTGCGTTGTTGTTATGGTTTCCTAATTAACACTGTAAAGCGTCCTTGATTCATTCAGAGGCTCAGTTTAATGCTGTAGACGTAATAGATGGTATATGTTACATCATTATATCTCACATTTACGTTTGCAGATTAGATTGGCTGGCCGTGTTGAATGTTGACTTGGTTTTCTGTGAATACAGACGCCTCAAAGCATCTTAAGGTACTGGAAACAGTTTTAGTATTTATCGGCTTGTAGGTTTACTAATTATCTGCCCTTAAAGAGAAATGCAATGTTTACCTTCTATACTACCTACCTATACAGAGATTTCATGGAAATACACGTTTTGAGGTTCCCTGTATCAAAAAAGTCATTCTTAGGAAAGGTTTGTGTGTGTATCTGTTTGTCTCTCAACAACATACTCAAAAACATCGGTTAAATACCAAAATTACTATATAAGCTCAATGTATTCTCAAAGTGGCTCTAAACAAATGCACTCTACGTTTTAAGACACTTACATGACTAACAGAATGTACATCCTGAATTTTCTGCGAATAGTAGCGAAGTTCTTTTTATTCTGAATGATTTTTGTAAAATTGGTAAACCGTAATAGACAAAATCCTACTACATAAGAAGTTCAGATACAGTTAAAGCACACAATTTATGTCAAATAAACTTTTCTTGGCGTTAAACGTTGTTGTTATTGATATAGGTTTTAATATTTACACTCTTTTCGAAGTGCTAAGTCGCTATTCGTTTTTTCCCGAGGCCATGCAAAGAACGTGGAATTTCAAAGCCATCACATAGCCACCTGCTTTTTGAACATTCTGACTTTCGGTTTAGCCTACTGTATCCGTGTTAAATGTGTAAATGTGAATAATTAAAGTTTATCTCAATTAACAAGAAGTAGACAGAAGAATATTTTGTGGAATAGTGAGTAGAGAAGGTCATGTGAAAGCAACACCACAAAACATGTTGTAGACACGAGTGAAATTCTTTATAATTTAATAACATAAGTTTTATGGAAACAGTCTATGATTTAAATAGATGAAAGTTTATTAAGAGATGGAACTTACATTTAGAGGCTTCAAAACAATTCTTTGTCTTCCTCTTTATTTTCTTATTTTATATATCTCTCAGAATAGAAAGCTAAAGCCTTGATGTCCATTATCTCTGTTGATGTGATGCAATGTAACCTGCAGAGGGCACTGTCTGTATGAAAGATAACAGAAGGATACAACATCAACCTTATTTTTAAAAGCCTTATGTGATACGTTCACATGACTTTCTCTGCCCTCTATCTTTATTAGTGGGTATACAAACTATTCTTACTAAAGCTTACTTTTCTATCTACTACATTTTTAGCCGAATAAACCTTTGAAAAAATAGCTACACATTTCGTTTGGATACAAAGAGAACAGCAAGAGTCAAATGTTTAAGAACTGGACGCTATACGCTGGCCTTAAAATTCCGTACTGTTCCCATGCAATCGCGAGAAACAACTGAAAATCGATGGTAGTTTCAATGAATGACAAAGTATTGAAGAAATCGAACTATTAATAACGTATACCTTGGAAATGGATGATGCCACAAAAAATGTATTTGAAGTAAATCGTGTGTTTTAAAGAGATCTACATTTCTTGTTAAGTACGTTTTCGTCCATCGCTTAATGTTTACCAGCTATACAAGATTATGCAAAATTCTTTCCAAATGACGAGGACTTCTAAGGCTATTCCCAGATAAATCAAGATATAGATTTTATTTGGGATGTAAATGTCCTTAATATATGGTACTTTAATCAAAATCTTTAGAGCCATTCTTTTAGAAAATAAAAAATTTCCAAAACTATTCCATGTAAAGGGTAGTTTGAGGTGGGGGATTGTCTTGAAAATCTTCATGTTCCACCTTTGAAAGGTTTTGCATTTAAATACCAAGTTTGGTATTGATCTGACATTTTGTTTTTGGGTTACGCAGACACACACCCACATACACACATATACATGGGCTTTTTTATAAAAGTGTTTCTTTTGTATTCAGGAGGCCTCTAAACATATATTTCCGGTGAAATCCTGGTATGAATTTTTGGGTGAAATGCAATACCTTCTCTGCCTACTATGTACGTGGTAGAGAAGGTGAAAAGAAGCAAATCATTACTGACTCTACTGTTACAGAGTCTTTCAGCATAGAGTAGGTACTTGATTCTACAAGACTTCCAGAGACCTTGCGAACATAGTAAATAATCTGCAATCTCCCAATTACTGAGTGCAATGAGGAAAGTGTTAATTACGAGGTCATACATAAAACTTAACCATAATAAACGGAAAATTTTAACGATTCCTTTTCTTCCTGAACTATACACATGCATCGGCACGAGTTTTATATCCTTAACTTGAAGGACGCCCAAAGGCCTGCTTCGCGGTTTTGACTCTCGTAACCGTGAAACCCAAATAAATAGGCATTATATACATAACATTACTTGAACCAGAACGATTTATTTCGTAAACAGTGTAGCAGCAGGTTTTAACAAGTTGATAAACAGCAGGCGACCAAACTGACCATGGCTTCTAACGTCAGTTACCTAATTTTTCTTGCCAGTAAAAGGATTTCGTCTACAGAGAAGCCATGGTTGACATTTAGGACAGTCTATAAATATGTTAAATCTGATTTTGTACCAAGAAAAACATACATTCTAATGCACAACGGTTTAGTTTTATACTTTGAGGAAGTAATAATAAATAATAATAATAATAACTTATATTGAGAATTACAATGTCTACATATATTTCTGTTCTTAAAGCTTCATTTTTCTTTTCATCTCATCCCTATTATTTACTCCTCCTCCAGTTATCTTTCTTTCATCTGTGTTCTTACTTCTTGCCTCCAAGTATTTCTGAGTCTGTCCCTTCCTCTTCTTTCAGATGGACACCATTCTCAAACTTTTCTGGGTATTGTTTCCTCTGGTAATCTGCTGATGTGTCCATATCAGTTTAGTTGTTTTTATTTTATACATTCTACCATAGAATTCCAATTCTTCATTTCTTCCTTAATAACATTATTCTTAATTTTGAATATCTTGCTGACCTTATACAATTTATTTTCATAGACAATAATTCCGATGTTAATTCTTTATTGAGTTTTCAAATTTCAGCTCGAAATGTGACAGCACTTGTTGCTAATGATTTGTATACTTGCAATTTAGTTTCTTTGATTATATTTCTGTTCCATAAAATACTATTTACCGTGGCTGCTGTTGCTGTACTTTTTTATTCTTTTCTACACGTCATTCTTCGAGTTTATCTTCTTTAACAATCTCTAATTGCCAAGTACTCAAATTCTTAACAATGTTTTATGAAACCTTTTTGATCTTCCAAAATTAAACCTTCAGTCTCTATTCCACATACCTACGAAATGTTTTATCTAAATTTACCTTCACGCCCCATTTTTACTTTCTCTACTACGTATAGTAAGTAGGGGAGGTATTACATTCCACCCAAAAATTCGATACCGAGATTTCACCGGAAATGCTGTTCTGAGGCCCCTGAATCCAAAAAACACTAAACGGTCCGTGTGTGTCTGTCTGTCTGTGAACAGCATAACTCTAAAACGAAAAGCCGAATAAACACTAAACTTGGTATCCTTAAAAGATGAGACACGAAAATGTTAAAGAAAATTAACCACCCCAAAACTACCCTTTACATGTAAACAGTTTCGTCATTCTTGATTTTCTTAAAAATAGCTCTAACAATTTTGATTAAAATACCATATGTTTAAGATATTTGTATGACAAATAAAATGTATAACTTAAGTTTTATGAGTATAGCCTATGAAGTTGTCTTCCTCCTGAATGGCTTTATGCATAATTGATAAAGAGATAGACAAACTCGTACTGTACAAAAATGCAGAACTGGTTAAAACACACAATTTATGCCAAATACGAATTTTTATAACGTAAACCATTTCCGAGATATTATTTGGTATTGATTTAAACTTCTAAATATTTATACTCTTTGCAAGGGTAAGTCGCTATTCGTTTTTTCTCTTGGTCATAGAAAGAGCATGGAATTTCAAGGCCACCACATAGCGACCCACTGTTTAAAATTCGGACTATTACTTTATCCTACTGTATTCTTCTTATACCTACAATGAAATGTGTAAATGTGTAATGAAAATTTATTATCAATCAACATGAAGCAGATATAATATGAATTGTTTAATAAGTTTGCAGAGGAGTGAGTAGAGACAGTCATGCAATTTTTTTAATTTCAGTGCTATTTCGAGTTTAAGACAGTGATATTTCATACGCTTCAGTTCTTTGGTCATTTTTTTTTCTTTTTGAGAGTTTAAACTTGTTCTAAATTGCTTAAAGGTAAAACAACTAAGAACTTATCAAATTTAGGTCAGTGTACATCTTACTTTATGTCCTGCTACTACCTGCTAATTGTTTTCATCTATCATCTGTTGACCCACATTTGGCAGACTAGATAATTAATTCAATAAACAGGTTACTAATATTAAAGAGATAGTAAGCTTAAGATAAGTGGCACATAAAGCACTAGAAAAACAATAAAAAAAATCCCGAAGAAAGTCTCTTAAACTTTGATATTTTCTCAAACATTAAGAAGTAAAAGATATGAAAATTGAACGCTGGTAGAGCTTAAAATTTGCAGCATATTCATAATTAGGAGCAAAACTTTTACAATAAAATGTGGAAAACGAGAGATATTCGAATTAAAATATGCTTGACACTGCAGAAAACTGTATGCTATAGAACGTATACAACACCAGTGTGTTAAGAGAAAGAATGGTTATATATGAGGCACTGGACACCTATATGAAATTTTTCTGAAGCAATAGCTTTTATTCTCTTCTAATACGTTTAATTTTAATAAAACTTTAAAATAGATTAGATGAAATGTTTTGAGGCAATTTAAGAATAAAACTCAGAAACTAGTTTAAAAAATCAGATTGAGTAATGTAACACTTTACTGCAAAAGTTGATAAGTTGATTTTTTTGGAGATACTTACACATTAAAGCAGAGGTTCCAAGTTGATAGTCAGGGGATCGGTGTGGGTACACGGAGTGTCATTAGAAGAAATAAACGTATAATATTATTGTCTGATAAATAGATAAATTATCAGCAATCCTTTATTAATAACTACAAAATTTCTGGCACGGTCCATGCAAAAGATATTAAATTACGCTAAAACGCCCATTAATCAAAATTAAACCAAATTCATCCATAGATTGCATAAAATCGCTCATGATATAGGTAACTTAAACATTGTCTTATCCTTCCTATGTTACCTCGTTTAGATTTTATTAAACACATGCGTCAGAATGACATAAAGCCTCCTTATTAACTGGTTTAGTGCTAAAGCTCCCACAGTGAAAGTTATATTTATGGTGTCATAAACCTGAACTCCATTACTACTTATATTTACATAGTTGATTTTTGGCAAAATAATAACTCTATAAACACACAAGCAAATAACAGTAAAGCAAAACATTTTCATAACCACACTGATTTTCTGTGTTCGGAGAGACTCGTATGATTAAAATGAAAAATGGCTATTAAAATTGGAATAATTTATTCCTGCACATTTTAATTTCACTTGTTTTTGAAAAATTAATGTGAGTAGAATGGTTTTAATTACTGTTTATTTAAATTTCCCTTGAAAGCTGATGTTTCCAATTTAAATCAGTGGTTTTATTTTGAGGATTTGTTGAAGATGCCCAATTATATTTTCTCTACTAACTGTAGTAAGTAGGGGAAGTATTGCATTCCACTCAAAAATTCAATTTCGCTGGGAACACACATGTTTTGAGGTTCCCTGATTCCAAATAAAGCATTTTTGAAAACATGTCGGTGTGTGTGTCTGCCTGTGTCTGTCTGAACAACATAACTCAAAAACTAAAAGTCGGATAAATACCTAACTTGGTATTTGAGTTCAGCATCTTCCAAGGATGCGATACAAAGGTTTTCAAGAAAATACCCCCACCCTACTCTACCCTTTACAAGGAAGACTTTTCGACTATTTGAATTTTCTAAAAAAGGCTATAACGATTTTGATTAAAACATCATATGTTTAAGATATTCTCATGCCAAACGAAATGTACATCTTGAATTTTCTGCAAATGTACCCAAAAGTCCTCTTCATTGTGAATGACTTTTGCATAACTGATAAACCGTAAGAGATACACAAAATTTACTACACAAAAAACGTGCATCTCCTTAAATCACACAATTTATGTCACATACATTTTTTTTTTTGTCGAGCGAAACATTTCCAATGTACTCCTTATTATTTGTTTGAATTTTCCATACTTATACTTCTTCTCAAATGGGAATTCGTTATTCGTTTTTTGTCCTAGATATGTAAAGAAAATGAAATGCTTCCCATAGCAACCAGCTCTGAAAAGATTTGACTATCGCTTAAAACCTACCATATTCCCCTTACATCTACAAGAAAATTAGCAATAAGATATTTTTGCAAATGTTTATCTCGATTAAAATAAAATAGATGGACAATAAGCGTTTGCAAAAATGGTTTGTACAATAGTAGAGAAGGTCATATAAGTGCAACACAAGATTTTTACATATACTTTCGTTTTAAGAAGCCTAGTGGTTTCCGCAGGGAGTATTAATCATGAAAAGTTAACATAAGATATATAATTTCTACCTGATTCGAAAGTATTTTACAAAAATTCCAGTTTACTCCGTATACATTATGAATAGGTTTCACTGTAATTCATTGTACATTCTCCATTAACTCATACAGCATGTTTTTACTGAAATTAGATACTGCTCATTATTAATTTTAAAACCCTCTCATTTATTCTACATTATTCCGAAATGTATTTCTGAGAAAAATATGTGGGAAGGCATGGAAATACTAGAGCTTGCGAAGGGGTGCACTGGCTGGAAGGATTAGGGAATCACTGCAATAGGGTGTCAGAAGGACGAAAACTTTCACCTCCTAAAACCTTATCGTAGAGTAGCAAGTCTAATGAGGGCTTCAATAGTACATTGCGATACAAGTGCACTGAGTACATCATGAAAGACGAGACGAAATCGAGTACATTCTGCCTCCGGGATTCTCCAATACACTTAGTGCATGTGTATTGTATACTATTTTAGTCGATGATGGTGAGTAATATAAATGGTACTTACGCGAGAATAAAATTAATTACTAACAGCTGTTGCATATAGTAATTTGAGTGGTAAGGTCAACATGCCTTCTTGTTAACCTTAAAATGTCAATAACTTGCAGCTTAATACTTAGCTGCGAATGAATTAAATCGGAAGCAAATAATAACAAAAAAAATTTGTGATATGATACATTCACATGACTTTTTCTACCCTCTATCGTTTACTAATGAGTATACAAACTACTAAAGCTACTTCATTTCAATCTAGCTAAACTTTTGAATAGCTGCCTTACAGATTTCGTTATAGATACAAACGTCACGTTTTAGAACTGGACGTTATACGCTGGCCTTAAAACTCCATACTCTTTCCATGCAATCGTGAGAAACAACTGAATGTTGACAGGACTTTAAAATAATGAAAAATTCGAACCATTAATAACGGATATCTCCGAAATGGCTTATGCCACAAAAAATTATTTGAAATAATTTGTGTGTTTTAAAGAGTTATACATTTTTGTGTAGTGCGTTTTCGTCTATCGCTTAAAGTTTACAGTTATATTGGATTATACAAATTCCTTCCGAATGAAAAGTACTTCATATGCTATTACTAGAAAATTCAATATATACATTTTATTTTTCATGTAAATATCTATAATATTTGGCTTTTAAACAAAATCGTTATAGCCATGTTTTTAGGAAATCAAAAATTTAGAAAAAAGTTTCATTTAAAAGGTAGTTGGGTGAAGAGATTTTCTTGAAAATCTTCGTGTCGCATGTTTAGAAAATGCTGAACTTAAATACCAAGGTGGTATTTATCCGACTTTTAGTTTTTCAGTTATGCTGTTCACACACACACGCAGATTTTTGTTTTTTAAAAATGCCTTTTTGGCCAGGGGGCCTCAAAACATAGTAAATTTCAGTTATCAAATACGATTATATTTCGTGTCTGAAATAATATATAAAAATTTAGAGGATTTAACCTAGTTCATGCATATACGTGCAGTAAAACAGACAAAACATCCTGAAATGTTTATTTACCAGCAATGAATACAGAAAATTCAACCTTCCACCAAGACAGCATGCACGGGAATGAAATTTCTATCTGCTACAACTATTGGCTTTAATGGGAACCAGGGTCTATGAAAATGCTTACAGGAAAACCTTGGATTTAGAGCAACGATTAAGGTTACGTAAGCAACTATAACTGCGATGAGATAGTATCAAATGTGCATCAAATGAGCGGGAAGTATTCATGAGGCTGTAGCTTCAATGCTATTTCCTTTCTGGAAACAACGTATGTGATAAAAAAGATTTGTTCGCATTATATGGACATCCATGTTAAACATTTTGATGTGTTGCATAAGTATGATTTTCTCTACTCGCTCCTTTATAAATTATTCTTACAAAATCTCATTCTTCTATCTACTTCGTGTTAATCGAGATAAACTTATGACACATTTACCTACACATTTCGTTGTAAGGACAAGAAGAATACAGTAGGCTAAAGCGATAGTCAGATTTTTTAAAAAGTTGATTGCTATGTGATGGCTTTGAAATTCCATGCTTCTTACAGGATCACGAGGAAAAAAAGGATAGCGACTTACCATTTGGAAAAAAAATAGTGAAGCAGCACCGTGATAACGACTTGCATTCGGGAGATTCATGGGTTTTTGTGCGTCCGATCTGGAAACTTCAAGGACCCCGTTCTTGATAGCACCCGCCGTTATCCGGATCTGATTGCCCTTGAGATCTCTACCATCATCCCTCTCTCCCAGGGTAGCGAGGCCTCTCCGTTCGTACCTTTACCACTTGAAAAAAGTGAACTCATTTTAAAATTCAAACCAATAACAAAAAACCTATATTTGACATAAATTATGTGCTCTAAGATCTAATTTTTTGTGTATTAAGATTTTTTCAATCTCTTACGGTTTACCAATTAAAGAAAAATCGTTAAGAATTTTAATACTTACATTTTTATTTGTTATGAAAAGCTCTTTAAGAGTTCAAACATAGAAACATTATGGAAATCTATCAAACATAGTCAATAAATAAACCAATAGGGAAAATGTGGGAAAATGCACAAGATTGGTGAGAATCACTCAATAATAAACCAAGAAAAGAAGCTGTGGCCCACTTCAGATTGAGAAACGATCATGACTATCTGTCGAGCACTTGAATAGCATAAGCATATTTCAATCATCTGCAGTACCGGTGCCACAATGAATTCAAACCACCTTCTAACATGCGCTGGTCTAGATCTATATTGTCAAAGTCACGGTAACATTTGTAAATTGTATTGGGATCCAGAAATGGTATGCAGCATCAATATAGTCTACGTAAAACGTCACACCATGAAATCATATTTTGTATTATTACATTCAACCTAACAATTGCTCTTATCGAACTCTCTGTATTATTTTATTTATTCATTTAATATAGGTACTATTAGCACTTTTGAATTTTGAAATGTACTATTAATAAGATACCTGATATGTAAAGGATTAAATTCCAATAAGACCGTTTGTAACAACATATCTTTTAACCAAAATCATTGAAGTCATTTTTACTTTCTCTACTACGTATAGTAAGTAGGGGAAGTATTGTATTCCACCCAAAAATTCGATACCGGGATTTCACCAGAAATACATGTTTTAAGGCCTCCTGAATCCAAAAAAAGTATTTTTGGAAAAATGTCCGTGTATGTCTATGTGTCTGCCTGTGATCAGCATAACTCAGAAACGAACAGTAGATAAACACCAAACTTGGTATTTAGGTTCAGTATCTTCCAGAGATGCGACACGAAGGTTTTCAAGTAAATCCCCCACCCCAGATTACCCTTTATATGGAACATTTTTCGAAAACTTTTATTTTCTCAAAAACCGCTCTAACGATTTTAATTAAAGTACCAGATGTTTAAGACATTTTTATGGCAAATAAAATGCATATCTTGAATTTTCTGGGAATGTCTCCCATTGTGAACGACTTTTGCATAACTGGTAAACCATAAGATATAGACAAAATTTTACTACACAAAAAAATGTAGATCCCGTTAAAATACACAGTTTATGTCATATACATTTTTTTTGTTGAGTGAACTATTTTCGAGACATTGCTTGTTATTCCCTTAAATTTTCCAATACTTATACTTTTTCTCAAATGGGAATTCGTTATTCATTTTTTTTGTCTTGGATATACAAAGAGTATTAATCTGTGGCAAAGAGAATGCTGCTGCACATAGCAACCAGCTATTAAGAGATATGTCTATGCTTAAAGGCTACTGTATTTCTATATTGCCTTTGCAAATATATATTCCCCCAACACCTACAAGAAAATTAGCAATAAGATAGAATCTGCAATTGATTATCTCGATTAACATGAAGAAGATGGAGAATAAGCGTTTGTAAAAATAGTTCGTACAAGAGTAGAGAAAGTCATGTGAGTGTACCACATCAGATTTTTTAAAAAATAAAAAATAGCGAAATATTCCATGTAAAGGGTATATCGGGAGGGGCGATTTTCTTAAAAAAATCTTCCTTTTAGTATTTGGTATTTAGACTACTTTTTGTTTTTGAGTTATGGTATTCAAAGGCACACACACACAGATCTTTCTCTAATATTTTTTTTCAGAGACCCTCAAACATGTACAACCTCAGGTGAAATCTCGGTGTTGAATTTTTGGTTGGAATACGATACTTCCCCTACTTACTATAAGTAGTACAAAAGGAAAAATATCATGGCTGCTTGACACGCAAGACTGCTGTAGTATAAATATTCAACAGAAGCCAGCTCCGATAACACGGTCAGCCACTGCGGAATAATACAACATTGTCACCCTGCGTCGGCAATAGCGCTGAATCTTTCTTTTGTAAGCGTTGTGCAAAACTTGAGTAATCTGGTATTCACGTTTCTGAGTTACGGGAAATCCCAGGCACTGATCTCAGGCTATTTTCGTCACTCTTCAAAGTTACAAGCGTCTCAATCAGGAAATCATTTGGTATAAATGTCACATATACCTTATTTTATTGTTTCTGAAAACCTCCGGTTAACATTAATTGCTGTCAATTACTCCCTGTGAGATACCTGCATGGTTAACAAATTATTAGGGACATCCTGGATGACGGTATCTAAAGGAAAAACCATTCCTGTGAAGCAATCTAAAAAGACCAGTGATGTAAAACAGCGGAAAACAAGATAACAGGGTAACGTACAGGGAAAAGACTTTGATCTTTGTATCTGTGCTCTATTATTACTATATGCGTCAGTTGAACGTTAAATAAATATTAATATACATAAAATTATTATCAGGAAACCCGTTTATTATCTTTACTTTCTCTACCAGCTATCGAAATAGGTAAGAGGAAGTACTGCATTCTGCTCAAAAAATTCAATGTCGATATTTCACTAGAAAAATATGCTTTGAGGCCCACTAAACAAAGAAGTCAGTTTTAGAAAAAGGTCCATGTCTGTGTGTGCCTGTCTGTGAACAGCATGGTACAAAAACGAAAATTATAAATACCAAACTTGGTATAATATTCAAGAAAATCCCTCATCTAACTGCCCTTTACATGGAAACCTTTTCCATAATTTTGATCTCCGTAAAAATGCCTCTAACGTTCTTGATTAAAATAACATATTCAAGATATTAACATGAAAAATAAACATACATCTTGAATTTTCTGGGAATAGTCTGTGAAGTCCTCTTCATTCAGAACGAATTTTGTGTAGTTTTGTATAACGTGTAGACAATGAGATAAACGAAAATATACTACACTAAATGTGTAGATATCTTTAAAACCTACAATTTATTTCAAATACGTTTTCTTATAGCATCAGCCATTTCCGAGATATCAGTTATTATTGGTTTCAGGTTTTTAATACTTTGTTATTTTTTAAATTTCTGTCACTATTCGCGATATCATGCAGAGTACGGAATTTCAAGGCCAGCATATTGCGGACTCGCTTTTAAACATCTTACTATGGATTCAGTTTCCTCTAACACCGTGTGCATATAAAGAAATGCATAGCAAAATTATCTCTCCAAACGTTTATGTCCATTAACGTCAAGTATGTAGAAAAAAATAGCTTTGTATGAATATTTTGTAGAAGTTATATCAGATTAACGATAGTGGGTAGAGAAATTCATGTGAATGTAACATATATGACCTTTTTTAGGTTTTGTTACATATTTCATTTTACAAAGCTCAGCATAATACCGGTTTCTTATTCCTTTTTGACTATTTTCTCTCTGAACAGCGTGAGTTTTATTTCACTCTGGTGTATTCTGTTAAGCTGAAGAAAAGAAATAGAATCATGAAAGGTAACTTTTTATATAACTCGCAGCCATGCTGCCCCCCCCCCCAGTGTTGCTTACTGTCCTCGGTTTTTTGAAAACTTTAAACCATTTAAGCGATATTGGAACCAATCCAAGGGCAGAATTGTATTTCTAATTATTTTAACTGTATAATTTCCTACGTCAACCACTTTATTCCCGCGAGCATGTGCGTCATACGAGAGAGCGCAGTTATGTGTCTTCCAATGCCAATATCAACCTGTTTGTCTGCATGAAGGAGTACAAACACGTCAATATATACTTAAAATTCATTGCACACCTTCATAGAGATTATGATGCGAGAATTTGAACCAGTTTTGGGAAGTCCTGCTTTAATAATAATAATAATAATAATAATAATAATAATAATGAAATACTTATCACGAAGGGGCCCTCGCAACCGGGACAGAGCACCGCACGCAAGCCGGTCGGCCCTTGTGCTTCCGTGACCCCTGGGAGGGAAGGATGAGGGAAGAGACCCAAAGGGCAATCAGATCTGGATGTCAACGGGAGCAAGCATGAACGGGGTCCCTAACGTTTCCAGATAGAATTCATCGGGATGAATTACAGAGCGCAAGCCACCGTCCAGCCTCAGCCCGCCGTACACCGTCGCTTGGTCCTATAACCTTGAAACAGATGACAAGGAAGACGATGGGTACAGGAAATGAGAGGAAGGAGAGTGTGGTAGAAGAAGAACCACCCCAGCATTCGCCTGGCGACCCGGGGAAGCCACTAAAAATCAATGGGCCAGAGTGGGCGGTTGCCGGGGATCGATCCCGAGACCTCCCAAATGCGAACCACAGACACAAACTGAGCTATCCCGATCGGTTTTAATAATAATGATAATAATAATTTATTGAAGTACTAAGACATTACTTGTAGTGTACTTCCCACTGAAATTGGCCTGGTCACCGTTCAGGTGGGCATCCCATCTTATGTTACAAATTACATTGCACATTACTACTTTAGTTCTTGTTTATTTATTTATAATTCATTGTTCATTTCCTATTTTAACAGTTCCATTTCCATTTATTTTTTAGTTTTTCCTCAAATTTGTCTAAAATTTTATTTAATTCCGTTCTCCTATTCATTCTAAACACTTTCTTTTCTTCAAATGTCAGTTTCCCTGCACTCAAACACTATATATTGTACATCTTGTTTCCCCCACATAGTGGGCATTCACCTTTGGATAGTCATTTCGTTGACCTTTTAACCTAAACGCCTTATCTTAGCAATGATATCCCCTTCTTTTTTCTGTATTGGTGTTCTCTGTATACCTCCCTCTTTCTCAGTTGTTCATTTTTACTAGTGGTCTCTTCTGTTAGTTGACCAATTTTTATATCTCAATATCTTTATATCTACTCCTTGCCCCTTTTCAAAAGCATTTTTTCTCTTTTTTGTCTTTTTCTCCAAATATTCCCCAAGCCGTTGTTTTCTAGAGAAGCCCTACTTGGAATTTTAAAACTCGGAATGATTTATCATGTCAGGGACACCATAGTCAAAACATTAATATACGTAGAAACAGCGAGTTTTCTGAGTTTACGTTTCATCAAACTGTGGATTATAAGTGGAAATTAAAAAGAATGTATAACTAACACCTTTCTCTGTATTGACTTTACGTCCCTTTAATTACATGGTCATATCGCGACGGATCTGTTAAGAGAAATCTTGCGGTTCAATGCGTGGCGGACAGTTAACCTTCTAGGTATCATCCTTGTACCACGCCATTTGCTTTACATGTCCACAAAGACCGTAGTGCATAGAAACTGTACTTCTGCTTCTATACATGACGGGCAGATGGCAATTTTGATACATGTCCACAGAAACCTTAGTGCTAGGCAACTGTATCTCAGCTTCTACACGTACCGAGCAACTGGAATTAGGGCGCTGTCTAGTTTACCTGATTTCATTATCTGTTAATAGATGGCAGAACATTTGTTTACCATCTATTTTTCATGTTTTACTATAGTTTTAGACTTAAGGTGGAACTTTAGGTCGTGATATTAAATTCCAATCCGGTATTTACCTTGGCAACTGAGAGGAACTATGAAACAAATACAGTCAGATTGATCGGCCCACGGGATTTGAACCCGGGACATCCCAAATGAGGGCCACAGACGTTACCGCCGAAGCCACCCGGCTCAATAACTAACACTTATTCTGCAGATTTGAGGAGGAGAGAGAAAGAGATCACTTCTAAATTCAGACAATTACTAACCCATTCCTTGTCAACCACTAATAAAAAAAAATTGCGCACTCAGCCTTAGATATTATCTCAAACTCTCGATTCGCGCTAATAGTATATTGCAATACAGTATATTAAACAGATCATTAGAGAACGGGGAAGAGTTTGAAAATACGAGACAAAGTCGGATTAGTTAATTCAAAGGATTGACATATATACAAAATCAGTTTACAATAGGAAATATATATTTCATCCTGCATGCATAGAAGTACCTTACAGTTTTCAATTAGATTTCAAATTGATATTTTCAAAACTTTTTAAGCACAATAGTTGATAGCAGTGGAACCTAGTCAAGAATAGCAGAGATTATAATGCATTTTTCCAAATTTAGATTCATAATTTTTTTTCCAGCAAATTCAAAGGGTGCTCCTGTACTATGCATACTTGTTTGTTGTTTTAACTACAGGTATATAACTGGATTAATGTGATCAATCTCTTTGTTACAGAGACTGAAATAAGGGATCATCATTATCCATAACTCTCATCCCAAACTGCAAGACATCCATGATACTGTTTCTGATAAATCGATGGAGGCTATAGTGACATGACTTCATCGGTGCAACAATTTTTTTACAACCAACATTGGCAGCAGTGAACATCGGGTTCATCACCTACCTTACCTTGAAGACGGAAAGCAGAAGATTATTTCAATATTTAAACATCTTCTCGAAAGACTAATCTAAAATTATTGATCCAATTATACGATTTGAAATATTTAAATACCCATGGAAGTTGACAAAGAACAGAAAAACATATGAACCTACAATACCATATTGCTTTAAACAAATACAACCCAAAACACATTAAAGAGACTTCTTTTCTTCGGCTCATGTGGTGGCATTTCAAAACTTTTGCCACATGAGAGACTGTCACAAAATTGATAAGTGATCACAGACTAACATTCAGTTGCCATTCTTAGCCATAGTCATTTATATGGTATTAGAGGTTCTTAAATCTACTCTTATTTACTGCATCTGTTTTCATATTTAAATTATACATTTATAATTCATTTCAAGATTTCAAGAATACATCTGTATTCTGCTTATTCAAACTATTTTAATATATTTTTCTGTTAGGAACTTTCTTTTATTCAGTATCTTTATGGCAAACCCATTTTAGTTCAGATTCTTAAATCAAGTATAAAACTACCCGCAAGTTTTTCTGACATAGCATTTAAGAAATCCATACAGCTTTGTGATAGAAAAAAGTTGATTCAGTTCGGTAAGCCATGCTGTGGTCTAAGGAACAAATTTTATTCGCTAATGACGATAGAAATCTGTCTTTGTAGGGTCTAAGATGGGTATTTCGACACTCTAATACCATATTTATTTATATTAAACATGCGTTTCCATTTATAGGAAAAATCAAATTTACATTTATTTAATGAAGGTGGTTGGTGCTATTTATATAATTTAACTGTGATAAAATAGGCTTTGTGAAAATGCTAAGCTAAAATCTGAAAGTGTTCTAATAGATTTCCTGTTCTTTTAGCACAGACTTTCAAAACACTTCGTAATGCATTTAGTAATTCAGTTTATAAAACCATAATAGCCGAAGATTCCCGAGACTACATTATTTCTAAACAACTCTGTGCCACTGTTGGATTTTATTTTATTAATCACTTCTATAAATGTAACCCTTCAAAACGCATTCATGTAAGGAAACTGCTAAAATTTCAATGGCGATTTTACAAGAGTAAGGTAGTCTATATTAATAGTATATATTGTGGTAGACTTCTTTTGGAATATCGATAGTAATCATGGATTTTATGGTTGGTTCTTGCTTTTTACCACTACTTACATTTATGGCAAAAATGCGTAACGAGTTTATTAATTTTAAAAGCCGATAAGAACCCACATTATTCTGCATCGCCAATTACAGGAATCGAAATTTTCACTGTAGGCTACTATGTCTTTATCACCCAATAGGAAGTAGTCTCCACGATTATTATACGATTTATAAATTAAAATACTGTGAAGCATTTAGGAAGGCATTGTCTTTCAAAGTGTATTAACTCTATGCCTAAAATACAATTAAGTATGTCAAATTTATATATCAAGCTAATAGAAACCAAAAAAGGCACTGTAATTGCATCTCTGGAGAATAATATATATATGTATATATTTCCGCCGGCACCCTAAACGTTTATCATCACGCAGAAATGTAGTTCAAACAAACATTTAGGAGAAATTTGAAACTCTGTGTAGCTGAACAATATTATTCATTGTGTAAAACAAGATTGTTATTCCATTTAATGAATAAGAAAGAACCTGTAGATTTTTCTGTAACAGAATGGAAGTCTTAAAATAGAGGCTGTCTTTATATTATTAACCTAACTTATTTGAATCTGTACTAACCAAAAACAAAGGAATTGTTTTAAGAAATATTTTGTTTTCCAAAAGTTATCAAGAAAAAAACAAAAATTATTATGAGTTTTTTGACTTGTGTAATACTTTGCTCAATCATCATAGAACGTATTTTTTCAGAAGAAATCACACTTTCTTTATTTTTAAGTAATATAAGTTTTCCAAATAATGGTTCTTCAGAACAGTTATTATTTTAAAAGCCAAAACACGAAATATTCAAATTCTTCGGCTCATTGAAATTATTTATGGCAGTCAACTGGTTTGGCAGGTTCCGTGGAAGAAATAATTCGAGTTCATTTAAAAATTAAACTTCATATTCTTTAGTCTTTACTGGTATTATCGAACAGTTAAAAATGTAACAATAAAGTTAGGGCTTCTGCTCTAACACAAAGTCTATCAATCTCACAAATTCATTTATTTTGGCCTATTTAAAAATAAAATCATATTACTGTCCATAGATGCACATGCCTCCCTATGGCTCATCTGCAAGGGGTGATATCTTCGGTGTTAAATTGGTACAATTAATTGACTCACAACCTTTTAAAACTAGAAAAAGTTTTGTTTGTAACCTTAATTGATGCTAAATAATACAGCTCTAACAAAACTAAATAGAACAGAAATAATAATGAAGACTATTCACTGATGCACTTTTAAAATAGAATAAAGGGCAGAAACAGTGTTTCTTAAAAGAATAAAGGAGTAAATTTACATATTTATTTCTGCACAAATCTACTTTTTCGTATCACAAGTATCAAGATGAATCTATCCTTTCCAGGTTTGCTTTTAAAAGAATTTTCTCCAAAGGAGTTCTTTAAATTCATTTTGATAGCTACATGTTCTGCAGCGGGTGTGTTAATTGGCTGGGGATGGGCAAAAGTAAGTATATAGTTATACCTGTAATATTATAGGTGGGTAATACAATGATGAAGTCTATTTTCAGCAAGATTGGGTTCCTGCTCACTAAGTAAGAATTTTCCGAGAGTTTTTACCCAGAGAATTTCCAAATAAGTCAATAGGTCGAAGGGAATCAACTAAATGACCACCGGATTTTGCCCTTATGGATTTCTGTGTTAGGGATGTTCTAAAAGGTTTTTATAAGAATACCTCTTACTGCTGATGACATAATTCAGTTCTATAGGGAGGCATGCCAAGAACTAAGTAATGCTTGCGTGTCAAATGTAGACTGCAGCCGAAGACTAACAGACTGAATCTCACAAGAGAATATTCTAATGCTGTGTGTCACTTTATAAATGTGTTTATGCTATTTACGTTTCTTTGCATACTTCGCATTTCATTACCTCATATTTACTGTATACCTATTTTTACCCACACCTGTGGTATTATTTATTATAAGCTCTAACGTAATTTATTATGTATGTACAGGATAGACACACGTGATTTCTTCTAATTATTTAATAATTAATTTTACCCAAAGTTAGTGTGTTAATTCACTAGTCCAAAAATCATTTTTGGTTAAATGTGGCTATTTATTGCTGGTAATTTAATGTATGTTCCTTTATATTTATATAAATTATTACTGAACCTATATGTTTCAATATAAGAATGTAAGGGAGTGTTTTTACATTTTTGACGAAATAAATTATTATGTGACTAACATTTATTTGACTTTTTTTTCGAAAGAGAAATATGATCCTTGCCTTTTATTCCTCTCCTTACTATCAAAAACCTTCGAAATTGAACAAATAAAAACCCTCTTTGATTCCTCTATGATCACTTATGGAGGAAGTATTGTATTCCATCTAAACATTCTACAGGTTGAACCATTTAAGTTGAGACTGTACAATATCTCCAAAAATAAGCGTTGTAGTAAGAAATGTCTTTAATAGCAGTTGCTTGATATTATGGGGGAAAGTAAATGCCATTAGTCGTGTTTTATTTGGATGACGTTGTGATGGTTATTTTAGGGTCAATGTAACTTTTTAAATGGGAACCTGCCTTTTTTATGTTGTTTTCTCACTCTTCATAAACAACTTAAGAACATTTATATAAAGCATTTTGTAATGGTTCTTACACTAACGTAAATAACAAAATTTCTGAATGGCTGTGTAAAAGAGCGCATTGAATGATTGAACCACCCATGGATGGTCATTTGAGAGCCAAGTTACGTTTCCTAATTGGGAACCAATATCTTTTTATTTTGTTTCCTTATTCCTCCTCACAAAATAAACAACTTTTTGTAAACCATTTTCTATTGTGAAAACAACATACAAAATGTAGGCTTCCCTTTAAAAAAATTAAATTGAGCCTAAAATGACCATTGTAACGTCCTCCAAACGTAACACACTAATGACATTTACTTCCCCCCATAATATCAAGCAACTTTATTCATGACATTTCTTTCTACAACGCTTAGTTTTGGAGATATTGTACAGTCTCAACTTAAATGGCCCACCCTATACATAGACATTTCATAGGAAATACATGCTTAAAGTAACTTGAATGCATATTATAATAATAATAGTAATAATAATAATAATGAAGTTTTAAAAAGCTACGTGTGTGTGAGTGAGAGAGAGAGAGAGAGAGAGAGAGAAAATAGTAACACATAAATACCAAACGAAAAGTGAGAAAACTTGCAAATTTTTGTCCTTATTCAGGCCTCGTTCGAGCAAGAATATCGAAGATTTTCTACCAAATTCTTCACATTGCAAACAAAGAGTGTTTTGAACTTATTGGAAAGAAAAAGTATGAATTTAGTTGTCATCTCTGCCCATCGGCCCCAGCTTTGATTCCCAGGTGAGGCGTAGGGAATCTTTCTTTAATTGATCATTGTCTAACTCCGCAGAGTATGAAAGATAAATTTGACTGTGTTTCATATGTAAAGTGTATCGCATCAATGATAAAAACACATGTACATACCATTGTTTTACAAATACCATCAAATTAACAATTGATGGCGTTATTGCCCGCTGAACTGTGGGGTTTCTTAATTGGTTTTTCAGTTATTAAAAACACTAATTCACTTCCACATTCATACTTCCAGACAGTGCGGTGATAGGGAATGATTCTGGTTAAAGAAAAATTTCCAGCCGGAAATCGAACCCAGGTCTACTGAGTTGACGCGTCAGAACGTGGACCACTCTATTGCAGAAGCATTCTAATTACATCACTGTGATAAAAAGCCTGATGTACGTGAGGTTAGTGTAGGTAATTCATTAATGTAAGTACAATTCAGAACGCCAATTAAAATGTTAAGTTAAAAAAGGGTATGTAACTAGGTGAGGTCTAATGCATTATCCAGTAACTTGAATGAGATGTGTTTTCTAATGCATAGAAGTGGTAAGCCTTAACACACATGCTATTACATGGAATCCACGGACCAAACATTTCCTAATTCTAAATATATATTAGTTTATGTGAAAATACACAACGATATTCAGCACACATTCTTTTAGATGCCTGTTTAAAATATTTCCTTTTTGGATTCTATATTTTTGTAATTTACCCAACAGGTGCATTCCAATAGTTCCAACAGTTTTAACATTTAAAACTCTACATGACAGAAGATACTAACCGACTTGCGTAATTTTATTGGTGATTAAGGTTAATGTATTGAATTTCGAAAAGTGAACGTCAGATTCTGGCTTTGGTGTTCAGATCTCTTGAGTAAATAAATTTGGTCTCAATCAATGAACTTTTTATACAGAGTTATTTGTAGGATTTTACAGTTATCTGACACGGGGAGAATATAAATTAATAGCTACAAATCTTAGTTATTCATAGCTTCGCTTTATTATTTGCAGTAATAGTAATGCATAAGAAGATAATTTGGAATATAAGATTGATAAAATAGTTTACTTTAAGTTTCATATTGCATAAAAGATAGCGTATTTGTATGTTCCTAATTTAAAATCCAATTATGAAACGTCATACAAAGTAGAAAAAACTACCTATTCGATACTCAGACTCATAAATCATATTAGGGGAAAGTTGTCCAAATTGTACCAATTTATAGATTTTGTTTACTACAACTCAAATAACTTTTATAAAACTTGTTTAACAATATAACATTATCTTCAGTCTTTTATATTAAAAAGTTCAAAATTAAAACGTTTAAGTCTCTAAAAGGTTGTGTTTCTTAAAGTCTGCAAGTGATACAATTTAGGAAACTGGTCGTTCTGCATGATCTAGGGGTACCATGCTAGCCTCTAGTTCCCGAGGTCGCAGGTTCGAACCCGGCGTAGGGCGATGGATTTTTTCGGACGTAAAAAATCCTTAGCATGTCTTCCTTCGGAAGGGAAGTAAAGCCGGTGGTCCTGTAGATTTACGGCACGTAAAAGAACCTCAAGCCTGATAAAGTGGCCTCTGAGCAAAATTACCGGTCTTTCGCGGCCAATATAGGACCATTGTAGTTAAACTGCATCCAAGAGCATAAAACTCAATTTTTTTCGCGCTTTGTATTCTTACATTTTAAGATAGAGGAGGAATATACAATTGCGTATTTAATTTTATCGCGATTAAGGTGTGTTACTAGAGGTTTTCAATATTTATAGGTAACGCAAAATAACTTTTTCTCACCTTTTTCTTGGCCCCTGCACACTTAGCATGGATTCAAATTTTGCACTTCATGCGCCTGATCATTTCTTCTATTCTGTATTTATTACACAATTCACAGAACCACGTCTCACTTTTACCAGTTGATATTTTTTTCTTGGTCGTTTTCGCTGCAACGCTGTTACCATCAAGGTATCTTCTTTACATATGGCCTCACTGTTCTAGTCATTTCTTTGGCCACAGCTTTACGTCTTACTTTATCCTTGCTGTTTTCAAATTGTCTTTATTCGGACTGCTTATTAGCCCAAACATTTTCTGACTGTCTGTCTTGGAGTCGTTGCTGCTGTTCTTTTCGCGGCTATTTTGGGTAAAAGAGATATTTCCATAAACACTTTCACTAAGGCTCTGTAACGAAGAAAAGAAATAGTTTCATAAATAGTACCTACCTAAGTGATATTAAAAAACAAGTTAATGCCAAGAAAATCTAATACACATTTTAGAATTTGATCACACATTCAACCTATGAAGTGCCAGGTTTGTTTTCACTTGTCTTATTAACGCAATTCTCTTAGCTACGCATACAAAAATTAGATTACAACTAGGTATACAAAATGTTCCTTTTCCAGCAAATGAAACATTTCTCACCATAGAACGCTCAGAACTGAAATAATGGTTGTCTAATTGCGAGTAGTTGACGATGCCAGATGCTACATAAAACACCAATTTTATAAACCTGGTATAAATTAGGAATCATTACAATATAGGCAACTCTCCAGGTAGACCATTAAAGTTGAGACTGTACAATATCTCCAAAATTAAGCGTTGTAGAAAGAAATGTCTTTGATAAAAGTTTCTTGATATTATGGGGAAAGTAAATGCCATTAGTTGTGTTTTGTTTGGAGGACATTATGGTGGCCATTTTAGGGTCAGTTTAATTTTTTTTAAATGGGAACCTACATTTTGTGCGCTTTTTTCTCATTCCTCATAAAAACAACTTTTGTATAAAGCATCTTGCAATTTTTCTTACAAAGTAAATGACAACGAAAATTCTGAATGGCTATGTACGAAGAGGACAATAAATGGTTGGACCTATTCAGTACAGTGCAGCATAATAACAGATGCCGAGGAGGCAATGAGACGTTGTGTTCGTTGTTTTGTTTACTTTCCACGATAGGACGGTTTCCTTGTATCTGTCATTGGTATACTTGCAGCCGCCTTCGAATCCAGGTGGATCCACTAGAATTAGCGATCACCGAGTAACAACCATCTGTTCCATTCAAGTCGTTAACATTTGAAGCGTACTCACTTGACTGTGGATTGAAATGTATCAACTTTTTCAACCAGAAAAAGTAGAAATACTTCACATTTACAGGGAATCCAGAATAGATGTTGAAAAGGCTATTCTTCTGTTTGCTGAGAGGTTTCCTGCTAGAAAAATTCCATTAAGAGCTTAGTTTTATCGTGTGATAAAACAATTCTCCGAAGAAAGCAGTGTCCAGCCAAAGAAAAGGAGGCACAGAACAGCTTCGGACGAAGATAGGGAAGTTGCGGTGCTAGCTGCAGTAAATTACAACCCCCATGTCAGTTCTCGCGAATTAGCAATTAATGCGGGAATATCCAAAAGCAGTGCCCTCAGAATAATGAATCGGGATAAATTCCATCCCTACCATGTGTCATTACATCAACAATTACATGGTGACGATTTTCTGAGAAGATTAACGTTCTGTAGTTGGACACAAGACAGGCTACGGGTTAACAGCAACTTTTCACTTTCTCCCGAAAATTCGATACCGAGATTTCACAGGAAATACACGTTTTGAGGTGCACTGAATGCATAAAAAGCATTTTTGGAAACATGACCGTGTGTCTGTCTGTGTATCTGTCTATGAACAGCGTAACTCAGAAAAGAACAGTCGGATAAACACCAAACATGGTATTTAGGTTCAGTATCTTCCAGATGCGACACGAAGGTTTTCATGAAAATCCCCCACCCCAGATTACCCTTTATTTGGAACATTTTTCGAAATCATTACCTATCTTAGGGTAATAAATGTTCAAAGTGGTACCTTGAAGTAGAATTTTGTAGCTTCATGTATGGAAAGCCAATTTGAAGGAGTTGTATTGTATTTCGACTGTTGGGGAGCCGAAATTGAAGTACTTGCAACAGCACGTATGATACAAAGTTTCCGGTGGCCTTCGCTCCAAGTTTAAAAAATTAACTTTTTAATTTGAATGCCTCTTTAAATATTATATATATTTATGTTTGCCTCGGCTGCGTCAGTATTAATTTTGTAGAAACATGTTTCTTTTAACAGGTGTGATACGGCTAAAGAATGTAGGCTTACACAAATTATAATTTTTACTTCACTCCACTTATTAATCCTTCACACGATTATATAACACTTCACTGATATAGAGAGCTGTGTGATTATTTATTAGTTACTTGCACTTTTTAACACGTAAACTATTTTTGTCTTACACTGAATACGTATTAAACTTCTCGAGGACACGTCTCGCGTCCGGTTAAGAACGCTGTCTACAAGCAACTGGCGCCTGAATTTGTACAATTTGCTCTATTTCAGTTTTTGATTGACTAATCCTACTCCAATAGAATACTTTTATTTAACTTTTAGGTTTTCCGGTTTTTGATTGGCTATTTATAAACTGTCTCAAAAATATTACATTATTGTTTCCAATAATTACTAGTAGCATTATTAAACTTTCCAATTCATTATTGTCTCAAGGTTATCTCATTTTTACCTATTTTTAGCAACTTTGACCTATATTCTCACAGCTCCTACATTATTAAATTACGTAATACATTCACTAACATTATTATACATGTACACAATAATATAAACATTAATACAATGACTGTTACATACATTTTATATATTATATTATACACATTTTGCTTTATGGTGGGCTGTTATTGTATTTTATATTATATAATTTGACTGAAATCATTTAAGTGTTAAAAATACTGCCTCAACCTTTCTACCTCAATGCATTTTCCAATGAATGATTGGTTTATCCGTAAAAGCAGTCTCTTTCAATTCTGGCACAATCATTTCATATGCAAGCCTTCATGTTGTCCGGAGTCGGTGTTTCACAATACACTTTTTCCTTAAGGTAACCCCATAAGAAAAAGTCTGGTGATGTAAGGTCAGGAGATCGAGCTGGTGAGTTAATGGAACCTGCGCATCCTCCGACGATAATCGTAATTGATATTTAAAACATCCCTAGCAGTACGTGCATAGTAAGCAGGGTATCCCGTCGTGCTGACATTAGCGACCTGGTTTGTGATGGCACATCTTCTAACAATAACGGCAACTCCTCCGTTAATAAGTTTCTGTACTTTGCACTTGTTAAGGTGCCAGCAATGAAGTACGGTCCAGTTACCTTGTCACCCAAAATCCCACACCACACATTAACAGACCGGGGTCTCTGACGTTCCGCTTCTCGTAACCAATGTGGATTTTCCACAGTCCAATAATGCATATTATGTCGATTTACTTCGCCATTATTTGTGAAATACACTCATCACTAAACAATAGCAACTGAAAAAATCTGATGTGTTACACTCACATGACTATGTCTACTCTTGTACAAACTATTTTTACAAAGGCTTATTCTCCATATGCTTCATGTTAATCGAGATATCGAGAAGTTAATCTTATTGCTAATTTTCTTGTAAATACAAGGGGAATTGCTAGCCTTTAAGCGATAGTCAAATATTTTAAGAGCTGGTTGCTATGTGGAATATTCCATTCTCTTTGCATTACCAGGACAAAAAAATGAATAACGAATTCCCATTTGAGAAAAAGTATAAGTATTGGAAAATTTAAGGGAATAACAAGCAATACCTCGAAAATGGTTCACTCAACAAAAAATGTATATGACATAAATTGTGTATTTTAACGCGAGCTACATTTTTTGTGTAGTAAAATTTTGTCTATCTCTTATGGTTTACCAGTTATGCAAACGTCGTTTACAATGAAGAATACTTTTGGAGACATTCTCAGAAAATTCGAGATATACAATTCATTTGCCATAAAAATGTTTTAAACGTATGGTATTTTATTCAAAATCGTTAGAGCCATCTTTGAGAAAATTAAAATTTTCGAAAAATGTTCCATGTAAATGGTAATCTGGGATGGGAGATTTTCTTGAAAACCTTCGTGTCGCATCTCTGGAATATGCTGAACCTAAATACCAAGTTTGGTGTATAACCGACTGTTCGTTTCTGAGTTATGCTGTTCACAGACACACAGACGGACATGTTTCCAAAAATACTTTTTTTGTATTCAGGAGGCTTCAAAACATGTATTTCCGGTGAAATCTCGGTATCGAATTTTTGGGTGGAATGCAATACTTCCCCTACTTACTATACGTAGTAGAGAAAGTAAAAATTAAATTGACCCTAAAATAACCATCACAACGTCCCTGAAATAAAACATGACTAATGTCAATTACTTCCCCCTTAATATAAAGCAATTTTTATTAAATGCATTTCTTTCTACAACGCTTAGATTTGGAAATATTGTACAGTCTCAATTTAAATGATCCACCCAGTATATAAGGCAAAACACGTGTCGATTGCCGTAAATATCCATGCGTTAAAGGCCGAAAAAATAGAAATTTAGAAAATACAAAACGAAATTAATGTTCCTGATGTTCTCGCAAAAAAAAAAATTGGAAGTTGCTCACACCCTCCAATAAAAACCAAGCAGATCTGTTTCATGCCTTTGCAACAGAATATTGCCTGTCACGTTAGCCTTCCTGGCAATTAGTATTTGAATTTAAAGAAAGCTGAAAGTTCTTGAAGGGGTGGTTGTATTTGGAACTTGTTGGACGGAAAAAATTAACTGAATGAATTTCGAGCGATACTAGGTATCGTTAGAAACCGAGACCAGTGGAATTCAGACCTATCCTTAGAATTCCGTTATTCTAATTCTTAAGACAAACATTTGTGGATTTTCTTGAGTATCCAATTGTCATAGAGGCCAAACAAATAGAAATTTCTTGAAATCTGAAAAGAAAGAAAGCAAGAAAGAAAGTCTGCCCAAGGATCCACAAATGCTAACTGAATAATAGCTGCAACTTTAGTCGTTCCAAAGCAATTCGAATTTAAAGTTCAGAAAGAAGCTAAAAGCACTCTGAGTGAGGATACTTGGAACTGAGCAGAAAAATGCATTGTTTAAATTCACACCATACGTGGTATCTCAGTAAGCTAAGGCCAAGCGAATTCAGATCTGATTTAGGAATTCAATTGCGCAGGCGATTTATGAAATAAGAATATATTGATTGTCTTGAACATAGCTTCGTCATAAAGGCCAAACAAATAGGAATTTACAAATATTAATCCCAATTTCGTGCTCCTGTTATTGTAAATTATGAACATTTAATCAGCCTTTTTATAATTGCAAACGTCTCTGCTCTCGTAACGCCTTTTTCCAAATCTGAAGGTATGACAAAATTCGCCAAAAATCTCTTAAATATTGCAAATAGAAGTGTCGCTGCAATCTTAGCCGCTTCCAATCTATTCAGATTTATATTTCGGAGGAACCTAAAAGTTCTCTGAACTATCTTCGAACTTTGGAACTTTTTGGAACAGAAAATGTCAGCGTTTTAATTTCTGGCCGTACTGAATGTCGCAAAATACCATTAAAATTTATATCTGGCCTTAAAATTTGAATATTAAAATTCATATGCTATGTATTGAGCAAAATGTATTTACTGATATGAAACTTAATTCGTTACAAAGAAGAAAGCAAACAAGAATGCTGATAAAGGAGGACCATGTTTGGTTTCCCGATTTTCAAAGCTATAAATATGCCGAAGCTCAGTCAGTACAGCATCTGCCTTCTGAGTGAGGTGTTTGGGTTCGATTCCCTGCTGGTATTGGGAATTTTTCTCTAGCCAAGATTCTTCCCTATCCTCTCTGGAGCCTGGAATTGTGAATGGAAATATAATCTAATATACAAAACCAAGGAAAAACTAGAAATCCAATTATGTATACTAGTTAACACCATTACCGATAAGCAAAAGTTCCAAAGAAAAGACTCTCAATATGACAATTGCAGTTAAATGGACGAACAAAAAGAAAAATATGTTGAATTTCGTCGGAATCGATAAAGATCAAAAGATTTTAAACTTTTATACACATATGATTTATGAGGTATATCAAAATGAAATTTTAAAACATCTTTTCTTTTGTATTATACTTTTCAAACCTGAAGTTATGAAAAGTTTGACATAAAGCAAATGGCGACTGCAACTTTAGCCGTTCTCTATAAATTTTATAAATATGCTGAAATTTCTTCTTGTACTACCCTGTCAATACCAATCCACCACCCTAGTTATATTCACAGTCTGTTAAAACCAATTAACCACCCCTATTAAAATCAATTCAGTCCCTAGCTATGTAATATAAGTTTCATTCTTGCTCTAATTATTTCTATGGTTACAAGGAATTTCAAGTTAATTGTAGCATTAGAGGGTTTTATTGATATTTAATTATTTTACATTTAAGTAAGGCTAAGACAGGATATGTAAAAGCTGTGTCAGCTTCTGCAGAATATTAAAATAAGTGTTATTTTTTGGAGCAATTATCATTAACCTCTATAAACATTGAGCTGTTTTAAAGTGTTGAAAATACAAACCAGTATAAGACACGCTTTTATTTTTAGTGTTAAATAGCAGGCCAACATATTTTTTATTTTGAAATCTTCCTACACAACTGTAGGCTGGCAAAGACAAAGAATGCGAATTCAGCATAAGTATATAAAACAATAGAGATATTAAAAAAATAAAATGTTACAATACATTAAAATTAAAAGGAAATATTCAACAACTGAAATGCAGAAGAGTATCAATATGTGAGTAAAAATGAATGTCAGAAAACATAGAATGAAATTATATAAGTAAGTGAATCCAGACATTTACAAAATTATGAGCTAAAAACATGGTTTCTAAATATAAGATATTGAACCTCTGAGTACTGGCACAGCAATAGCATATAATGTATTTCTCTGAATGTCAAAATATTTAAGGAAGTCAATCAACAGGCGTGGGAGGAGGACTTTGGAGAACTCTACTGTTGGTTTGTGGATGTTCTTCTTGAAGTAGGTTTACAAGCTATGATATCTATTCTACGGTTATTGCCTTCGATGGAGAGACCATATACTTCCTCAAAGACAGTATAGCCTTTTCCACTTAAGGTATTAGCCAATGTAGATCTCATATTGTGATGACGTGAATTGCGTAGTAGTTTACCGTAAGGGCAGGCTCCTAGGACGTGTCCAAGAGCTTGAACTCGCTGTGGCAACACCGACACAGACTGTTGTCCTGGGACCTATCTGGTGTACAATGTACAGCCGATACATTCGCCGTCATCTTAATGCTTTCTCCGTGAGTTAGACCCTGTGATCTCTAATCCATCTACTGCCTGGAGTATATTGTTTGTATAATACAGCAGATTTGCCTTTAAGGTCCTTTCTGCTCCAGCTGTCCAATGATTTTGTTTTTAACTGAGCACGCAATATTCTTGTATCGACCAGTGGCAGTTCCCGTGTAAGAGCGCAAGAGCATGTGAACATCCTAATTTTTGACATCTTCCAGATTTATTGGTTATTTTTTCTTTGAATGCTATTACACGTAACATAGATGCAGTGTCTCGGCACTTGATTTGTGCACGTTTTTAGCAGTTTTTGTGCATGCGCAACTGGTATGGCGTAATTACCTTACGGGTGAAATACACGCGGGTCGTGCACATTTGAACACGTGCACTGGCCCTTATCATTCATTCTCAGAAACAAGTTTACGTCAATGCCACTAGGTGGTATTACACTACTGCACAAGTTTCATTCATTCGAGAGTACATAGGGGTGGGGAAGTTGGGAACCCCCACTCGCTTTTCAGTTTGGCATAAACCCCGCTAGATGGTACCACACTGAATGGTTATACCAATTCACTCACTGTACAGCGAAATTTAGATGTTATGTATGTTATAGTATACGGATAGAAAACTTATTTTCTGTGTATATTATGGATTTCTGGGTGAGTTATAACTATGTTATGTTATGACACTAAAGACTTCAATCATAGTGATAAGGACATTTGCGCGATTGAAAAATAGATTTGGTTTTCTTTATAAATATATAGTGTCAGCTATGATGCCTTATTATTTTTCCTATTTAACATGTAACTACAGAGCAGTGTAACGTGTATATATATATATATATATATATATATATATATATATATATATATTAACTTTTGTGTGGACTATGTGGAGGGACAGGGGATTTTATAACAAGTAGTTGTGCCGTTTTCCTGCTTCAGAAAATGAGACTTGGTGAGTGTTAACAAATTAGTAATACTAATATTTGGCTTACCAAAGATCGCAAATGGAGAGTAAGGAAAACGTTACTGTGGCGGTATAGCGAAACCTTACACATAATTACTTCGTTATTCTAAACTAACTTAATTATGTACATGACAATTAAAATCCACAAAACAACCCTTTCCTTCGTCAAAGCTGTGTATTGTTATATTATTATTGTTATTATTGAGAGTAGCTGCAGTTGTATCAGTTTGTTCATAATCTTAACCATTAAGCAGTAGACGCTATATCACATTTTCAGGGCTGTCTGAATCGAACATTTTGTGAACACCCAAAATGCACCTATACTCACGAGCCGCCACTGTTGTCGATATATCTGTTTGTCAAGAATGTTCTCATTTTTTACTTTTAGTGCTGTCAGGCTAGAAGAGATTTCCTCGTTTAAGTTACACGCTGAAATTATGAATAGATTAGTAGATTTCACTAATGTCTTGCATGTGTTAATGTGCTGTAGATGATTTCCCAAGCTGAGCAGAATAGCCCTAAACCCTTGAATTTGGTATCTGCGTAAAGCATATCACTGGAAACCTCACGAGGTGGCTGTAGTATTTTATATCGGAACTTCTGAAGAATCTTTTTCGTTGTTACGGTTTGAAACGGATACATTAATGTTGGACATATGGAGTAGTTTAGAACAACGTATTTTTAATCTGGTTGTAAACGTGGAGAGTAGATTAGTGTTTCTAAGCTCGATTTAAGCTTGTTCAGGGTTGTTAGGAAATTAAAACTGATTTGGTCTGAGAAAGCCACTCCTATATATTTAACGAATTCCCTGTTTTTAATGGTTGGCATATTTTCTGGTGACAGAATTATGTTTTCTTAGATAGGTTACCTTTTGAAACGAAAATTCCTCTAGCCTTGTTGGTATTGACCTGTAATACAATTTCAGCCAATTGCTGCATAACGTGGTTAGGTAGGATTAAAGCAGAGAATTTGGTTTTTCCTATGATGACTAAATCATCTGCGAAACTTAACGCAGTGGCAGTATCTTCATTGGGATTTAATTGGTAACCATACTGTGTAATCATGGTCTTGAAACTTACATAATTAGCGGAATTGTAGCCGAATATTATGTAACCAAACGTTCAAGTTAATCATTGCTTACATTAATTTTTGTTTTCCACTGTTTATAATACACATTTAGGTATAACAATATATATATATATATGAGGGCTGTTCAATAAAGACTGGGACTGACTTTTTTCTGTAGTTTTCTTGATAGTTTTATGTCTCTACCACGAATACTTGAAAAGAGAGGGTTTCATGTATAATGTCCATAAGCGACAGCACTCTCGTAACGGTAGGTTGGTAGTAATGCTGTATATTGTTGACACAACTTGCATTTCGCATACCACAAAATGGAGGTGACACGAGAGGAGTAATACAGCGCAATAAAATTTTATTTTCGTTTAAATCATGCAGCCTTGAAACTTTCGAAAAGCTGAAGTAAGCATACGGTGAAGATGCTCTACCTCGTGCAACGGTGTTTAGGTGGTTCAAGGACTTCAAAGAAGGGCGAGTCCTCTGTGCTAAGCAAGGTGGGCCTGGTGTTTCGGAATGGAATGATTTACCAGCATGCAGTTCCCCCCCCCCTCACACTACTGTTACAGCAGCTACTACACGTCAGTATTGGCTACACCGAGGAAGCACATTACAAGGAAACGTCCAGAACATCATCGAATGGGTGGCGACTTCATCACGACACCGCGCGGCCTCACGTCACAAATCAAGTCCAGGAATTTTTGGATAAATTCAACATTACCTGTGAGCCGCATCCGCCTTAAAGCCCCGGTCTTACCCCCTGTGATTTCTTTTTATTCTCATTACTAAAGGCAAAGCTCCGGGGCATTCGATTTGAGAGCACTGAAGCAGTGCTAAAGAAAAGTGAGGCGATTCTCAAAGACCTGACAAAGAATGGCCTGCACCATGTGTCCGAGGACTGGCAGAGACGGTATAAAAAGTGCATTCAGTTAGGAGGGGAATACTTTGAAAAAGATCATGTCAACATTGAATTGGAGTAATAAATATCTGTGAAAAAAAATCAGTCTCAGTCTTTACTTATCAGCCCTCGTGTATATATATACGAGGGCGAATCACAACGTCTTTGCCCCCCTTTTTAGTCAAATTACTGTAAATACTAAGTCAATATATCCATTCCCGGCGGTGAACCTTTCTTGGACCGGCCCTATCTACGACACGGCACTCTGTCAGTTGTTAAAGATGGCGGTTGTGCTTCACACGTCCACGACGTGCGAGCAACGAAGTGTAATTCGTTTTCTGTGGAACAAGGGAAGAACGCCCATCGAGATCCACAGGGAAATGCAGTCCATATATGGGGAAAACTGTCTCGCTTTGAAAAGTGTGAGTTCGCAAAAGGCCGTGCAGTCTTCCATGACAATGAGTGTTCGGGGAGGCTGTGTTCGTCGCTGACTGACAACACTTCCCGCGTGGATAGAAAGGTAAAAGCGGATCGGCGTGTGCACCTTAAGATCATTTCCCGAGAGCTTGGCATTTCATATGGGAGTGTTTACGACATCGTTCACGAGTCCTTAGGGTACCGAAAGGTTTCATCTCATGTGCCTAAGCAGTTGGATGACATGATGAAAGGCAAGCGAATGATTGCTTCACTGAATCATCTGCAACGGTGCGCCGAGGAGGGTGAAGGTTTCCTGGACCGCATTCTTACTGACGATGAAACGTGGATACTGCATTTCAAGCCAGAATCGAAGCAGCAAGGCAATGAGTAGAAACATCCGGGTTCGTCTATGACAAACAAAATTCCGTTCAATGCCATCTATTGGAAAAGTGATGTTAACGGCCTTCTGGGATCGCCATGAACCGCTCCTGCTAGAGTTCATGTCACAAGATGCAACCATCAATGCCGACATTTATTGTTCCGCACCGCCAAGTCTGCGGGCTGTCATCAGGTGAAAGCGCCGAAGGATTCTCGATGTGGACGTGATTCTCCTCCACGACAATGCGGGGCCACTAGATCATCTGGATCTGGACAATCCACCATACAGTCCTGACCTCGCCTCTAGTGATTTCTACGTTTTCGGACCGCTGAAGAAGTTCCTGGTGGACAACGATTCACATGCAACGATGAAGCCAAGACAGTAGTCCGACGGTGGTTCTACAGTCAACTGGACGAATTCTACCACAGGAGCTTCTCAAATTTAGTGCTGCATTGGGACAAATGTGTGAACCGTGTGGGAACTACGTGAGAAAATATTGTAAGGTACGTAGAATAGTGCGTATGTTTGTAATTACCTGTATGTATCTTATTTTGGCTAATAAAACATAAGGGCAAAGACTTTCTGATTCGCCCTCGTAAATTGAATAATGCATTACAATACATTTTATTTATAACATAAATAGTTATTGAAATATGATTTGAAGGTGCAACGAATTACAATTTTATTGAGACGAACTGACTTACAGGTTTATAATATTTACACATCGCCTATCATTATCGTTTTTAAGATGAAATAAGTGACAACAAACTAGATACATACAAAGATGTGCCTAGAATGATTCAAGTTATTTTTAAAGTTAAGGCTTTCAATTACTCTGAAATGATTTATTATGCAATTTATATAATCTGATATTCATATTTTTTCATTAAATGGTATTTAAAAAGTGTCAATAAGGTAAATTTTATTTGTTGTATAATGAATTAAATTCTTTTTACCATAGCGGATTAATATCTTGAAAGAATTTTTAAATTAGTTGCTATAATTTAATAAAGGTTTTAAATTATATATAAAACTTTTAGCAAATTGTTTATTCTTGTATTATATTATTCGATTTGTGATTGAATAGAATTTTATTGAACTGTAGCTTAAATTATTATTTTAATTTCTTAGATATTATGAAGCAAATATTTTGTGTGGTTGTATATGATTTATACCATTAATTAGACCAATAATATGATCCTAATTCAATTAAATGTATTGATTCGTGGCTAGAGTATATTACATAGCTCAAAATATGTAAATTTCCATAGTTTTAATCAGAAATTTGTAACAAATTTTATAAGCATTATTTAGTAACTTTATAGCTATTTCAAATTCAAATATTTTATATGAAGTAAAATGACCAAATTGTTATTGAGATAATCATAATATTTAAAAATTTTTAAAAAACTAAATTATCTTTTACAATGAAAATGTTTTTTTGAAACTCTGTTAATAAAAGGTAGAAACAGATTTAAATCACATTGATTGCAATAAAGTAGACTTTATTCAATTCACATATCTTCTTAATAAAACTGGAATATTTATTTCATTAATGTTGCACGTGCTGCTGCTTTGGTTTCAATTAATAAATAAGGATTCTTATGTACCTTACTATCATAAGAAACTGATTGTAATTATTTTTTTCCTTTCTTATAAGTTAGTATCTGCTTACTTTAAGTAACCATACTTGAATCATGAAATTGAAGGACCCCACATATCCTTCAAAGCAAATTTTTCAGGAGAGACAAAAAACTGTTTATTTCAGAAAGAGAAGATAGTCTTCTATTATCTATACAATGTTATAAGAGTGTAGGTTGTATTTGAAGTGAAAAGAAAATTTCTTATATGAGAAAATCAAATGTGACAGTCATGGTCATGGGTTTCTTAAATGCATCTTACAATTTTGGAAATTTATTAACAGAAGTTCTGATTTTTAAGAATTTTGTGTAAATTTCAAATCATATTAATACTGAAATGATTTCGGTTACATTATATAATGCATATACTTAGTTTTAAAGAGTAAATAACAGCTGAATATTATATTTTACTAAACAATAATAACATTATTTTCTTTTCAATTTTACATTTCACTATTCCTTTTTCTGAATAAAGCACTACTCATCATTCTTCTTGTAGGTTGCACAATGAAGATGTTAGTATAAAACTTCTGCACCTCCTCTTCATCAGGAAGATAGTCTTTGAACTTTTTGAGATCATCCATTTTTTGCCATAAATTGGAATACAACCCTCAGGGTAAGCCGTTTCTTTTGGTAATGGAGGAATAATGGAAGAACAAAGTTATGCTCTACAGCACCATCAATATATGGTCTCACTTTCACTGTACCTGAAAGAATAAAAACAGAACTCCAGGTATTCGGAGATACTGAATTGCACTTCCTGTGCCCTTAGTACACCTCTTCCACTTTCTTTCGACAAGACTGACTTTTTGTAATAGTTTGGCCACCATCCTTGAAGTTTATTATATCCTCTGGTTCAACAAGATACTTCAAAGTTTCCCTTAGCACTAGAATGGGCAATCTCAGCTGCACATTCCTGCACGTAGTATACTCTCTCAAGTTTCTTTAGCCTCCTCTTTAAAGCACTGAAGCCCCTATCCCAGGGGAGGTATGAATGTCCTCAGACTGGGAAATAGTGATGGATAATCTTGAATCTACCTCTTGCTATAGCATCAAAAACAGTCAACCACACAGTGGTTTCTATTTTGTCCTGCTGCTACATCAGAAAGGACATGGAAATGTTCTAAGTCATTGCTAATTTTTGCCTCCATAAAATTAAGTAGAAACGAACACACTCTGTCAGGGCCTTATGTGCAATCCCTTCACGATAAACATAAAATCTTGCTTTATTTTTTGCAATTTCATAAATATTGAATGCGTTCAGCCATAAGTAAAATGTCTGTTGAACTGGAATTAAAGGCAGCTGAAGATTTTGCATATCATCCATAGAAAGTACTGCAATATTGCTTCTCTACAGTGGTTTTCAGTTTTTGGAAAGCTTTTTATCTTTTGTTTGGGTACCATTAACTCAGTTACCATGAACCTTTTAGTAACTTCATTAAGATTATGTGAGTTTATCTTTACCCCTAGTTCCTCACAGTTACATGTGTCAACCTGAGGCTGATTAAGCTTTAGATCAAAGTTATCACTGAAGATTTTCAAATAAAATCCGAGTCAACCACGCCTTTCATTGCTGAGTTTTATACATCTGCCACATTATGTTAATATTAAGCTTGTCATTCAAGAAACAATATGAACAACTAGTATAGTGAGCTTCTTTTACAGGAAAACTATCAATGTGGTCTTCCATGTGGTCACATGGAATGGTTTTAGTATTTGTCATGGAATGCTATGCCTGCAGCTAGGAGGTAACAAAGCCTGTGTACTCTGTCTCAAGAAATGCCATAAAGATTAATAAACAAAGTTTCGTATATGTGCATTCAACCCAAAGATTTCTGAACCCAATACACATTGACATAGACTTACGTTTCTTTTCATTTTCATCAGTCAACTGAAGTCGTTTTCTTGTGATTGGCTTCATTTCTATAAAACTCTGCAGATACGCATCTGGCTCATTCTTGGCCTCAAAACTTACAAACTTTGAATAGATGTCCCATCTTATCTACCTCCTCAATTTTTTCGGTACATTTTGCTCTGCATCTGGAAAGAAACCATATAAAAACTGGTCAGAGAATTTATTATTTTTCTAGATTTAATAATTAGTATTTCAATGATTATAAAATTCCAAACTGACTGATATAATTACTATATTATAATAATTAGTTCTAACCTGAATCATCACCATGGCTCCATAGCTCCATAGCTCTTCCCTTCCAGTTAATATATGGTTCATTCTTTACCCTTGTCCTTTTAATAATTTCATGATTATATTCCTTACCCATAAAAAAAAATTCTCGATCTTCAATATTTTTATAGTAAATTTGTTAATAATATGATAATGAAAGTGATTAATATAATAATTAATGAAATGATAATTAAAATTTTAATTATTTATTCTGGTTAAATGTAGACTTTTTGATTGGAAATCAAATGTACTTTTTATACTAAATAAATTATTTATCTTCCTCCCTTGCCCTTTTAATAATTTCATGATTATATTCCTTACCCTTAAAACCTTTTCTTCTTTTCTTCTGTGGGGATGAATTACCATATTTACTCACCATAAAGTGATATTTCGCATACTAATAATACAGCTTGCAATTCCAATTATACAACAATGAATAACTTTCAGTAGTGACAATAGTAATTTTCAGTTGAATATCACAAGCAATACTGCCAACATCAAGTGATGTAATGGGGATATACCACAAGTCCAGGAGATGTGGGGTATCTCACTTCCATTGTAACTTCATTATGTAGGTTTTCTCTCTGTATAAATTGGTCTAGGTGTAAGTAACCAACTTCTACCAAAAAATTATTTTACCCAAAAATTGGACCTGTGGTGTTTCTCAATTTTGTGATTCACTTGTATCCAAACTAAATACAAAAGAACTTGTTTCTTACTTATAATAAGCTAAATTGCTAGTTATATAAATTTTTAAGAGAAATCAAATGTTACAATTAATTGCTATAACTGACGAATCTCAATCTAAGGTTTTCATTCCTGATTTAAACTGGCAGTGAAAATTGTGTATTATTTTTCATTATAATATCTCAACTAATAGGAATTATTGTTATTCAAATTAGAGCAATTTTGGCATCAAAGAAAGAAATTTAATGATATTTAAAGAGAAGCATAATGAGAAAGGAAGATGTGAAGATTGAGTTACAACCTCATTTAAAGTGAATATTTTAATTGGTCTTCAATTATCTTTTCAATAAGAAACGGTTAATATTATGGCAGTGAAAGGAATATTCAAATGACTTAGATTTAATGCATAAATTTGAAACACTTGTTCCATATTATTAGATATTTTTATTGGAAATCATGTGCCCACTGAATAAATATCTTACTGATTGTTAGAGATACAAACATAAGGATAATGAAAATTATCAAAAGATATCAGCATTAAGTAGCTCTTTTAAATCCTAAGTGATATTTCATAAAAACTTCATAATACACATAGAAGTGTAATTCAGAAAATAATTACGATAATTACATGAAGACCATGAAATTCTGTAGCTATAAAAAATGTACATTGATCCAAAAATTGAGCCTGATGCTTTGAGCTATTTATATAATTGAAGTACAATAAAAAGAATTCCTAAGGGAATAATAATAATTAATCATTATGGAACTGTTTATTGCTGTTTCCTAACAGTTCCTGGTGAATTTATGTAATTGTCATTTCTGATGCTAGTAAAGCAGTTCTTTTAAGAATTTGAATTGCAGGAGAACAGAATTGTATGATTTCTAGAGACAATGATAATTATCCAAGTTCAATGTTTGGTGCAATTCTGTTGTGATAAAATGTCTAGAAATGTGAAATGGAGAAAAATGTGTCTGAGAAATATACCTACAGCATTATTTCTCATCACAGTTCAATTATTTCCTTTGTGTGACATAGTTCATGAGTGCTAGGTTGAATCATCATCAAATTGTGTTTAAAACTAAGGTAAGTATTTCTAGTAATAATATTAGTATTTTTATTGTATCATACAAATATTTAATATATACTAGTATTGCAATTATAATACTAATAGTACTGTAATTGGTTAGTGCCTATATACAGGCTGGACCATTTAACTTGAGATGCACAATATCTCCAAAACTAAGTATAGTAAAAAGAAATGTCTTGGATAAAAGTTGCATGATATTATGAGGCAAAGTAAATGCCATTAGTTATGTTTTGTTTGAAGGACGTTATGATGGTCATTTTAGGGTCAATTTAATTTTTTTGAATGGGAACTTACATTTTTTATGCATTTTCTCATTAGAAAATGGTTTATAAAAAGCTGTTTATTTTGTGATGAGGAATAAGGAAACAAAATAAAAATTGTTGGCTCCCAATTATGAAACTTAACTTTACCCTTAATGACCATCCATGGATACTTCAACCATTCATTGCGCTCTTTGTACACAGCCATTCAGAATTTTTATTGTTATTTATGTTGTGTGGAAGAGCAATTGCAAAGTGCTTTATACAAATGTTGTTTAGTTTTTTAAGAAGAGTGAGAAAACAACATAAAAAGGTAGGTTCCCATTTACAAAATTAAATTGACCCCAAAATGACCATCACAACGTCCTCCAAACTAAACACGACTAATGGCATTAAGTTTCCCCCACTATGTCAAGCAACTTTTATTCAAGACATTTCTTTCTACAACGCCTAGTTTTGGAGATATTGTACAGTAAGTTGAGTGGTACATCCTGTATAACTAAATGGTAAGAGTGATTTTATTTTTTGGCATTAACTTAAGATTCCTAAGATTTCTAGCTTATATGATTGAGTAGTAGCATGGATTCTAAGGTACCTACCTAAGGAATAGAGTTTGAGCAATATTTAATATAGCCAGTTGAGATATTCCATAATTCCTCCAGCATTTCCTGAACGGGCTGTTAGCAGGCAATCTGTAGTTATACTAATGCTAATGCTAATGTATGTATCTACATGGATGATGTTAGCGGTTGTTTCAATACATACCATAGGAGGTATCAACACATGCTTAATGTTATTAACCGAAACAAACAATATACATCTAAATCAAAAGAGAGGGTAGTTATAACTGCATGGCCTTTTCAATTTAATAATATTTCAGTTAATTATTTCTTTATTGTTATTTATTTATTTGTCAAGTGCTATGAATATAAAAATAAGGTTGTCTGCAGAAATTTAGCCCTAGGCATTCATTCAGCAGATATCCACCTTACATGTAAAATTTATTTCGCATTTCAGTGGTTTCAATTTTCTTTTCCTCTTCTTTACTCTACTACTCTATTTCTACTTGTTTTTCACTTCATATAAATACTGTTCCACACTTCTGCATTATTTAGTAAATATTCTTTTCATCATTGTTATTTTGAGCAGTTTAAGCTTGTGGTTAATGAATTTATTCCTTCAGTTTTCAGTTTCTTTACATTCAAACATGTGTTCTAAATGTTATTGTCCTTCAACAATGGATACTCTCCCTGAATAAAACAATTTCTTTGATATTTCAAGTTCCACTTCCCTATTCTTGGTCATGTTATTCTCTCTGTTTTCTCCTTATTTAACCACTTTATCAATATGGTTGTTTTCTAATGTGCTGAATTTGACACCTAAGTCATTAGCAGTCTTGCTCTCCAGTATGTTGTTGTCCTGCAATCTTCACTTTATAATGCAATGCGATTGTCCAGATGGTGTTCGTCCATATACTCTTCTGTATTGATGCATTTAGGAGATGCAACAATGTTGATTTGATGCAGGTGTTTGGCTACGCAGTCATGCCTTGTTATTAGCCTGAATTGTGCGATTGCTGTTTTCTGTGGCAGATGTGGTATGGTGTCTGGATTTTGCAACAGGCATTTCCATTTATTAGTTTCTGCTACTGCTCGAAGTCTAGTGCTGTTAGTGGTTTGAATTGCTTCTTTTATGAGATGTTTTACTGAAGTGTACAATTTGGGTTTACAGCCTGGTAATTGTTTTATGAATGATCCTTTCTTCGCCAGGAAATCTGCCGCTTCATTGCCAGGGGTTCCACAGTGGAAGGGTATCCACTGGAGTGTAACAAGTATTCTGGAATTGAGGAGTGGTGAAATAATACTGTTGCATTCTTTTGTATTAGAGGATCTTGTCCAAAAAATTGCATGTATAGGTGCTCTGGATTCAGAAAAGATCACTATTTTCTGGAGTATGTCTTTCCTTGCTAGTAGATTTTGGAGGAAGACATTTACAGCATGTATTTCACATCAATATTTGTTGTACCTTATCCTGCATGCTGGTAAAATGAAAACAGGGGACATGTTTCACCTGCACTGGCACCTGTCTTGGCATCTGTGAGTGAGCTGTCTGTATATACATGAAACCATTCTTGATGCATACAGTGTGTGGATAGCTTCTAATCTTATTAACTTCAGATAATTTACATCATATTCAGACTTTTTGTCTATTTTTTTCTATTAAATCAAGTTTGTTAGATATATATGAAAATTAGGGGATTTTCTGTACACAAATAATTTCCCTGTTCATTGGTGTCTGCACTGCTGTTTCTAATTCTTGGACTTTCTCCAAAAATGTAGCTTGGGTGTTTCGTTTTCTTGTTAGTGCAGCTTTATTCCTCCATGTATCTTCAGACAGTCTTACTAATTTCTCATACAGTAGGATTGCTTGCTGTAGAGTGTGGTAAATGGGGTAATTTTGTATTAAAATTATCAGAGATTCTACTGGAGTGTTTTTAATTCCTCTGGTTATTATTTGTAAGGCATAGTTTTGTACTGTTTCCAGCTTCTCCATCATTCTGGGTACTGTGATAAGAATTTCATCACAGTACTGTAGTGTAGTGTAGACTTTATACAAACACATGAATGTGTGCGCGCACACACACACATATTTTAAGTTAAATTCTTCTGGAACTGCCCCCCCTTGGTACCAGTTAATCTTTTGGGGATACTGAGTCTCTTCTTGGCCTTTTCACACACTCCTTCTATGTGGTTCTTCCATAACAGTTTATAATCTAAAGTAACTCCTAGATATGTGGTGAAATTGGTCTGAGTAAGAGGGGTCCCTCTGTAGTTTAGATTCATTTTCTCCCTTTCCATCCCAATGAGAAGATTTGGATACACATCTTCTCAGTGTTGATACACATTGAATTGTTATCATTCGATTTATGAAGTTCTGTTAGGCTAGCATCTAGATTGTTTTGCAGGTTTCTGTAATGTTTGTGCTTATCTGATGGCCAGATAATGTAATCAACAAACAATGCTGTCTTCACTTTTGCTGCCTCCAGTATTCCAAGTAAATCATTTACTAAATATTAAAAGAAAGTTGTGCTTAGGGCTGTACCTTGGGGTAAGCCACAGTGTGTTTGTAGTTTGATAATGTGCCATGATACCTTGTAGTGCAGAATCTTTGTAATACAAACTGGGAGAGCCAGTTAGCCATATTTGCACGAATACCAATGACTTGCAACTTTTCAAGCAATTTACACCTTCATACTGAGTCATATGTGTTTTGGAAGTCAACAAAAATGGCAGCTGTTTTAGGGAGTAAAGTAGACCGTCTCCATCTGGTTTAGCTGACAGGTGCACCCTGCATAATGCAAAATGGTCTACCTATATGTGGAAATGAATCTTGTAAAAAAAACTCCAGCAATATAGTTTTCTCTTTCCTATGCGCATTTCAACCTAACATGAAATACCAGTGATCTCTTTTCCATTAAATTACTAAATGATTTTTCTATCTCTATATTCTCAAAATGTCTTCTTGCCTCCTTCCAAAACCCTTTGGTTCAATTTGTGACAGAATACTTCACTTACACTTACTGAAATTCAGACATGTTTTGAAAGGAAGAGCTTCAAACTGTGTCTGAACTTAATAAATATTTGTGAAGTAGTGTGTCACAAATTCACTGAAATATTGCTAATTATTACAATCTTCACTGTTACAAGCTTCTTTAAATTTGAAATTAACTGTATGATTTGTTCTCATGATTGCATTATAGACTTAACCTATGAAGTTGTTATAAACGTAATAAAAATGAAAGTGTATCCATTACTTTTGGTCCACTTCCCAATAAGTAATCTAAATGGTTTGTGCGGTTTGGTAATAATTGTATTTCAGAATGATTCTCCAGTATGGAAATAGTCAGAGACTTAGGAAATAATAATAATAATAATAATAATAATAATAATAATAATAATAATAATAATAATAATAATTTAATGAATGTACTTCAATTATGTGAGAGATTTATAAAATTAGATGAGGGGGTAGAAAATTGAAAACAGGTGAGTTATGATTTTCAGGTTAAGGTTCTTTGTATTATTTCAGAGCCTAAATTTATGATTTACTTATTATAGACAGCATAATACTCGTAATTTATTATACTGAAGATGATTAGGAAGAAAGCTGAGAATGTATTAGTCAATTTAAGGGATTTATTTGAGGATAGAGGTATTAATATAATATAATCATGTTATTTTGTATCCATAGTGTCCAATTGCTATATTACTATGATCTGTTTTAAGAGACAACCTTACTTTTCAGTTATGATTTGTCCATTAGAAATTTAATTCAGGAAATCATTCATTGAAGCGTTTTTGAGTAGCATGGGAGAGATTTGCCTGGCAGAATTCAAAACATTGGGCACAGAAGTCTCCAGTATGACTGAATCAAAGAATTGCTTGATTTAAACATACTGAGTAGAGTAAGTTTTCATACTAATTTTAGGAATGAGTGAATTGCATCTTTTGATGTAATTAAAATATACTCCTTTAAGTCAATACTACTGCAAGGTTTTGATTCATTTTGAGGAGTTATGTTGGATCGAAGCTGAAAATAATTGTGTCTAAATATTAAAAACTTCTGTATCATTACTAGCCAATTGCTTTAGAATTAAAATAGAATTACAATTTTCATCAATTAAATAGATATTTGTAAACACTATAGTGCAATAAGAATTGATACTTCTGCTTGTGAAATGTTATAACAATTTTTAAATATTGACCTCTGTAACATGTTGGTCAATGAATTTATTTGGTATTAAGGATAAATCTAACGGTTGTAAATGATTGCTCTAAGATAAATATTGAGTTATCTTGGAAGTATACAAGCTTTTATATTAAAGGGGAAGTACTGTATTGTAAAAACAGATTTGCAGATATAACCATTGGTCCTAAATAAATGTATACTTTGTTTATGGAGCTTAACCTCACTAGACCATTCTGTCACATTGGGGTAATACTACTATTTAATCATTAAAGTCAATTCGTTATAAAGTGTATTCAAGTGGAGGAAATTTGTGGATTCATTTGAAAGATCAAAGATGAAAATAAACCTAGACAACTGGAATTTATACTTTTTCATAGGATAAAAATATATACCATAAAATAATGTAATTTTACATCATGCTTATGATATAAGATTTCCGGAATTGTATCAGGATAATCTGAATATTATCAGGGCATATCTGATAAAACCTTGAAAGTAAGTGGGAAATAAGTTTAGATTATCTCCAACCTATAGATTAATGTACAAGAGAGTGAACAGCGGATCTTTTCCCCCCATCTATGTACTGAAGCCTCTGCATTTATTGACAGCTTCATTCTCCGGGAGTTCTAATATTTGTGTGCCCTTAAAATTACCCACAGGTTCTTATGCGATATAACACCTTATGTTTTATTTACTGTCCAAAGTGTATATCTTCTTCTGGAAATATTAAATGAAAGGCTGTTTCTACTGTCTCATCACAAATCTTGCACTTTGATTCATTTTTAAATACTGTAACCAATGTGGGTGTTTTCTAAAATCTCCATGACCAGCCGTAAGCCTATACATGCCTAATTGCTATTTCATTTTATAAATTCAGTTGCTTCCTTCTTATATGGCTCCCTCTCATAATTTTGGCATGTTTTGTGCTGGAATTGTTTCGCCAGTATTTGGAATGCTGCTCTTTTATCCAATTTAACAACACAATTTTAATCACAAATTTGGTGATATTCAATACACCAATGGGGTACCTTTCCTGGCAAGTCTTCAGCATTCTCATTGCCATCGATCCAAGAATGACATGGAGCACATTTCCAATTATTTCCTTCCTGTCAGATTAAAGCTTTCCAGTAATCCATAGTAAGTTTAGGTCTTGTCTGATGTGCTTGTATAACTTTCAGAACTGGCTGAATATCAGTGTAAATGCAAATGGTTTCATTGACATACCCCTCCTGCATATTCTCCTCCAGACAGCTTCTGATTGTGAACAGTTCTGCTTGGAATACTATGGAATAGACCCCTCTTCTGCCTCTGTATTATGTCCCAACAATATTGGTACACAATGTTCTTTTAATTTTAATTTTAATTTTAATTTATTATTAAAGGATACTTAAATAAAAAACTGGATATAATAAAAAATATACTCCTGTTGATAAAACATAATGAGCAATAGGTATTCTTAAGCAATTGGCACTCAAACCAATCACTGCAAAGAATGCAAAACAATAGTGGCCAAAGATCATTGACAGCCACATAAAACCAGTCTGAGTGCTGGTAGACTGTACGAGGGATGCGGAGTAGTTTGTTACCTGTAATCTCCCTGCCTATAGCCCAATAACAGTTCAATTTTGTTTCCTTCTGGACTGGTTTTAATGCTTAGAAATTCCTATGCCTCAAATGAAAATGGAAAAGTGTATACTAAGTGTGATGGCCTGGTTGAATTAACTAGAATGACTCCAGTAAAGCTTTCTACTGTGACTGAGAAAATTAATGCTCATGATGAAGCTTGGTCTGTATGGTAGTTTAAAATGGTATTGATCAGAGAAGTATATAGAGAGAGGTTTTGGGGTTTTGAACCCCTCCTTGTTAAAAAATAAAATGTAAAAATTAATAGTAAAATTACATTCGTTAAAGTAATAGCATCTTTCTAGGTTGGTGGGAATAAGTTAACTTCTAATTGCATCACTGATAGCGCTATATTTATGCAGCATGTCTTGGACAATATTGCCAAAGGTTACAACAACAGAAGCTGTGTTTAAGATGGTATGGGTACAACCATGTTAAGATATTGGGGACATATTTTTGTTCTGGTGTTAAATTTGGGTGCAATATCTCAGAGTTCAGAACATAACCAGAAACGGTATTTTGTAGTGAAACAAAATGGCTTAAATAGTGAAATAAGTATGAAATACTTCAGTGCTCATTAACTCTCAGGTCACTACACATTTGCCACTTAGAATACACAAAACCTCATTCTAATTTTAATTCCAATTGTTGGTCCTTAATCTGCAACTATAAAATTGATTTGCTGAAATACTTCAACTCAGGATTAATTCATACTTATTTGAGTTACTACAAATGGTTTAAAAAATGGATCACTATACATAACCCCTCCCTTAATATTTTTATGGCTATGCTCCTGGTATCGTTGCAATCCAGCTGAAAACTTTGGTTTTGTTTAGTGTAGCAATAATTATACTTGTTCCTGTAAAACTACAATTATGTATTGATGTATTTTTCTATTGTAAATATATAATTACTCACTAAAAAACTTCAAAAAACTAACGTATAATATTCCTCAAATTCTATCACAATTTCCAAATGCTTTCTTCTTCTCAATTTGATGTGAAATAAAAGTGAAGTTGTTCCAAATCCTGATAAAAACTAAAACACAAACTTCATATATCCAAATAAACCAAATAAGTGTTGATTACAATTAGATCCCCCACTTCCAGCTGGATCAAAGAAAGATTTATTTAAGTTTTGATCTGTTAGAAGTATAGTAATTGCTCTTGTCAGTATAAAAAATGATAACAGAAGTGCAATAACTTCTACCACCTAATTATACAAATAAAGGCACTGAATTTGATTTATATACTCTGCATTTATGTTCTGAATCTTACTGCCTCTCTAATTGCTTAAAACAAATTGATTTTTATTTATGGATGCTCTTTAACTGCTGTGGTGTTTAGAGTCCATTCTATATTGGGCGTGAAAGACTGGTAATTTTATTCAGAGGCCTCTTTATTAGGCTTGAGGTTCTTTTACATGCCGTAAATCTAAGACATGGCACCACTGGCTATACTTCCTTCCGAAGGAATCCATGCTAAGGATTTTTACGTCCGAAAAGATCCATCACCCTCCGCTAGGTATGAATCCGCGACCTCGGAAACTAGAAGCTACCATGGTAACCACTATACCATGCAGGACAACCCTCTAATTGTGACATCTACTACACAGAGTGAGAAGGTAGTTAAATCAACAGTGAGGCATGCATTTACAATTCTGCCTGAAGTGGAAGGTAAACCATCGAAAAGGATTACATCCATATTCTACTTTCCTGCTAACCAGAAAGAGATGGATTGATGGGGATAGAAGCTTAGGTATGTTGCTTATTCAGGAAGAGAGTATATCCAAATGTTAAGGATGTCGTCTTACTAAATCCATTGGTATAACATTGAACAAAACTAAAATCTGCAAAAGCAGTAACAATGATATTATAGATTTGGTCATTTGCAATTAAGGGTTCATTCATATAAAAATGTTTATGCAATAAGTAATTTCTAATACTTCTGCTTAAGCAGTGAAAAAAATTAGATGTGTTACATTCATATTACTTTGCCCACTATTGTTTATTTTTATATAAGTTCTACAGACTATTCTCATAAATGTTAATTTTCTATCTACCATATATTGAGATAAATTTTTGAAAAAATAATTTCATAAGAATTTTTTTGTAGGTACATGAACTAGAAAACCAAATCATTAGTCAGATGACACTGTGTGCTGGCCTTGAAATTCCATACTCTTTCCATGCTATCAAGAGAAATAACTGAGTAATTCTAGAACTTTAAAAAAATTATGAAGTATTGAAAAATTCTAAACAAGAATGACATATCTCAGAAATGGTTGATGCTACAAAAAAGTTATTTGAAATGAATTGTGCATTTTATGGAGAACTACATTTTTTGTATAGTACATATTTGTCCATGTCTTATGGTTCACCAGTTATACAGAATTATATAAAGTTCCTTTCAAATGAAGAGAGCTTCACTGGCTACTCTCAGAAGATTCAAGATATATATTTTGTTTACCATTTAAATGTCTTAAGTATATGGCGGTTTTATCAAAATTCTTACAGCCATTTTTGAGAAAATTCAAAATTTCAATAAGTTTTCCATGTAAAGGGTAGTTTAGGGTGGAGGATTTTCATGTGTTGTGTCTTTGAGAGATAGGTCATATGAGGGGCAGCTTCATCTTCTGTTGCACAGCTTGCATACTGGTTCCTCTCTCAAAATTGCTATTACATGTAGGTGTTTCTGTATTCTGTAATGTCCCGTCAAGAGCCTGGTTATCAGGTTTATTTCAGATCTATTGAGATTAAGTACCTACAAGGCTACATCTTCAGGGATTCAGTACTCATCTTTGGGTTAAAATAGGACACTTTGAAAGACGCTTTTGGAAGGAAGTGAGATCTTGAATAGAAGACATGGATAGACAAGTTTTATTTGCCCAGATTAGTGGAAAAGGTCACTGACTTACTGCAAGGAATTAAAAGATGACCCAGAAAAGGAGAAGTACATTTTAATTTGCAAAAAGATTGAAAGAGAAGGGTTAGTCTAGTTTTGATTAGCGGTTTGGAAACTAAGGGGAATGCGGGGAGAATTCCTGGAATGTGCCCTATATGTTGGGAGAGGGAGGTTGAAATTCACATTATATTTCAATGTAAAGCCACTAATGGCTGGAGAGTAAGTTTAATAAGTAAGAAAGGGTTGCTAAGAATCAAAGAAATTGCACTTATAATCATAAAGATTTTTGGAGACCAGAAGCAGATTCCCAAACTAGAGAAGTTTTTATGGAAAGTGAAGATGAAATGGAAATGGTCAGTTGAAAAACATACCAATTTAGATTAATTTTTAGTTGGCAAAGGACATCTATATAATATGTTAATTTTTATATTTGTATACTGAAATAGTTATGGCTGGCCAAATAACTAGGGTTAAAGTCAGTCCATAACCATGTATGAACTTAGTGCTTAAATAAATAAATAAATAAATAAATAAATGAATAAATGCTAATCATTCTGTTACTGTACTTGCATCCCACTGTTTGAACCCATCACAATTGGTAGTTATGATTAATCCACTAGCAATGTTCTTCAAACAGAGTTTAAGGGTATGCCAAAAACTGGTTCAGGCCCAGTAAACATTTGAGCAGATCCTTTTCTTCCAGGATATCTGATTTTATTTCTGGTTAATTGCAACACAAAAATTTTGAATGGAATACAATACTTCATCTACTAGTTATATGGATAAGCAATAGATAAAATAAACAAACCATTCCAAAGGTAAAAAAATCTGATCGAACATTCTCATGACTTTCTCCACCCTCTGTCTTTATTAGTGGGTATACAAACTATTCTTATTTTTCTATCTACTACATTTTAATCCAAATAAACCTTTCCGGAAATAGCTACATTACACATTTCATTATAGAAACAAAGAGAACAGCAATACCTAGCCAAATGTTTAAGAACTGGATGCTATACATTGCCTTCATATTCCATACTGTTTCCATGCAATCGCAAGAAACAAGTAAATATTGACAGGACTTTAAGAGAATGACCAAGAAATAAAACATTCAAAGCTTTAATAATGGATAGCTTAGAAATAGCTTACTTAAAAAAACTTATTTAAATAAATTGTGTGTTTTAAAGAGATCTACATTTCTTGTACAGTACATTTTCATGTATTGCTTAACGAATTATCAGTTGCACAAGATTATGATAAATTTCTTCAAATGAAGTGAACTTCACAGGCTATTTCCAGAAAATTTTATTTTTCATGTAAATATCTTTCATACATGGTGTTTTAATCAAAATCATTATAGCCATTTTTTGGAAAATCAAAAATTTCGAAAAAATGTTTCATTTAAGGGTAGTTTGTTGTGAGGATCTTCTTGAAAATCTTTGTTTTGCATCTTTGAAAGGTACTAAACCTAAATACCAAGCTTGGTGTTTATTCAACTTTTTGTTTTCGAGGTATACTGTTCAGATGCACATGGACCACTAAATGCTTTTTTTATTCAGGGGGTCTCAAAACATGTATTTATAGTTAAATCTCAGTATAGAATTTTTGAGTGGAATGCAATACCTTCTCTACATAATATGTACATGGTAGAGAAAGTAAAAATTTCACAACTCCATAGGCTAATTCCAAAACGCAGTAATGAGAACAAATTTCAAATTTAACGTTGTTACAAACATGTTTCAATTTGAACAGTAATTATTTTTTATTTGAGGACAGTACAGATCTTCAAATAAGTAGCAATTGCTATATATAGTGCATTAGCTTCAAATAACTTTCAGAAACTCACATTACAGTGCAAATATAGAAATTATTGAAAGCTTTACTAAATATATTATACCCTATTGCATTAATCATTAACACAAAATGAACTGAAGGGTAATAAAATAAGTTCAGGTCATTGTAAATCAAGTAGCACAAGTGATTTTAAAATAGGCTATATTAACACTCAGGGCATAGGTAATAAATCACTACGTGTTAATGAAGTTGCAATAGAAAATAACTATGATGTTATATGCATGAGTGAGCATTGGTGTCAAGCCAATGAATTAATATATAAGAATCTGGAGGATTACCGATTAGCAAGTAGTTACAGTAGAGAACTTCATATTCATGGTGGTGGTGTCATATACATAAGGGAAAATTTGGTAGAATGCTGTAAACAGATAGACCTTAGTACTTGGTGCTCTGAACAAGATTTTGAAGCAGCTGGAGTAATTCTGAATTTAAAATAATAATGTTCTCATTATATAGATCCCCAGAAGGCAATCCAGGGATTTTTCTTGAAAAGCTCAAGGATTTGCTGAATTTTTTGCCGAAGACAAAATAAACAAACTGTAATCGAATTTCAAAACATACTCCGGCAGTGCAATTTTAGAATTGCAAATTACAAGCCCACCAGAGTGACAGCATGCTTGGATAATATATTTACAAATATAAAACAAGCTTTGGTAGCATGTGACACCAAAGTCTTCCCTTTTTCAAACTATGACTATCTGGCTTAAAATAAGGAACATAAAGACTACTAACATTAAACAAACCAAGTCTAAAGTTATCAGTACTAGACCTGTAACTAAGGACAACATTTCATATTTTAGGAAAATGTTAAATGAAATTGAATGGTAGGATATACTATGTAACTCACAATTCTGCAACTTATTATCTGCAAATGAATTATTTGAAAGATTTTTTACCATTTTTTTAAATACCTTTGAAATCTGCATTCACCAAAGAAAATGCAGAATTAAAAATATTAGTAATAGAAAAAGGTACTTAATAGAGGATATAAGGATAGGAATAATTGGTATACACCTCAACTCGCATGCATGAAACAAAAAGTCATTATGTATTTAGATCTGTACAGGAGCAATGGGTCAGATAGGTATAAGTCCTCCTACCTGAAAACTAGAAAAGAATGCAAAAAGGCCATAAATCAAACAAAGAAGCAGTACAATGTACAAAGTATCGAATCTTCTAATAATAAGTGTAAAAAGTCTTGGAATCTGACTAATACAATAGCAAAAAGAGACTTCAGGTATGACATCGAGTTAACCCCTAATGAACTGAAGGATGTTTTTATAAAATTGTTGGGTGATATCAGGCAAAACATAATAAAACCTAATGAAACGGTATTAGAACTTATGGAAAATTGCGAGAAAGGATACAAAAAAGGTTGCTTTGAATTTTATGAAGTGACCCCAAAGGCTGTACTAAAAGCAGTGAAATGCCTTAAGTTATCCGATACAGTAGATATCTATGATTTATCTAATAATACTTAAAACAAGTAATAGAATGTATACTCTATCTACTAACATACTGTATCAACAAATATCTTTTTGAAGGAAACTTTCCCAGTAAATTAAAATTTTCAAGGGTTGTCCCCATTTATAAAAAGGGGGATAAAAGCAATCTATCAACGTTAGTTCCAATTATCTCGAAAGTGTTTGAAATGTTAATATACACTCAACTTTGTACCTATATAGAAGAAGCCAAAATAAGTGGAGCACAGTTTGGTTTCAATAAAGGCAGATCAACAACAGATGCCATAGTGTTGATAGTTAAAAGAATTCTCACAGCTTTGAAACCAAAAATATAGCACAGGCCACCTTTTGTGATTTGAGTAAGGCGTTCAACTGTGTGAACCATATGCACCTTATAAATAAACTTAAATTTTATGGTATAGGTGGCACGGCATTAAAACTTTTCCATACTTATTTAACTGTTACTAAGTGGTCTGTGTTGGTAATGAGAGATCAAAACTGACTGAATTAAAGTGTGGGGTAAGTAAGGCTCCGTTCTTGGGCCCCTTCTTTTTATACTGATGATCAATGACTTGCCTTTATGTGTAAACACCCATACAATATTATATGCAGATGACACTACCTCTTTTAACACCAGTAATGATATTAGTAGGTAATCTTAAAAGAATTGCTGAGGACACCCTGAGGCAGGCAGATATATGGTTTAGGGCCAATGGTTATTTACTAAAGCAAAGCAAAATACAACAACTTCTGTTTAGTTTAAGAGAACTGCCAATATCAAATAATATAAAAGAAGGTAAATTACTGGTTGTAATAGTTGACAATAAGCTTTCCTGCGAACCTCATATTAATCATATCACAGCTAGGCTCTCGACAGTTATATATCTTATAAAAAATTTTAAAAAATCTGTACCTGATACATACATAAGATCTGCTTATTACGCCTTTTTTCAGTGTTATAGCTTACGGAATTTTACTTTGGGGTAATAGTAGCCACATTAGTAATATACTTATACTACAGAAGAAGATTATCCGTATCATATCAGATGCAGACAAATTGGTACATTGTAAGCCACTATTCATTAAATTAAGGATAATGACAGTAGTAAACTTATATATCTATACCGTTCTTATTTATCTAAAGATGAATTCATCTGACTACCACTATAGACAGGACATCTATAAATATAACATGAGGTATGCAAAACAAATATATACTCCTTATTATAGATTGTCAAAATCACATAATAGCTTTGAAGTACTAGGTATAAAATTGTATAACACACTATCAAATGATCTAACTCAACTTCCATATAATAGATCTGAACATAAACTTTATGACAGATTGCTGAACAACCCACTATTCACTACAGGAATATTTTGAAAATATATCTTAACTGTAAGTAATATCAACTATCCTTGTACTTTATTCCTGGAGTATTCATTGTTTTTCTGTATGATTATATTTATATTAGCTCTGCACTATGTATCATTCATGTAATGGGAAGTATTAATGTAATACACTGTAATTTATATTGCATATTTGTTAACATGTAATAACACTGAGATATTATACAATATATTTATGTAATATGTAACTATGTAAGAATATATTTATTGTAATTAATTTTGAAGTTGTTTATTGCTGTAATAAGCTTAATGGCAATAAAAATTTATTGTTGTTATTGCTATTATTATTATTGTTGTTGTTCAAGCTTGTAAGTAAACAACAGCATTATCAATTGATTGCAAATGTAATTAAAATTCCTTCGTTGTGCTAGAAAATCATTTCAGATGTAATGTTCAGGTAAATTAATGTTAAATATCTTTGAGAAGAATAAAATTATATATATTTTCCTTTATTTCACATTTGATAAAATTTGTTGTTTTAACACACATACACTAAACATGCACTACAGTGTTATTTAATATTTGAGTGTCATGTGCTGATTGATTACGTAGACACAGCTTATTCTGTATTAATTTTATAGTAGTTAAGGCAAATAATGACACTGTCATTTTAAAGTTACTCAATTTTCATTCACATAAAATAATTTGCTTTAATAACTTCCTTCAGGCAAATGATTTAATATTAGCTTTTCTTGGTGTGGTAGAAGGAGATTGCAGCCAGCTGCTGAAATATGGACGGCTTGTTTCAAAACTCTTGGATTTATTTTCCAGATCCCTAGTGCCCTCTTCACTCTGTAAAGAGGTTAAAAAATGTAATAAGCAGGTAGGATTATGTATACAAAGTTATTCAGAGCAAACTGTCTTCAGGGTAGCAAAATGAGAAATAACATACCCAACTTAAAATGTACTAAAGACTCTTCTGTCTTAAGAACCATTGGTAATTTAGGAATTATCCAAGTCAATTTTTGTCACACACCTTCACTTACACTTTTAAAACTCAAGACCTGTTTTGAGAGCAATAGCTCTTGAAACATGTCCAAATGTTAAAATGTTTAATGAAATATTCTCCAATAGGAACTATTAGGAGTATTTATTTCTCTTATTCATTCACACATTTTATATGGCATAGAAATATGGGGCAACACTTCAAAATTACATCTTAAAATAATTTTCATTTTACAGGAAATAGGAATTAGATATCTGTCAAAATTAAAAAGGCTTGATTTATGTGAGGTAGCCTTTTGACAGCAAAAATAAATTATTTTACCAATACTTTACATCTACAAAACTATTTTATATATGACTATACATAAATTCCCTATGCAAATCAAATCGGACATCCATGACCTTATACTTTCTACACACAGATTTAGCCCATTTGAAAATCTGGTGCAAAGCTAGATAGTAATAGGCTGCCAGCTGAAGTAAAACACTGTAATAGTTATATTAAATTTAAATCTGTTTTACAAAATTATATAATTAACAATTGCTTTATTCTTTAGAGGAATTTTTAAATAAGTGATATGTTTAATGTATTATGTAGAATTCATTACTATATTTGTGCTATGTATTATTACCAGTATCAAACTGATTCAGCTATACAGTTATTACAATATTTATATATTATGTGTTTTAAAATCAAGTAAATTGTCTAGCATTAGTATATGATCCCTTTTTATGATATAGACAGATGATTTGCCTGTTTTCTAAGCAATGCTCTGCAAACTTAAAGTGATAACATATTATTATTATTATTATTATTATTATTATTATTATTATTATTATTATTATTAATAAAGTGCAAGTGAAGTTTTATAACAAGAATTGACTGAAATAATTTCTAAATTACTATAACCTTCACTGTACTAATTTCTTTCAATTTGAAATTACTGATTTGTAAAGCTTAATTGAAGAGCTCCCTGGAATAACGGTGTAACCATCAAAATCATAAGTTTTTCAGGAAAGAGAAAAATTGGGTAATGGATTACAACTATGGTTTATTTGAAAAGAATGTGAATGTGCAACAACACAAGGGTTTTTTATTTATAAATCTGAAATCTTATTGGTACATATTAAGACTTCAGGATTACTGTACGGCATTTAATTATGACAGTGGAATAAGAATGTGTTATAATTCAACATTAAGTAGTGCAGTTTCTTATTCTTAATCTTATATACCTGGTAAGAGACAGACAGAGAAAGAAAGAAAGAAAGAAAGAAAGAAAGAAAGAAAGAAAGAAAGAAAGAAAGAAAGAAAGAAAGAAAGAAAGAACAAAAGAAAGAAGGGCAGGAGGGAGGGAGCGAAGAAGGAAGGAAACCTGAAGAATATCTTTAGCACTCTCTGCAATACATTTTTAATAATAATAATAATAATAATAATAATAATAATAATAATAATAATAATAATAATAATAATAATAATCTCATCCTCCAGTTTAGAGCATAACAGGAAACCCTGTTTTGTAGTGAAATAAAATGGCCTGCAGTGGTAATAAGACCTTCTCGATGACTTGGCATATTGGTCTCCTCCTGAAAGTCAGCCACCTAGAGCTCCCTACACACATCATAGAAGTACATATTTGTCTATTTCTTATAGCTTATATGTTATGTAAAAACATACAAAATTCCTTCCAAATGAAGATGACTTAACATACCATTTCCAGAAAATTCAAGATATACATTATATTTGTCAGGTAAACATCTATATTTTAATCAAAATCGTTTTTCACTTTTAAGAAAATAAAAGATATCTTAAAATTTTCCATGTAAAGGTTAAGTTTAAGGTGGCAGAATTGATTGAAAATGTTTATGTGGCATCTTTGAAAGATACTGAGCTTGTATACCAAGTTTTGCATTTATCAGATTTTCCATTTTTTGAGTTATGCTCTTCACAGACACACACATGGTATTTGTACTTTAAAAGAAGTACTTAAGAGTTTTAACAAAAGTAAATCCTGGAAGTACATGTAAAAATTATTCATAATTTAATATGTATACATTTACTATTTATGCTATACATCTTTATCGGGTAGTAATCTTAGTTACAAAAGCTAATAAATTTATGACCAAACTTCAGAGCTTCATAAGGTTGATAGAAAGTTAGTAGTAACTAAAAATAGTCCCTATGTGAAAGCTATAATTTATGTTAATGCACTTCTAGAACACCTGAAAATTCTTAAGGGAGATAAATTTAAATATGAGTTTAAAACAATCTTTATTTAATATCCCCATAGCCTTAAAATGTAGAGGTCCATCAGCTCCAAGATGCAAGTCTGGTTATTTACAAGGTTAACGAGTTTTATTCAAGTGTAGTTTTTTTATGGGGTTAAGGGCTATCTTCATGTTAAAATTTTCCATATTCATATTCCATTTTCTCACTAACTGATAAATGTAGAAAGTGAAATTTGCAACACATGCTCTTTGAATGCTTTAAAACAAATTTAACTAAGAAACAAATATGACAAAATAAAAGTTAAATGCTTGTATTAAAAATATATTAGTAATAACACGACAAATAAAAAAAATATAATTTTATATCCAAACTTGTTCTAAAACACGGAAGCGAAACATGGACTCACGTCCATGGAAAGGACCGTCATCTCCCGTCCAGTTACCGTCCTATTTCCCTCACCAGTTGCGTTTGCAAGGTGATGGAATGCATGATCAATGGACGGTTGGAATGGGGGTTGGAAGCTCACAACCTGCGGTTTTCAAAGACGCCGTTCAACAGTGGACCACCTTGTGCCATGACCGACATAGATCATGAACAGATTCATGAAGAATTGTCAAGCCATTGCGATATTTTTTGACCTTGAGAAGGCTTATAATACGTGTTGGCGGGATGCTACGTTCCCTACATGCCTGTAACATATGTGAACGCTTAACACTGTTCTTCAGGAGTTTATGAAGGACCGTATTTTCCGAGTAAGGGTCAGCTCGGTTTTTTCGAACGTTTTTGCTGAGGAGAAGGGAGTACCTCAGGGATCGGTACTAAGCGTTACACTGTTTGCTATAGCGATTAATTCTATCTCGAAATGTATTCCTCATGGGGTATCGTGTTATTCGTAGACGACTTTGCCGTTTATTGTACTTCTCTGCGTACGCTGTTTTTGGAACGCCGTATACAGCAATGTTTAGATAATCTCCAAGTATGGAGTTCTAAAAGCGGCTTTCGTTTCTCAACTTGGAAGTCAATCTGCGTGAACTTCTGGAGCGTAGGAGACAATTACCACCTTCGCTCCGATTCGGTCCGGATTTACTACCATTCCTAGATTCGACGAGATTCCTGGGGTTGGCATTTGATAGGAAACTTACCTGGTCATCGCATATAGCACAGTTGAAAACGCGATGTAGCCGTTCTCTGAATATCTTGCGGATATTAAATGGCATATCTTGGGGAGTGGATCAGACTGTTTTGCTGCGACTGTATCTCGCACTGATCCGATCAAAAATAGACTATGGGCGTATCATTTATTCCTCAGCACGATCATCTGTACTGAGGAGATTAGACGCAGTCCATAATCGGGACATACTAGAGACTATTGGTGCTTTCCTCACTAGCCCAGTTATGAGTCTTTACTCCGAATAGGCAGAACCTCCTCTGGGATATCTAAATTAATAATTTTAAGAAATTATGGCTGTGTGCTTAAATGTATGCCTCAACATCCAACGTTTGCTTCTTTTTTCACACTGCGCTGGACGAACGTTATAGGAATAACTCCATTAATCCAAGGCCTGCAGGTGTTCGTTTCCGGGATCTTCTTACAAAGCACGACATTGAAATGCCTAGTATGTTTGCTAAAGGGGAGAGGGTGTTCCCCCCTTGAATGTGACATCTCACGTAGATTTTGGAAGTATACCGGAAGTCTACGAAGCCTAAGTTTAGTATTCGCAGGTTTTTTTTTTTGTTTTTTTTTGGTTTTAGAAATTTTGTCCGGTTATAGTGATCGAATTTTGATCTATACCGATGGATCTAAGTGCACCAGCGTGTTGGATGTCCTTATGCTCATGGAACCGAACCCTATACATTCGATTTTCAAGATAACACATCCATTTATAGTGCAGAGCTGTATGCCATATACCGAGCCATTTTGTGTGTCCGACGTCGAAAAGTGGGAGACTGTCTCATTTTGAGTGATTCCCTTAGTGCACTTCAGAGACTTCGTGAGCTGTACAACTACCATCCCATTTTTCAGCGAATCCAGGATGCCCTCCATGTTATATACACTTCTGGCGCTAATGTGGAGTGTGCTTGGATACCTGGTCACGTTGACTTGCCTGGAAATGAACTTGCTGATTTGGCTGCTAAGGTGGCAACTACATAACCCAGTGTTACAATAAATACGGGTAACGTCGGAAGACTTTAGGCTTGTTGTGTGGAGAGCGGTGCTGTCGAGCTGGCGCGAGGAGTGGTTAGCCCTTCGCGGAAATAAGCTTAAGAGTAGTGAAGCACATTACGATAAACTGGATAACTTCCTCTCGCGTATCTCGTCGTGAGGAGGTGATTTTGGCTTGGTTACGTATTGGTCACTGCAATTTTAGGCACGGTTATCTTTTTAAGGGTGACCCTGCTCCTACTTGTCCGTTTTGTAGCGAAGGTCTATCGGTCCGTCACGCGTTGCTAGATTGTATTACTCTAGCACATCTGCGGGACATTCTGCAACTACCGGCCAGTCTTGCAGAGGTCTTAGCGGATGATAAGCAAGTGGTTTATAGGATTTTTAATTTTCTGTCAAAGGTAAATTTCCAAATGTGGATTTAGTCATCTTAATAGCAGGTGTTTCATACTGCTCGTTTAGTTTTATATATTTATATTTATTTGTGACTTGTGCTATGATTTTATATTGATATTTAGCTCTGCCTTTTGCTAGGATTTTTATATTCATGTTCATTTCTGGTCTTTGCCATGATCCGTTTTACAAGGGCGCTAATGACCTAGCAGTTGAGCGCCCTTAAACAAAACAAAAAAGAGTAGCCTAAACTTAGGCTGGAAGGTATCCTTCCCAAATTTCCTTTTCCAATTGTCATTTAATTTCATGTATCACTAAAGCCCACCGCCTGTGGTAGCGTATGTTTGTAAGAAAGGGCGTTTAATACTACTGAAAAAGAAGAAAATGGAAGTCGTAACATAGGTGCCGGATCTCCCCGAAAGAAGCAACATTACAAAAACCACAAAACTATTGACTTCTTAGAATCTTGAAAATGTTAGCCTACATACAGCATGTGTGAAATAAATTATCATATTTGATTGATCTAATAGCGGTGAACTATGAAAACCTGGGATTTAAGATTGGTCATGGCGGCTCGTGATTTGCAAGTTTGGGAGCACGGCAGGTGATATTTTTTGTATTAAACACACTTTACACGACAGGTTTTATTCTACAATTTACCGACAAATACATATATAACCATATAAACCAAAATATTCTGCATATAATTTCTTGTTTGTTCAGCTTACTGCATGTATTTTTCAGCAAGTGAAAAATCCTATGCATTAGTGCAATTCAGAAATAAGACGTGCCCTAACTCAACTATCAATGCGAGTGTAAATTAAACTATATTAATAATTATTGTATCATTTCCTTTAGTAGCAGGAAACCTTTTGTCATTTATATTATATGGTGCAATCGTGCGTTAATAAATATCGGTTAAAATTTCAGTGAAGAACACACAGTTTTATAACAAACGGATATTCTGTGCTTTGTTTTCATAAAATAAATGATATACAAATCTTAATCACGCATGCATGCACACCGATAAATCTGTATTTCGTGAACATATTGCTTCTAAGTTCTTACCTTCTATAATAATATTTATTTAAACGTCAAAATAAGCACAAATTCTTAAGTGGGAACGCGTAGAGCTTATTTTTGCTCGTTGCCCAACCTTATCTCGTGTCAACTGTTTGTGACGATACCAGGCAATCAAAAATGCATTGAAAAAATGTTCAAAAGTATAATAAAGCCTATTTTTCTCTCCCTTTGTTCAGAAAAATGCTTAAAATCAGGGCATTCTCAATATAATATATGATAAAGCATTAAGACCGTTTTTGCTAATTGTATATTCATTGCGATTCACTAATTAATTTAACTTTAAATGCATATTTACAGATTTTTACGGTTTCCACCATGTGCATACCACTTACACTGGATTAACTGTTTAAGCTAGGTATTTTACACAACACATACTTCCGAATCCTGTACGTAACTAACCTGTACGTATGTAAATCACAGAACTGCGTGCGAGCGGGTGCATTGTGATTATTATATGACGCGCAAACAAAAGCGACCAACATAGATTGTAGTATAAGAGGAATGACTTATGTTCTGTTCTGAATCGCTTTAACTTTAGAATGGTATACTTATAATCACAGTATAACTTAAGAATTTAATTAATTTTAAGCCAATTCATATAAAAGAATTAAATTTTAGTCAGCACTGAGTATAGTTACTGCAAAATTTAGAAACGATAAAAAACGATCAAATGATATGGCGCTTGAAAGAAGCGATAAACGTTGCCATTCTTTCCTGACCATACAGATTTATGAGGGTTGTGGTAACTGCAGATCCGATCCCATGCTACAAAGACACATCCGCCTCTAGCAAAGAAGCGGCATTTTACGTGGCTCGTTGGAAGTTTACGTTTATAAACCTCTTAACAAAGAGGCGACATGACGTTTGTACCTTTTCTAAATTTTGCGAGGAGTATACTTTAGTGACGGCAGTGAAATTGAATGTCTTCACATGGAAAAGAGCGCGTGGAGAAAGAACCAATAACAAAGCGCCTCGGACTCCCCAAACTGATATTGCCTCTCTGCACCCTTCGACCTCATTCGAATCATTCCTCTCTACACGTCTCACCTCTAGCAGTATCCAAAAACGCGAGGTTTCCCTGACAGTTTTTGATGTGCAATACGTGAGATTTAAGTTGAAACATGACCATTTTGACACCACCTGACCGGTGTAGACCAAGGAGCTAATGACAGTCCGAGTGCTGAGAAACCCTGTCGCGGTCACCCTTCACCGGTTAGTCTCTCAGTACAGTTGTAATTATAGCCAATTGCACTTTTGGCAGTGAAATTTGGAAAATATCCCCGGCCGTCCTTGTTTCGCTGGCTTTTGTGTTGTTACAAGCGGGTTTTGCTTGTTGTCTTCTAAATTTTAGGTTTCAACCTAATCTAGATTTTAAATAGTAACTTTCAACAGTAAAGGTTTTAAGATTAGGCAGTTAACCAATTATCATGTGCAATATAGTGCTATTATTTTTACTTTCCTTGTTTCAACAAATGCACTGTAATCCGAAAAAATTCCCTTGCTGAAAAAACACTTCAAACAAAACAAAATCGGGACGTGCAGAAATTACCTAATGCTGTAATGACATCTGATATTATCCTTCCATTTCTGTTTTTACTTTTCATTTACGGGAAGTTTATTTATGGGTGGGGGCGCCGGTCTAGAGTCTTCCATCGCCATCCGCCACAAAAATTAATTCACAATAACCCGTGTACGAAAATCAGAACGGGAACGGGAAGCAAAACCGCATACATTTTGGTTCACAATATCCCGAGAACGCGAACGGGAATACATATCGATAAACAAATCAATAACAGGGTAATCAAATTAGGCATTGGAACGTTTTTGTTTGCAATTGAGTAATGATATTTTTTCACCTGCTTTCAATTCAGACAACATAATGCAGATTAGCCAACGTAAAAACTCTTGAGTAAACATTTTCTAAACGCAGCTCTATTACCATTTCTGATTCCTCTGGTCGTACAAAGTATCATTCCTTTATTAACAACGTACATTAAAGTTACTTTGTATTTTACTATTCTCTGTTAAGTTACACCAGTTTTTGCTAAATTTATAGTTTATGCAATCATTTTTGATACAATGGCCAGATTTTAATTCCATATAAACAAACTGCAAGTGACACTTTTCTCTAGAATAACCAACGCTCAAGGAATCTGAGGGGGGATGAACATTTGTTGGAATTTCCTCCGGTTTCATTTTTCCATCTTGCGACTAGAGAGCTCTAGCGGCTGTATCATGTCAAGTCCACCTTGAATTATTTCTGAAGTGTAAAGTCTGATATGCACAATATGGATTTATTATGCTTTCCACGGAAGCGCGAACGAGCGTGTTAAATTTCTACCAAGTTTTCTTTCCCGGTCTTGGAACCTCAGAAAGCTTCCCGTGAACTGTGAACGCTGTATTTACAATGCGTCGTTCTCGTTCTGTTTGCCGCTCTGGCTTATTGTGAACCAGTCTTTTAAGTACTTTAGAGTTGCAAGTCTCCATTGGGGTATGTTATCTCAAAACGAATTGTCGTCCTCCGTGGTGTAGTGGTTACCATGGTCGCGGGATTCAAACCTGGCGGAGGGCGATGGATTTTTTCGGGCGTAAAAATCCTTAGAATGGCTTCCTTCGGAAGGGAAGTAAAGCCGGTGGTCCCGTATCGTAGATTTACAGCACGTAAAAAACCTCAAGCCTGATAAAGAGGCCTCTGAGTAAAATTACCGGTCTTTCATGCCCAATATAGAATGGGACACTAAGGAACACAGCAGTTAAATAAAACTCAATTTTTAAAACGTATTTCAGAACGCATTGTGGTTTATCAGGAAAATGTAAGTCAGTTGGGGAATTTAATCTCGTATGGGTATAATGCCGTAGCAGCTTGGTTAGAGGAGAGGTGCGGTAAGTCGAAAATCCGTGGTTAAATCCCACTAGGGAACTGAATTTTTCAGTCTGATTCTATATTTCCAACCTTACCCTGCACAGGGAATATGTGAAAGATCAATTGAAATTATAGACTCTCAGCTGATCCATCACGATTACCGAACTTTTAGAAAAATTGTTTCCAAAGGACTGAAATTCATTTTTACTAAGGCACAATATGTAAAGCCCAGTGAGGCTGCTTTGCTTGACATAGATTTATTTAAAAAAAAGTCTCTGGCAGGATAGAATCTTTTATAAAATGAAACTCTACGCATTTCGACACACAACAACAAAACCACAATCAACTAATTGATCGAACCTTCTCTATATTAGGTTGTCTCATAAGTAATTCGGTTTTTAAGTTTGTTGTTTTATAAGATAGAATTGGTTTTATTTGGTTCGCCAATGCTATTTACAATGCTAGTATTTCGTATATTACGAGAATGTGTTAGTCGTCAGTTGTTAATATATAATCGCAAAATTGAAGTTAAAAACTTTGATATTAGAGTCCTTCTAAAGCACTACTGGAAACAAGATTATAAAGCTGCTGCCGCGGCTCCAAAAATATGTGAAGTGGAAAAAGTAAGTGTCGTTAGTGAGCATGTAGCACAACGATGGTTCCAACGTTACAACGCTGGAGAAAAAAACACTAAAGATTTACCACGTTCTGGAAGACCCAAATTATGGGATATTGATAATATATGCAAGAGTTTTTTAAGAAAATCCGCAAAAAAGTATACTCGTAGACTGTCAGAAGAACTTGGTCCATCAAAAGACCATACATCGTCAGATTAAGAAAGTTGGAAAATCAAACAGAGGCTGTAGATCCGTACCTCATGAACTGATACCTCAAAGGCTCAACGTAGAGTGGATATCTGTCGTCAGCTTATCGGCTATTCCATGGATTATAGATCTATCAGGAGAACTGTCACATATGACGAAAAATGTGTGTATTACCACAACCCTGACGGCTCGAATAAGTGGATCACTTCCCGTCAACCTGCCAGTCATCGCTAAAAAGAATCACCTCGGCTCTAAAGTAATGTGCGTCTGGTGGAATTTTGAAGGAGTGATTCACTGGGATTTTGTTCCAAATGGGCGTGCAATCAATGCGGATCTTTATTCTTAAGAACTGGAACGAATTCAAGAAACTTTGAGACGGAGATACCCTGCATTAGTTATCCGAAATAGAGTTCCCTTGTAGCAGAACAATGCAACACCCCATACTGCACGAACAACCATAATAAAAAGTAAGAAATTGGTAGGAGACGAACTGCTACAACACCCAGTATACAGCCTTGATCTTGCGTCTTCGGATTACCACCTGGTTCGATCTTCCTTTGAAGCTGTGGAAGTGGGTTTTTTCGAATTCTTCGCATCAAACAACTAGAGACTGGTACCGTCGCGGGATGATAAACCTCACTGAACATTGGCTAAAGACCACAGAATTTGTTGTTCTGTGCTTTTAAAAAGTAGTTAAATTTCTTGTTAGAAAACGTTCCAAATAAAGTAGTGCTTACAAATGGATATTACTTAAAGACACCATCTATAATACATATCCAATTCGGTGCTCTTCAAGGCAGTTTGTTGGGTCCACTTTCATGCAATATTTATATTATTGATCTACTGAAAACCTTCGACGCTACACATATGCTGTGTCCAGCTGGCGTATTTATTCATGTCTTCCAGACGCTCTTTAGCTGATAGCTTACTTGCTTGCTAATGAACTTGAGAATTAGGATACATATAAGGGACTTTTAATTTCTGACATTTCTAGCAGTAATAATAATAATAATAATAATAATAATAATAATAAATAATTTCACATACCAAATGTTCCTTTAGAGCTTCCCAGTACTCATCTTTAAAAGCTTCCAGTTTGACTTTATGATGAAACTTCTTCATAAACTCTTCAAGTTCAGAATTCACTTCAGAGTCATTACTCATATATACAGATGAAACGATCAAATGTAGCTCTTCTAATTCAGGCATTCCTTCCAAAAAGCTGCAATATCTTGAAATACAACCAAAACAAGGAGAATATGTGCTGTATATTGTTATGCACCTGTAAAAGAGCATCAATTTTAATTATTAGCGTTTACGTTACTACACTAGGTGTTAATTACTTTCTCTACTACGTATAGTAAGTAGGGGAAGTATTGCATTCCACCCAAAAATTCGATACCGAGATTTCACCGGAAATACATGTTTTGAGACCTCCTGAATCCAAAAAAAGCATTTTTGGAAACATGTCCGTGTGTGTGTCTGTCTGTGTGTCTGTGTGTCTGTGTGTCTGTGTGTGTGTGTGTGTCTGTGTGTCTGTGTGTGTGTGTGTCTGTGTGTCTGTGAACAGCATAACTCAAAAACGAACAGTCGGATAAGCACCAAACTTGGTATTTAGGTTCAGTATCTTCCAGAGATGCGACACGAAGGTTTTCAAGAAAATACCGCCACCCCAGACTACCCTTTACATGGAAGATTTTTCTAAAATTTTAATTTTCTCTAAAATGGCTCTAACGATTTTGATGAAAATATCATATGTTTAAGATAATGTCATGAGAAATGAAATGTATATCTCGAATTTTCTGGGAATGTCTCCAAAAGTATTCTTCATTGTGAACGACTTTTGCATAACTGGTAAACCATAAGAGATAGACAAAATGTTACTACACAAAAAATGTAGATCGCGTTAAAATACACAACTTATGTCATATACATTTCTTTTGTTGAGTGAACCGTTTTCGAGATATTGCTTGTTATTTCCTTAAATTTTCCAATACTTATACTTTTTCTCAAATTCGTTATTCATTTTTTTTATGTCCTGGACATGCAAAGAGAATGGAATACTCCACATAGCAACCAGCGTTAAAATATTTGACTATCGCTTAAAAGCTACCATATTCCCCTTGCATCTACAAGAAAATTAGCAATATGATTGACATCTCGATATCTCGATTAACATGAAGCATATGGAGAATAAGCGTTTGTAAAATTAGATTGTAGAAGAGTAGAGAAAGTCATGTGAGTGTAACACATCAGATTTTTTTTACTTGCTCTACTACTTAACTACAAGTAGGGGAGATATTGTATTCCACCAAAACATTGGATACCAAGATTTCACTGGAAATATGCATTTTGAGGCTCTCTGAATATAAGAAAAGGCATTTTTAGAAAGAGGTTCGCATATGTGTGTCTGTATCTGTGTGTGTATGTGTGAACAGCAAAACTCAAAAACGAAGAGCCAGTGAAACGCCAATAAGTTTGGCGTCTTCCAAGTGTACAACACGAAGGTTTTCAAGAAAATTTCCCAACTCAAACTAACCTTATATGGAAAAACATTTTGTTACGTTTGGTTTGCTCAAAAACTGCTCTAACAATTTTGATTAAAATACCACATCTAGTCAAGGTCTTTGCATTACAAAACCATATACAAACAGGGAAGCAGACAGGCAGAGAAACATGGATGGGTGTGTGGATGTGTGGGTGAGGGCACGGACGGATGGATACTTCATGCGAGAGGAGGGACGGAGGGAGGGACGGACGGATCTTTCTGGCAAGTCCTTTTGAAGTCCTCTTCATTCTGAATGATTTTTGTCTAACTGGTAAACCGTAAGAGATAGACAAAATCTTACTACGCAAAAAGTGTGGATGTCATACGACTTAATTTATGTCAAAGAAGCGGTTTTATGGCTTTAGCTTTTGCGACACATTCGTTGTTGTTTCAATTCTCAATGCTTATACTTTTTTAAAGTTGTAAGTGGCTATTTGTTTTTTCTTATGGTCATGCATGGGATTTCAAAATCATCACATAGTGACCCGCTTTATAAAATTCTGATGTGTTGCACTCGCATGACCTTCTCTACTCTTGTACAAGCTATTTTTACAAACCTTATTCTCCATCTACTTCATGTTAATCGGGATAAACATTTGTAAAAACTATATTATTAATAATTTTCTTGTAGGTGCAATGGGAATATTGTAGGCTATAAGCGATAGTCAAATCTTTTAAGAGCTGGTTGCTATGTGGAGCATTCCATTATTTTTTTTTTTTTTTTGCATGTCCAGGACATAAAAAAGCCAATAACGATTTCCCATGGGAATGGTTTACTTCTAGAAAAACATATATGGCATAAACTGTGTGCTGTAACGAGATCTACATTTTTTGTGTGGTAAAATGTTGTCTATCTCTTACGGTTTAGCTACGACAGCTATTGGAATTTACGGTATCACTGAAAAATATGGGCTCTATTATCCGTTTTGCTATTACATATACCACAAACAGCCTTTTACATCATGCAACGGAACCTCATGAATTAAATACGGATTATCCTTGCTCCGATACCTATTATTCTGTGAGGCAACATGACCAACAGCGAAGGATACTAAACTTGAGTCAATTACTCTATCATTTCGCAAAATATAATTACAGAAGTATACCCGACTCTGATGATCACATGAAAAATAAGGTTGTATAACAAATCCCCATATACTTTTAGAACTAAAAGAAAGCGTCAGGCGAGAAACTGACTCAATTGCGAATATTGAACTCACGAGTGTGAATGAACATTTCCTGAGAAGGTGCCAGAAATGTGTGGATAGAGAAGGACGACATTTTCAACACATCTTATAACAACGTATGTGCTTATCATTATAAATGTAATTCTAAATGTAAGAACTGAGGCGGTTGCAAGGATATTATGACTGTTTCAGCGGAAGTCCAGGCTGCGGCGGCCGGCACGCGAGCAACCGTGCGTGGACACAGTGTAAAGGAAAAGCGCTTTATATTTCATAATTGTAGGCACAATAATTATATTTTAAAATATTACTGTATCTGCCGTTTTGTATTGAAAGTTCTGCAACACTTAAGACGAAAACGTAATAACTCCTACACACTTTGGATTAGAGAGAGAAACTTAGCTCATCTTTTAGGGGAAGTTTGGTAAATTGGTACTACGCTTAGGTATGACAGATTTTGTCTGCTAAGGCCATGTGGTTTCTTACTTTGCAAACATATGCGACTTGTTTTCTCCATTTTTGCTTTAAACAGTTTTTTTTTGTTAATAACATTTTCTAGTATAAAGGACTTATTTTTTCAGATAACATGAATATGGCTAAATTAAATTTTAGAATAATATAAACAACATCTAAGTACTGTTGTGGGTCTACTTTGGTGCTAATAACATGTTTGGTTAGCTTATTTTAAAAAAAAATTGTTGGTGGCCTTTAATCAAAAGTTATCTACTATAATTAAATAAAACATGCACTAGAACATCGAGTTTACAAAAATCCTTTGCTGGCAAAATAATGTTTATTAAAAATGAAGTCCTCGTCATTACCGGAGAGTTTCGGTGAATAAAAACCTGATGTGTTATATTCACATGACTTTCTCTGCCCTCTCTCTCTTATTATTGAATATACAATTCTTGAGAAAGCTTTCTTTCCTATATACTACATTTTAATCAAGACAAACCTTTCGGAAACAGGTGCATTACACATTTTGATACAGATACAAAGGGAGTAGTGATAGTAAAATATTTTAGAACCTGACGCTCTGTAATGGCCTTAAAATTCCATACTCTTTCTATGACATCGCGAGAAAATCGAAAATCAACAGAACTTTAGAAGAATGGCTATGTATTGAATAATTTAACCATTAATAAATGGTATCTTGGAAGTTGCTGATGCTGCAAAGAAGTTATTCGAAATAAATTGTGTGTTTTAAAGAGATCTACATTTTTTGTGTGATACGTTTTCGTCTATCGCTTAGCGCTTACCAGTTATACAAAATTATACAAACTTCCTTGAAGAGTGAAGATAACTTCTATCATCAGAAAATTCAAGATATACATTTTATTTGTCATGCAAATATCATTAGTAAATGCTATTTTAATCAAAATCGTTAGCCATTTTCGGAAAATTAACGTTTTTGAAAAATCTTCCACGTAAAGGGTAGTTTGGGGTGGCGAGATTTTCTTCAAAATCTTCGTTTCACGTCTTTGGTAGGTACTGAACCTGGCAGTAATGCTTTTAGGTGATCTCCATTGAAAACGCTGAAAAAAGCAAGAAGGAATGGAGTAAATTACCTTAAGAGTAAGTTTGTAAGTAGATGTGATTCGTCAATACCTGGTAGCCACCTACCCGCCCGTTTTAGGTGTTTTACTTTTATAGGAAAATTGTGATATGAGTACAACAAAGGCCGCAACTGCTACACTCCTCTCCTAAAAAAATCCCTCGGCTACGCTTTGAGGCTGAGGGACCTCAATCCCTCGTCTACGCCTTGAGACTTTGGTGGCATTAGTTATTCATATGTTGCCAGCATTGCGTTAGATCTAGAGAATGACAAGAGTGACATCTGAAGGACATATAAGGCATCACTTCCATCGCTGTTGAAGACCACCTAAAAGCACCGCCCTAAACCTAAATAATATCTTTGTTATTTATCCCAGTTTTCGTTTTTAAATCACGCTGTTTACAGACACACGCAGACAGACCTTTTTTCTAAAAATGATTTTCTTTTATTCATGGGACCTCAAAACATGTATTTCCTATGAAATATTGGTAATGAAGGTTTGGATGGAATGCAATGCCTTTTGTACTATGCACGTGGTAAGGAAGTAAAAATGTATTCAACAAAGGGCATCAAAATCCACTGACCACAATTTTAATTATGAGATATGCTAATTTCCTTCTGTTGTTGGGACTTATCATTTCCAGGGTGTTAGCTAATGATTCAGGTACTTATAACTGCCCAAATTTTAAGGTGTAAGATGTAAGGTGTATCTTAAAATGTTAGACAGGCCATTCTGTTTTTTCCCCCCTTTCTTTTTTGCTGATGAGTAAAATATTATAGTATCATGGCTATAATATTGTATCCACTCGCTCTCTATATATTTCACTTTTCATTCAGACACAATTGCAACAAAATGTATTAATACCTAATCAAAAGCATTTCTGGTGAATATTTGGTATGATCAACAGAACGTGCATAGAAACATAGACAGTTGTACCAATAATTTGTAAATTATCTACAAATATCAGTGGCTACATTTAAGATGTTTTTATTATTGAAACACATTAAATTTTGGCTGCAGTGTGTTGTTCTGGGTTATATAAGCTGACACCCATAGATGTTGCATAAATGTTTAGAACAAACAAATAAACAGAATCACTTATGTCTACTTTCACACCTTCTTTAAGGCCAATATAGAAAAAATTCAGCTTTGTAGAAAACAATGAACTAATGAAAGAAATTGTCTAAAAGTGATCCGTTTGTAGTGAATTTTAATGTTATAATAATTTGGCATGATGTTTACTGTAATCAAGAATAAAGGGGTTCTGCTAAAAAAATAAATATACAGTGCGAAAAGCGCTATTGATACCCGAAATGTACAACTATTAAAAATTAATATAAACGAATGTTACACCTTGTATTATTAATAAACTTCAAAACATTGTTATTGGTTAGTTATTAGCATACTAATGTAATGGGAGATATGAAAGCACTCAGATTTGTCGTGTTAAGTATCCTGAAGTAGCCTGGTAAAGCAACCCTATATTGAAATTATGGTTATTCGTTACAAAGTGAAATCTAAAATTTAACAAAGTAATTTGTAACATAAGTAGACATTCACTACCACCATGTTGCTATTGTCATGTTTAAACTTTATACTTTTAATATTGCAGTCTAGCGTGTCTCTTACGTTATTTTAATGGAACTGACAAACCTTGGCCGTGGCTATGGGGTGACTGCAAGACTCATACCAGATTACAGATATGGCCCCCCAAATACTTATTGAAAACAGACCAAATCTTATGTACAAAGGCTTTAACAGAGGCTTTTCACACAAAACAATACACGGCCAAATGGAGTCTCCTGAACTAGGGGATAGCAGTGCATTATTATATAAGTTTAGTTATTACAGTAGTGAAGATAATGTAATGTAATTTATGCTTTCGCCCCATTTAACTGCAGATCCTAAGCTCTCTACCTCACGCTAACCTGTCACATAACTAGAATGAATTCCCATGATGCCGAAAATAAGTAGCCCACAAAATAGAATATACAATTAACTTTATACATATCAACAATTAAAATTAAGATTAACAATTTACTTAAACTCTGGAGAAGCTAACAATTTGCTTAAACCCTAACAACTTCACAGTTGACATAAAGCTTATCAAAATAAACTTTTGAAACCATAAACATTGTATAAAATGGCCAAAAATGTCGCAAACTACATATATACATCTTAAGTGCAAGTGTCACAATTATAAAGATTAGCAAAAATAAATCCCGTCTATGGCTCCGTGAAAGAATTACATTTTATAGCGAGGCTTATGAAAATAGCAAAGGACGAACCCACATGAAATCTCCGGTCAGAAAAACCTTCTAAAAATAAAAAAATAAAAAAAAAATTCACGGCTTACTAAGCCATTCCGAGGACTCACCAAACAGATTGTATGTGTCCCTTAGCACTGGCAGAAAACGAACTGTCGACTCCGGTCACAAGTCACCCGACCCAACCAATACGCCAAGTGCGAGGAAAAATCGAAATACCGTGGAAAAACAATGCCGCCTGACGGCATCTACTGAAATTATTTGGAGTTCATAAACCAACTCATGTGCGCTCAGCACAATATTTGTAATGTCTTCTTGAGTAAACAGGTGTCTCCCATACATTGAATTTTCCAACATATTTTTACTTTCTCTACTACGTATAGTAAGTAGGGGAAGTATTGCATTCCACCCAAAAATTCGATACCGAGATTTCACCGGAAATACATGTTTTGAGACCTCCTGAATCCAAAAAAAGCATTTTTGGAAACATGTCCGTGTGTGTGTCTGTGTGTGTGTGTGTGTGTGTGTGTGTGTCTGTGTGTGTGTCTGTGTGTCTGTGAACAGCATAACTCAAAAACGAACAGTCGGATAAGCACCAAACTTGGTATTTAGGTTCAGTATCTTCCAGAGATGCGACACGAAGGTTTTCAAGAAAATCCCCCCACCCCAGACTACCCTTTACATGGAAGATTTTTCGAAAATTTTAATTTTCTCAAAAATGGCTCTAACGATTTTGATGAAAATATCGTATGTTTAAGATAATGTCATGAGAAATGAAATGTATATCTCGAATTTTCTGGGAATGTCTCCAAAAGTATTCTTCATTGTGAACGACTTTTGCATAACTGGTAAACCATAAGAGATAGACAAAATTTTACTACACACAAAATGTAGATCGCGTTAAAATACACAACTTATGTCATATACATTTCTTTTGTTGAGTGAACCGTTTTCGAGATATTGCTTGTTATTTCCTTAAATTTTCCAATACTTATACTTTTTCTCAAATGCGTTATTCATTTCTTTTATGTCCTGGACATGCAAAGAGAATGGAATGCGCCACATAGCAACCAGCGTTAAAATATTTGACTATCGCTTAAAAGCTACCATATTTCCCTTGCATCTACAAGAAAATTACCAATAAGATTGACATCTCGATATCTCGATTAACATGAAGCATATGGAGAATAGGCGTTTGTAAAATTAGATTGTACAAGAGTAGAGAAAGTCATGTGAGTGTAACACATCAGATTTTTTTACTTAATAACCAATGTTCATCCTTTAGTGAGAGTGAAAGTACGAGCATATTCATGATGTAGAGTAGTTACATTCACTGTTTTAACATGTTTTCCTTTTGCCTGCATCATTTACAGGAAGAAACAGGCATATACATACCCACTGATAAACAATCATTCTTCCAACTAATTCTTGGTTTCTAAAGTTAGTGGACAGATAGCAGTACTGGCTATAGTGTTCAGATAGAGTTAACTGGGTTTTTGGAATAGTCCTGCATTAGAACCAATCAAAATCAGCTGGAGGTGAAATATAGTATTACTCCTAATTCCAACTTGTTCATTTATCACAGAACACAGTTAAATGTTACTAAATACTATTTTCTATTGCGTCACTGTTCTTCATCAGACAGGTGAAATATTCTTCCTCAGAGTGGAAGGCCTTCACCAAACATAGTAACGTTGTCACCTGTATGGTTAATTTTTCTTTCATGACAGTTTTTATAATGTTAAATGCCATTTCAAAACCTTGATATTATTTAAGTTGCTATATGTAAATTGGATATGTCTTGCAAGGTTAGTATGTTTTTGTTTTAGAGGTAAAGCTATCTCTTTTCTAAACAAAAACCTATATTAGGTCTGAAAAATTGTAGGAAAATTTAGGGGCTGGTATAAAATATGGTCACATTCGGTCCACACTAGTGCTTTTAACCCTACCAGTTTTTAGTAAATGAACCAAATTCGCATATTAGCTACCGATTTACTGAAATACTTCACTTTCTACCGATTTTTTGTAACTTTTTCGTTTTAATTTCTATTATAGAACGAGCGCTAAGATATAATCACTTGTATTATTTATGATATTATATGCTCGACAAAGCACTGTCGTCAGCAATGAACACATGAAGTGAAGCGAATAGGAAAGTGACACCAGTGTCTTTAATTTCCTAAGTGACATTATATGTCACTTCCTCGGTATTTCCTTTCCTTATCAACGATGCATAAACCGCGATTTATTTTTGAAACGTTACTGAGGTTCTGTATATTAAGCACGTAGTCGTTTTCATTTATTCATATTCATCATTAGTGTTCACTTCTGTTTGGAGAAATAGAAATAATGCTGATGATTAGGAAAATCACTACAACAATACATTTGCAGCGTAAGGATTTTTCTTGCAATATAACCTATGTTTCTCCCTAGTCTCCCGAAATTTGTTGCTTACAGATTGGGACTGTTGGTAGTCCACACAGGCTACAAACAATTCTTGAAAATCTCAATATAAAAGAGAAACTGGCATTTAAAAACTGTGATGAGAAAGAATTCACCCAAGTAAAATAATATTCAGTCTAGGAACAAGAAAGTTTGTAGGTGAATAACTTTTTAGAAGTGGTAGTATTTGCTGTTTATGTAAATGATTAGCGATTTGAATTCTTCTCTTAATTTTCTATCTTTTATTATTTCCTGCATATTTTCGTAAATCCACACTTTAAGCAAAGTTTAGGATTGTGCTGTATAATATTAGGGCTTCTTGAATGTTTTCAGGCTGCCATTTAATTTTATAGCTTGCTGTAAATAGAATTGAACACATGGCGCAAAATCTCAGGATATTGACTTTATTGACCCAGCCTTTTAAAAATCTACCATCAAAAGTCTTTTTAAAATACTGTAAACCAATACTGATTTTTTGTCAAATATTTAGTGTTGATACAACATTATAACATAAAGACGCATCATTAAATAAAAAAGAGAAATAAACCGCTGCACACTCAGAGCCAGTGCATCAACTATGAAAAATGGTGCACTATTACCCCGGTTGACATTACCACAATATAACTTTTTGCAAAGCTACATTTATAACATGCAAAAACAGTTTGCTTAAGGGGAGACTATATGGTGAAAATTACCAGAAAACTACATTTTTGTTTTGTTTTATACTGCTTTACAAATCGATACCTTCTGTTTATTTTATATATATTTTTATCATTATAGGCACAATGCTGATATTTTAAGTTTACTCTTTCAACAATTGTAGTGCGTATATGATGTTGTACTGTGAATTCTCCATCAATTCACCAACAAAATTATAACTCATACACACGTTGAGGTAGAGACGTAAACTTTAGTTCATCTTTTAGGGGAAGTTTTGTCTATGACTGGCATTGCTATTAATTATGGCAGCTTCTGTGGTTTCTTTCTTTGTAAGTATATGGGAGTGTACTTTCTCCATTTTTTGCTTTTTCTGTGAATTGCATTTTTTTGTGTAAGTGCCCTTTTCTAAAAAAACTATTGAATATAATTAAATTAAATTTGGGGATAATAAAAGCAAACTCAAAGTGCTAATGGATCTTCTTTGGCGTTAATAAGTTGCTCGTTTACCTTTTAATGAAATAATTGTCGATAAAGTTTAATCAAAGTAAGATATAATTCAGAAAAAATCCTGTATTCCTTAATAAGCAAACTTATTGTATAAAAGTGGATAAGTGAACTAAGAAGCATGCATTCACATTCTGTAAAAATAATTTCAGTCTGATATTTTAAACAACATCTGAGATAATCGGTCACGAATCTCCCTTAAATAAAATGTAAACATGTGAGAATAAGATGAAAATAGTACTTTACCTGATACTGTCATTTCTGTTCTTTGCCTCAGCCTGCATTGCTTCTAATCTCATCAACGTTACTGTTTCTGCATGGACGTCTTTCGCGTCATTTGTTTGATGTAGACAGAAGGGTGCAGTGGTTGTGGTAAAAGTAACACAGCACACAATGCACGTGATATATCTGACATTGCATGTGCGCAATTGTTCATTAAAAAGAAACCAGCTTCTTAACGGCATCACTCGACTATGCAACACAGAGCTGAAAAAAATGTTTACTTTAATGTAACCTAAGCCTAAATAACAGAATATGCACAAAATATCAAACTGTAATGCTCAACTAGTCTGTAAAGATCAATCAAATAAATTAAAAATGTGTGTTACATTCACATGTTCTAGATACCGCTATAGCAAAAGCTTATTGTTCTATTTACTTATTGTTAATATGGATAAACTTTCAATATCTTTTACACATTTCGTTATAGATTTAAGAAAAATACAGTAAGCTAAAGCGGTACTAAGATTTTTAAAAAGCTGATCACTATGTGATGCTGTGAAATTTCATGTTCTTTGCATAGCCACGAGAATATAAAGTATAACAACTTACCATTGAGAAAAGTGTAGTATTTAAAAAAACTGAAACTAATAACACGGAATATCTCGGAAATGATTTATGTCACAAAATGTGTTAGTTCACATGAATTGGGTGCTTTAAGGACATCCTATCTATTGTGTAGTAAGATTTTGTCTATCTCTTACGGTTTACTGGTTTACAAAAGTCATTCAGAACAAAGAGGACTTCACCAGACTATTGTAAGAAAGTTCAAGATATACATTTTACTTGTCATTCAAATATCATAAATATGGTACTTAGTCAAAATGGCCAGAGCCATTTTCGAGAAAATATAATATAGCGAAAAATTTTCCAACGTAAAGTGTATTTTTGGTGGGAGTGATTTTGTTTAAATTGTTGTATCACAATCTTAGAAGAGAGACATCTGTAAGGTACTACGTTTATTTGGATTTTATAGGTCTTTTATTCAGTATTTCTCTAGCGTTGCACAACCCTTGCATGCACTTTCTAGGAAGGAATTTGTCTGGGTTGGAGAACAGCATTAGACTTTAGATCAGCTAAACGTGTGTTAACTACTGCCCCATTGTAGCACATAGCATCCTCAGAGCGCCCACAAGGTGCATACCGATGCCAATGGGATAGGCATATGATGTTTATTTTACAGGAAATACATGGTAATGTCACCCCATAGCTTACAGTAGTCGTGTGCTCACGAAATACGAAAAGAATTACAGTATACCAGAAATAGAATCTTTGGCCCTGTTTACGCTCTCACCCACTTTCACTCTTATAATTAGGAGTATCTCATGCAAACAATCAGTGACCATCACTCACTGTTTGCTGCACAAATTGAAAGACTTCATAGGTCGTCTGGACAGATGAGCTTTAAATTTGCAGGAATATGATTATATTCCTATAAATCTGGAGAAACATCACGACGCTTATGCGCTGTGAAGATTCATGATAGATAACTTACGTCCTGAGGAGTGGAGTTAAACCGATGAATTGTTACCTTGCGTATTAACCCCCGCTCAGTTAACGAATAAACAACAAACAGGCCCTCTATTAGCACCTATGATATGTGCTTGTCAGCAGCGGTGAAAATTCGGCGCCAGCCACCACTTACACTATAAAATCAGAGGTTCTTTATTGTACAAATGCAGGCTCGTCCAGTCCGCTCCATCTTTTAGTAATGCCAGAACCTCTCAACCAGCAAGTTCCGCACTCCTGCGTAATGATCCGTTGGCTGGATGCTTATTTTTACAGAAACCTTTCGTAAAATCCATTCGCGTTGTTATTTAACATTAGAACATTATGTTAAAGCTTCTTCTAGTTATTAATCTCGCAAAGGTCCGAGGAACTGTAAATCTGCAGGTCTATTGCAACCCATCCTGGTAACTAAGAGCTGGTGAACGTTGGAGAATAAAAGTGGTAGGACCCAGGTTAAACCAAAATCTGAAAAAAGATGAGTAGCTGTAGCGACTGAATATTTGAGCAGATACGCGGAGGGGCGTGGATTTTCTAAAGCCTCAATTGATCACGTGGCTCAATTTATTTTAGAACAGATAATTTGTGGGCATGGTGCTCTTGCTATGCTTCAGAGCGAACGTGGGCTGTATTTTTAAGTGAAGTAACACAACACTTGCTAGAGATTTAGGGGTAAAAACCTACTTTTACTATAGCGTGTCATTCGGCCTGAAATGGAATTATGGAAAGAGCAAATAAGACAGTTGTTAACATGTTGATTCATTATTGTTTCATCTAAGCAAAATGATTGGGATACGGCTTTGCCACGTGTGATTTTTGCCTATAATACGTCTAAGCAAGAACCCACAAATGAGACACCATTTTACCTATTTATGGTACACAATTCACCCTCCCGGAAGAGGTAAAACTCAGACCCAGATCTGATAACCTGTTTATAAAGAACACAAGAACAGATCCTACAAGCTAGACAATTAGCCAAATATATAACTAAACAAATTAAGCGTGTCATTTTGATTGCAAAAGGCGAACCATGAAATTTTCCCGACAACTTGTTACCCCGTGAGAAAAAGTGAAGATAACCAAGCTGTTGCACCAATACCATAGACTCTTTGTGGTTGTTGAAAAATTTCTCATGTTAATTATATAAATATATCCCACTCAGGATCGGATCCCAACCATTTGTCAAGACTTTATCCATACTACAAAACATGAACCTCAGACCTTTTAGGGCCTAATATAATAATTTTAAGTTAGCTATTGGATGTAAGTGTATAATTAGTAGTGTTACATTGTACTAATTATTATTATACAATATGCTAATATTTTCCTATTTTTTGTGTTGTAGTAATCTACTAATTTTCTTTTATCGGAAGATTATTCAGAACGATTTTGTGACAGCTTCCCATGATTTTGGAATGCTATTGCGTTTAGGAAACCTGGAATGTAAACAAGTGAGATCGTACCATACAGTTCAGTGAAATAAGACACACACATGTGTGTTACATCATGTACGCCCATAGGCACAGTGGTTGCTTATTAATTGTAAAAGATATAAGGTATTTTCAAAGGAAGTCTGATAGATAATTTCCTATAATGGGAAAAGTAGGAATTCCGATATGTATTCAAAATGCAATAAATTTTAGATGACGTTTTTATCAATAAAAACGTAACAAAAGAAGCGACAAAGTTGGAAAGAATGTACAATGTAATAAATATACAGGGGTCCAATTCTGAAAGCCAGGATAGGTGGTGGTATAATGCATGACATTGTTCATTATGAAATTTGATTGGCATTCTTAATTATTTGTATGAATAACACATTTATGTTGGCGCATAATCTATTTTTCACTATTCTTTCTTTTTGTTTATGGTTTAGGAATTAAATTTATTTGAATGATTAATTTGATAATTTACTCATGACGCAGAGCTTGCATTTATGTTTAAAACTCTTAATTAGCTATTTTTCTAGCCGATAAGCTATTTTAGTATTGTAATGTTGACAAATATCTGTGCTATTCGCAGTAATAGGGATATCGGTTCTCCTTGTGGGGTATGAATTACTGAAAGCTGACTTATCTCTCTATTGTGTTGTTCAAGTTAAGCATTAATCCTCGTATCTCCTTACATATGTAGTATGTACACTTGATGCGTCTTATCTGATAAGAACCGGATTCCACAGAACGTTGGGAAGAGATTCAATGGATGCATAAATATAACACGAATAGTCAGAATGCTATACAGATCTAGTAGCAATAATAATAATAATAATAATAATAATAATAATAATAATAATAATAATAATAATACACTTCAAGATCATATGCACTGAGTTACATAAATTTTACAAATCGAACTTAATTTTACATCCATCAGTCCTGCAACTAAGTTCACCTAGTAAGTATGCTTGTGGCTGATAGCCCTACCAAATTTCAAACCACGAGTATTACGTTTGAATTCTTTAAAGGCCTTACTAGAATATCCGGAGTTAAAATCCGTAGCTCCGCGACTACACTATGGTGGGTCCGCTCTAAGAAGTAAGGATCCACGAAGCTGTTGTCAAGAGCCCCCAGAAGTGCATCAAAGAAGTGAACGAATGGTCTACTCGCTCTCTCAGGTGCGTCGGTAAATGGACCACCTCGTCATTCGCGATCACGCGTTGTAGGTAATGGCTGCAACGGTAGAGACATACCCGCAGCTCAGTATTCATAGTTAAACACCAATTCTTAAAGCTACGACAGAAGCTGCATAAATCCACAAGATCAATGTTTGTCTTAATAGGGACATCCGTTGTGGTTTGACCCAAGCATAGGTAATGTGTACAGCAACACAAAAATATGCAATTGTGGTTTCTAAATTCTTGCCAGCGGCGTTGGTTGTTTTCCTCTCCATGCTATACCTTAGCATTCCAATTATCACTTTTAAGTTGTGAATTTTTTTAGGTATGCTTTTCAACTCACGTTTCAAATGATGAGAAATTGGAAGATGTATTTTGCGTAAGACCCTATTTGCCGCCCACTTGTTTTTTTATGATCAGGACAACCGTCTGTAAGGAGACGTACTGTAACAAATTAGTTGGTTCGCTATTCTGCACCGAGGCGCAGACACATTAATGAAACAATACTTTTTATTAATTCTTATTGATCATCCAATTTCAAATATTTCACTGCTGGATCCCTTGAGGTCCAATATATTCTCTTCGGTTGGTATATAATTTCAAGTAGTTAAAGATGAATTAAAGGTATTCCTTGAATGCGCTTTGCTATTGCGAAAAGGGAAGCGAAAACATGACCAGCGCTATGCAAGATTTGCTTCGACCAATTAAGTCAGTGAAGAAATCAGAACCTATGTAGAGAAATTTATGCAAAAATACACACAGATGAAGACCTAATAACTCTGTGTATTTCTACCATTAGTACTGTTCCTCCTAAAAGTAACGTATAAGACGATTTTGCTCCAAATTGCTCTTTTTGGCTGTTATATCTCTTAACCATGATTCGTCTCTGGAACTGATATTTTCTTAATCTCCATCAATCTATAACACTTAAAACAGCCCAAAAACGTCCTATATAATGGTTGTTAAACTTCCTTATCTCAAACTCAAGTGGTAAAGTATCTGAGGGAAATAATTTAAGGTATTTAATTACTTGCTAGAGTATATAGCATGAAATGCCTTTTGGTAGTATAAATATGGCTTTCAGTGATCACTTGTAATAAACAAGCCTTGGGAAATTATGGCGAAGTTTAAGCTCTACAGAATGTTTTAGAAGAATTCCAAGATTGCATTTGTAGTAAGCATATACACTTTTTCAGTGCTAGTTCCATACTCGCATTGGACAAGTTTTAAGGCGATTGATATACCTATATTCATGGATTAAACTGACTTCAATTATTATTTTCTGTTACTAAATGGAGGAAAGCAGAAATAAAAAGCTTCGAAAGAGTGAAGAGAGAACCCACACAATTAAGAAACATAGACATTTACCAACCTGAATGTATTAGAAGTTTTTGTGTTCAAAACTTCGGATATTACAGATATTGGAGGAACATCGTCCCCAATATACGAATTTCCTTCATCTGTCTGTAACATTAAGAAAAACATATAATTACAAAGACATATGAATGGCTTTTCAAGACCTCCAGTTGTCATATAAAACTCAGGTTACTGAACTTTCAACTACCCTTCTTTTCTTTCTAGCTATTTTCAAAGAAGCCTTTTGATGAATTTTTTAAGTCAGTTATACTAAAACTTGTGCAAAATGTTGCCTTATAAGGCAGCTAAATAGGTTTATTAAACACTGCCAAAACATTTGTTTATAACAACGCTCATCAATATGAATTGAGCATTTTATGATTAAATATTGCTAATTTTCTTGAAAATTGAACAATAAAACATAAAGCATTTACTTAGTAATCCCACCCTTATAAAATTAAAGACTAATTCCACTTTTTTAAACCTTGAGTTAAGGTGATTCTCCTCGTTCAGAGAACGTAATACTCGTACTGTGATGGGCTGGCATATCAATTTGAATAGTTATGCTTTTGTACACATTTCTTGTCATAAACGATGCGTCGGTTAGTCACTATTGTCTCAACAAAATTATTCACTTCTCAGAATATATACAATCAAGTTTAACGTCCTGTTTAAGCTTACATTATACTGTGCTTGTCCGCTTGAGACACATTGATAAGTCACCTATTGCGGAACATGCTATCCTTCCTGGAGGGGAGCATATTATCCAACACGGCAACACAGATATACTAGCATCAACCTCATAGTATCGTGCAGCATCTTGAAGCTATTAAGATCCATAAACATCAGCATAATACGAGTAGAAAATAAGAAGGTTTAAAATTACCCACAAAATAGCACCCGGTCCTTACAGAAGCCAAAAGAGCACTCAACGCGAGTCAATCACACGCCAGCAAAACCCAGCACACCGTCAAAACAATTCCATCCCACATCCAACCCGAACCAATCAACCCACACCGGCTCCCCTAACCACAGGATAATATCGCAGTACAAGCGGTACACACCACAGTTGTAACCAAGACATCAACAACGATACTTCGACCACGCTACTCCACCGATGATGTCTACCGCAGGTGTAGACGAAACGCCTGGAAAAATGAACGACGAGCCCAGTAGAACACGGCCAAGCTCGGGATATTGATTACTTGGTTATGACATCGGTCGTGAAATCCTACGAAACTTTTAAGAGCTGCTCTCTAGAATAAAACAGAAGCAACTTTCAGAATATTGCTGCAAGAAATGTGAAATGTGCTATTGTTTGGAGCATGCCGGGCATATTTGCAGTAAGTGTGTCAAGAATTTGGAGCGAAAACTCTCAGGTAGATATATAATAAGAATTAGTCAAAAGATCTTGCTAACTGTAATGATATCCCTGAAATTCATTAAAAATGATAATGTTTATTGTGTACCCTTATATTTGCAATATAGCCTTATTCTCCCTCCCCATTTTGTAGGTTACGAGTATTAGTTTATTTTCTGCAACTTATATTTTTTAAATATACTATGTTGTATAGCAATTCTTTGAAAAATAAAATAGGGAGTATTAAAATAATATAAATAAAACGTGATAAAATACATAACGTACATTTAGGAAGAATTTAGACAGCAGAGAGCTATATATGTAAAGCGTAATCTCTCAGATACATTGCGCCCGATCATGTAACAATAGGTATTGCGTTGACGGAGGGTTAATTCTTGATCATTATCCAATTTTTTAAAATATTTCAGAGGGTTACACCTGTAATCCAAATATTCTCTTCGGATATATACGCTTTCACGCCTATAGGTTCACTTTATGATTTTTGATATTGTGGTATTAAACTACACGTAATAATCATTTTACCTGCTATTCGCTTTGGCCGTTACAACTCATGTAACTAAGCTTTTCATTCACCGAATATGTACAGAATATGCATTTCATTCCCTAAATATAAGGTAGTTTCCTTCCTAGGTATATGGAGTGTTACCCCATTAATTCCAAAGTGATACTCCTACCAGCTCGGATATTAGAAAACTGATTAAATATCATCAGTATGGCCCGTTGCGCGTCGAACGCAATCCCTGGGAGGGAGGAACGAGGCAAAGTCCCGAAAGGCGAACAGATCCGGGAAATGACGTGAACAAGCGTGGGAGGGGTCCTTAACGATTCTGGATTGAAGGCATCTGATACCATTCAAGGATGCCCATTATTCCGCGAATCCCCGGGTGTCGCTTAAGGGAAGTCACTCATAGAGGAGGGAGAAATTTTCATAAACCGCACCACCACTGCCCAGCCGCAATACAACGAACCGTCACCTAGTCCTTCAACTTTAAAACAGATGATGATGAAGAAAATGGTGGGTAAAAGTAATGGTGGAGAGGAAAGTCGTGGTAGAAGAGTTCACCCCAGCATCCGTCTACCGACTCAGGAAAACCAAGAAAACACATGTTCAGAGTGGGTGTCACAGAGAATAGAGCCCGATATCTCCCGAGTTCAAGGCTCACACGTTATGATGCCATCTCGCTCGGTGTCACTAGATGGTAATGTCGAAACGTATGCTGCAGCCGTCAATGATATTAAAGTAATCTTATCAGACCTTGATAGTTTGTAGCAGTCAATGTCCAATATCTGGACCACAGCTACTTCTAATCTCCGTGGACAAACCCCGGTAGTTTATTTTCCAACTAGACAGCGTAGTTTTATTGAAAGAGTCACAAACCAGAAATAGATCCACAGATAGAGCCACAATTCCCTATCTCTTAAGCAAAATCAAGTTCTATTTCTTCACATTCAACTGGCCACAATCGATGTTTTGGCTGGGCCTTCGGTCCCTGATGGGTGTCAAATAAACTTATAATTACTACTCCAGTACCATTTGCGCATCCTTTTATTGACCGGAAAATTTTTAAGGCAAACCCGTCTTCAGGTTTCCACGTACCTCTACAATTTTCAAACTATAGCAGCAGAGAATGGCTAGGATCAAAACTCTAAAACAACTGTATTTGCCGTGTCACCTGAAAGGGCCTGCCGCAAACTGATTTAAAAGATTTACCCCTGGACAAGTTATATATGAGTAGGAAAATCTAAATACAGCTTTTCAAGCAGCTTAGAAGGATGTACAGTAATGCCGTCTCCATTAGTCCGTACACAATATTGCTGATATATTCATGACATTCTGGTTTCATATTATCACAGTAATCCTATTACATGGGAAAGGAATGCGCCAAATCACGCGTAGTTTAGAGCTATCCTTATTGGAACAAATTCTTCTGTCTGACTCTCAAAGGGCGGGAAAATTAACAAAATGCGTACGCCGCATAGACGTTGCTCGATATCTTGCGGGATATACAAGTAGCTCTCTTTCGATCTCTCCAAGGATCTGTAAATTCTCTGGTGAACTTGGTTCAGGAGGTTCGAATTCTCCAGCAGCAAATGGAAAGAATGCAGGTAGGCAATGCGCAAGCTTTTGCAAAATTAGATACAATGGAATAATGCCTCAGAGCGAGGTTATGACAGTTGTAAGTTTAATCCACGCAGTAACTTCAGGTAGCGCGGTAACTTCAACCCACGAGGAAGCCCTAATAAATCAAAACTAGGTACATAGAGCGGACCTAAGTCGACTAGCCGTACACACGATCGTCGCACACTATCTTCCGCAATGGGAACTTGAAAATAGCCGCTCAGCAAATCTAAAGTGCAATACCATTGGGAATTTCCTAGATAACTTAATAGGTCGTCTATTAACGGCAATGGATAAGATGATGTTACCGTTACGGCATTGAGCTTTCGGTAATCAACACAGAACCGCATTTCCACATTGTTTTTCTTTACAAGTACAACCGGGGAACCCCAAGGGCTATGCGATTCTCTGCATCTTGCATCTCTTTCATCTGAGCATTAATTACCTCCCGCTGAGTTAGAGAAACCCGATACGGTCTTTATTTTATTGGTTTCGGATAGGTTACCTGAATTGTAAATTCGACAATATCTGTTTTACCTAAATCTTGTAATTTCGTGGCGAAAATGCCTCTAAGGTATGCAGCTGAATATGTTGTATCCGTGTTAGTTGCGAATTGAGGTTAAATTTTGCCTCTTCTATTTCAACTACATCCGAATCGCAAGCAGAACAGTTCGACGACTGTACCAAAGCAACTTCGTAAGCCTTCGCTAGAGTTTTCCCTGCAAAAATTGCTTTAGGTTCAGCTTTGTTGTTCCTGATGGGAATTGCACATTTCCTTTGTGCATCACAGAAAACTGGAGAGATATGAATATTTTTATTTTGCATAATGCACGTACTGGGTTCTAACATAATCTTACCGATTATATCAGGTAGAAGGTGCACTTTAATATTTTGGGATGTAAAAGGAGGTATTATAATATCTTGACCAGGACGGGCCTTATAGTGTGTTTCTAACTCCTCTTCCGGCTCAATAGTAATTTGTGCCAATGGGCAACGACTTTACGACCATCGGGCAGTTGCAAGGTAACAATAGAATATGCCAAATCTAGTAGGGCTTTATGTTTATTTAAAAAATCCATACCTAATAGAAAATCATGCCCAAACTCTCTCACCACGAGGATATTTTCCGAAAAGAAGACTCCTTCAATTTGGAACTGTCATGTTGTAAAAGAACAAATATCAAGTAATTTATTATCAGCCGTTCGTAGTATCAAACTGCGTAGTACAGGGAAGGTTGGTGTAGTCACTAGGTGATGTTGGACAATACTTACCGCACTACCGATATCAAACAGGAACGTAATATCTGAATTAGCAGGTAGAGATCCCTTTACTGTCAATACGTTTGCGAGGTGGATAAGTGAAATACTATAGTTTATAGCGGATTGATTACAAGGGGTCACGGAATTTAATTCCGTGACTCTGCTTCCCCGTTTGGGTGGTTCTCCCTATGCGAGCAATTTAATGCCATATGCCCTGGCTTCCTACATATAAAGCATGTTGGGCGGCCATCGAATGTGCGGCCGCCTGAGTTAGGTCCACGTCACCTGCCCCTGCCAGAAATTTGAGCATTGTCATTCTGATTAAGAGACGAGCGATGATTAAAATGATTACGGGGGTTAAAGTTACCCTGGATTCGACCACGTCCTCTGAAAAAATTTGGTTGTGACGGGTTGTGAACCTGTCCTTGTAGCCAAGCACGTCCTATCTGCACTTTCTGCATTTGTATCTGGAGGGTACGAACCTCTTGTGCCAAGCTGGCCAGCTGATATTAGTAACCAAAGCGACTGGGTTTGGCGGATGATGCGGTAGGAGATCTACGCTCTGCCCTGCAAGGTACCGTGCAGCCTCTATGCGCCGCACAATTTGGCTCAAATCCCTTACTGTTTGAGGGTCTGCTGAAGAGCTTGTTCTAGAAGCGAGGACTTTAATCCTCGCATTACATGGCGGATTTGTTCCCTTTCAGTCATGCGGGATTGACTTGGTCCCAAAGGACTATAATATCATAAATATAGCGTTCAGTGGGCTCAGTAAGGTCCTGAACCCGCTGACGCAAGCGACACTCAAGTACATCTTCCTGTGCTGCTGGGACAAAAGCCTTTTGTAGGGACATCTTTAGATCTACCCAGCTATGTTGAACATGCCTGGGAGCAAACGTCTAGTACCAGTTAGCTGCGGCCTCCCGCAGGTAACAGGGGAGATACTGCTTTTTGCAATCTTCATCCCATGCATTAGCTGTGGCGATAGTCTCGAAATTGTAAAGATAATTCGAGACATCTTGAACTGGTTTACCTTAAAAAATCCCGGGATCTATAAAAGGTCGCGCAAATAGAAGAGGATGGGAAACAATCGGTTTAATATGGGCGTACTCTGAGACTGAAGGCCCCGCCAATGTATCGGTTGCCATTGCAAGATTTTATAGAGACGAATCTGAGTTGCTTTATCTGAGGATAAAGGAGGCAGTGGTTCTATGGGTGGGTTTGTGTCTGTGTGATGTAAATCTCCGGCACTACGGCTACGTTGACGTATTGGAAAGTAAATTATGGGTGTTTGGCCCCTAAGTCTATGGCTTGTTCTTTTATGAATATGGGACATGAACTGGTATAACTCAGCGAGATCTGAGGATATTACTTGTGCATCCTTAACTGCGATAGCATATGTGTCCACGTTGCTTTCTAACGTCTGTTGATATTCCCTAATTAACTTACGCATTTCCGTACTAATTGGGCTGTCACTCTGGAATTCCGGCAATTACGATATATCTAATACAAGTGAAGACTATTACACGTGTACCAACTGGGAAGTGGTATAACCCCGGTAATTCGTAGAATTAAATAAAAAATCCCACAGTTGCCAAAGCAAGAAAAATAACCCTATTGCAACATCACATCTCATGGTGCAGTGGATAAGAAACCACTAGGATTTTAACTGAGAAAGAAGGAAACAAAAACATTATGATAGCTATGCAAACAAAGATATGTTTTGGAGGATAGAATCGAACCATGCCAAATCAATATTTTGAAATAGAGGTCAGTGCTCTTGTTATAAACATATTATAGGGAAAGTGAGGTACAAACATCGAATCATATCTCTGTTAGTAAGAAATTACAGAGACCGGCGCCTCTACCATATGCCACAGACATCCTGGATGCGACTTGTGGGTGTAGTAAAAGGAAGTAGAGCAGGGATATGAGATGCATCAACAGCAAATGATTATCTTACCGTGTTATGTTTTACTGGTTAGCCGTATGTGTATGAAGTGCTTGGCGTACAAGTATTAAGGACCTGCTTATTTATATTTACGATAAAGAAGATATCTTAGAATATTCCTCATCTGGGCTTACCTTAAGGAAGTATCACGATATCGTCTTAGAGGAGCTGGGTCCTGCAGCAAGCGGAGCAAAGATACAGGCGTCTCTCGACGAGCAACCAACGCAAAAGCGATAGGGGGAGCTCGGAGCGCTCGCTTATATCTGCTCTAGTTTCCCACTGGGGTCTCCGAATTATGACGGCAGCATTTACAATATATGGTGTGCCACCACCCAGTATTTTCGTGGATTTCCAGGCTTTTCCTAGAGACGCGTGACATTTTCGAATTTGCATAATGCAACATTATGAAACATTATTCTAGAGTTTCTATCCAGTACGTGATGTGACGGTAAAGTCCACTGGGACTACCATAGGATGAGGTAAGCCACTTATTTCCTGTCACGTACACAGCTTAACAAAATTTCAGTCAAGTCAGAAAAGTATGAAATACAATTCTGTATAAAATTAGAAAATTGCGACAGGTTCAAGAAGTGATATAAATTGATATATAATAATAACCTCGATAATCATAAGCTCCTCGCATATGTATCGTGGCAATACTGCAATGCTTTTTTGGCATACGTTTTTGCATTAATTTGATATAATGAATTGCGAACATTGAAGAATTGTTGAGAAGATTGTTGAGAATTTATGATTAGCATTTTGTTTTTAAATATTATTGAACTATAGCTAGTATGTATTTGTTTTTATGACGGCTAAGAAAAATACAATGAGAAGGAAAGGAGCCCTGTCTAGGTAAAATCATTTTAGGAGAAATAAAAAAAATAAGAACACAAAACGGAAGGATTCATAATGCTATATATATTTAAACACATAAAGTGTGCAGTGCAAAAAACCAAAAAAGTGCATAAAAAGACATAACAAACAAAATTTATGAAAAAGAAACACACAAAAAAGTTATAATGATAAAGGGTTAACATTATGCACGGTATACCTATGAGCTTTGAGAAACAATTAAAACAGTTTATGGAACGTAACCTTCATATCGATGGCAGGGCGATCGGTTACTGCAAACTAATGTTTTTAAAGGGTTGTCGTGCTTGACACTCGAAGCATGTTGGAGTGTACACTTCAGAGTTTGTGCGCGTATCTTACCACACAGTGAAAACTTTGTAGTATTTTAAAAGAGGTTGTAATACTTTATGATCGTATTTTATGGCAAGGCACGAAGTGCAGTAGCCAGAGTTTTGTCACAACGGAACATGGTGTAAGTATACATACAGCTATGACACGAAATGGCACACTATATTAGGTTTGCAAAAATTGCAGCAGTAATTGTTTTTGGCTTTCATTGTTTGTATTTTTGCTGCTATACAACTGTACAATTATTTGTTTGTCTTTAATTGCTTATTGAGCACTTTACATATTAGTTTTGCAATGACTATACGGGTTTTTTTATTGTTAAGTTTCAAAATGCGTAGCGCTTGACAAAACAGGCACTTTGGCTGTAATATAACTGGAACACGAGAGGTGCTTGCGTGCTATTCAAGAGATAATAAGTTTGAGAAAGATAAGAATTAGCATGTGAATTATTGGACACGTATTACGGTTTGTAACAACAATGTAGCTGACACTTTCGGCTCAGAAATCTGTATTTACATTAACCATAACTATACTTAACACGATGCAAAGACATTAAAACAAACTAAAAAATAATAACAAAAAATAAGTGAACAAAGAAATACACTGCACACGAAAAAAATGAACACACACTGCACTTTGAAAAAAGCAGTGTTACAAGTTTGCTTAACGCTAAATAATGGGACAAATAAAAAGCAAACACAGGCACTATGAATACAAACGTGTGTGTTGTTTTGTGGATAAAGCACTACGAAGCCAAGCGTGCTTTTTTGGCACGAAGCGCGATGTAGAATTTCTATGTGCCTGGATTCAACGTCGAGCTTCCCAGGTGATGTGCACTAGCATCGGTATGGCGAGATCGGCTACGTTCTCGTGGTGCTGTTGTTCGCTGGTAGAGCCGAGCTGGATATGGCCGTCATCCTCGAGGCGGGTGAGCGGGCAACAGTCTTCTGCGGGGTGCCTAATGACAGATGACCGAAAAAACTGGGGAAACAGATTTCTGCGGGTGGGGAGCTTTCCGAACTTAGTGGGTGAGCAGGAGAGCACCTGCAGGAGTGACGGCATTGGAGGATATATATTAATGAATTACGGGTCGAGTAGAGGAGATGGAGAATATTGCTTGGGAGGGGAAATGAATTTTTGGGGAGATATGGGGATAAATACAGGTGAGAGGGAAGGAGCAGGGGAAGATATTGCGACAATGGCTTGTGGGTGGTGGTGGCTTAAAGGAGGAGGTGGGCAAGAAGGGGAATGAGGAGTGAAGGGTTGGAGCTCAATGCGAACTAGGGACAGGGATTCGATGCTGGGGAAGTATGAAGGGAGGGTGCAAGGAGAGGAACCATGTGGCGTGGATGTGACTTGACTAGGTAGCGTGAGCTGGGGATCGGAAGAAGGAGAGATGTAAGAATAGAAGGGTGGACTTGGAGATTTTGAGTAAGGAGAAGAAAGGATGATGACAGAGGGTGAGGAGGAGGATAAGAGAGCTGACGAGTAGGATGGAGAGAGAAGGTTGAATGCGCGGTGCGGTGGCGTAGCTCCTGCAGAAACGTGTTAAAGCTCACGGTGTCGGACAAAAGCCCGCTGTCTGCGCTGGTGATGGATGGCAGAGAGTTGGTTACAACGTAAAGCGATCCCTGTGACGAAGAAGAAGCTAGAGAAGCTTCGTCGATGTAGCTGTTGTTGAGCACTTGTTGTTGTTGTTGACGAAGATAGACTGCGGCAATGTGTGTTGCTGAAGACCGTGACCATGTGGTGTGAGCGGTTGAAAAACCTGCTGCTGATTGTGCAGTCATTCACTGGGAGCGTGTCGTAAGTGTAGAATTGTTCGCTTCTGGTTATCAATTGCTGGTATACTAAACCATAGGTGGGCGACAAAAAAAAGTTTTTGTGTTACCGTAACTGCAGACAATGGTAACTGCTCCATGATGCTGCTGTTTGAAGGTCCAGATGAAGACTAAATGTGTAGCCAGCGAGGCAAAGTACCAAGATTTTAAAGAAGCTGTAATCAGGAGAGTGATTTGCGTCACAATATGGCCGCCGCTGATTAAAGGGTTAGAAATAGCACGTGACTTGTTAAATGGCCATGAGAACAGAAGTGATTAGCACGAAAAATGTTTAAATGTGGTGGTGAGGTTGACGGTGGAAAATTTTAATTGTTATCGCAAACAGATGGTGAGGTGGTTCGCTGGTGTGACCGGAAGTGCGCAGGAAATGTGCCTGATTATAACTCTGGAAGTTGTGGTGCGATAACAGGACGGGGATTTTAATGAGGCATTTAACTGAGTGCGCATGCGGAAGTTGCGGTAGCGATAAGCAGCGTATAAAAGCACAAGGCGATAAGCAGCTCGCTAAAGTGTGAACTGTGCTAGAAAAGTGTTTAGGTTAGCAAATATAGGATTTTGGCTTTTGGAACATTTACGATATATTGGAAGTGTTGTTTTTGCGAGAAAAAAGCCCCGTTTGATTTACGCAGCACGCGCTTGGAGGCACATTGATGTTGTTAAGAAAAACATTATCGAGTTACCCTGTGGTAGTTGTTTATATAGCGTAAACAGAAGCAGCGTATAAAACAGCACTTGGCTGGCGGGTATTGAAAGTGTTTGAGCGTGAAAAAATGTTTTTAGGCGTCGTTGAAAGAAGCACGAAGTTTGGAGCCGGAACATGGAGTAAGCGAAGCTGGAACTATGCAGCCCAGGTTCGACATTATATCCCATAGACAGAGAACGATGAAAAGGCTTTTCTCCGGCTACACGGAAACAGAAATTACCGTGAACTCGGGACCCAGAGATGGAAACCCAGAGCTATGTGTTCGCTTCTGTTTACGGACATTATTAAATTTGCGAAAGAAAATCTATTTGGGAACGAACCGAGATATTTAGGCGTAAGTATTGCGAACGAGGAGCACCCGTCCAAAGCTTTTAACATGAGCGTTAGACGCACGGAATAGGTGAATGCGGAGGCGGTTATAAAATCGATAGAGAAGGTGATGCAAAGCAATCAACAGTTTTTGCTAGCAGGACCTTTGAAAATGACTTTTGTTTGGACCAAGGAGGTGTCGGGTTCGTGTTACAAGCCGTGCGATGCCTATATCGGGAATAAAGACATAGTTGAAATTATGAACAAAGACAGCTTGTGTCTAGCAAGAGCTATGGCGGTTTGCAGAGCTAAAGTGAATGGTGACTCAATTATAAAACCATTAGAAGGTCGGAATATCTTCAGAAAAAAAAAAGCTTTAGCCTTGTGCCAAATTGTAGGAAAGACGAATGGTCCATATACTATCGATGACGTCAGGCTTTTGACGCGATGTTAAAGGGGTACGCGTTAAATTTAAATTCAGCTTTATTTATGGACGCTCTTTAACTATATGGTCATAAACGTCCCATTCTATATTGGGTGTGAAAGACACTTTGCTCACAGACCTCTTTATCAGGCTTGAGGTTCTTTTACGTGCCGTAAATCTAGGACACGGGAGCACCGGCTTTACTTCTCTTCCGAAGGAAGCCATGCTAAGGATTTTTAAGCCCGAAAAAATGCATCGCCCTCCACCGAGTTTGTACCCGCAACCTTGGGAACTAGAGACTAATTATTAGGGGTACACGGTGACGGTGTTTTCAGATCATACGGGCAAGCACGTAATGTACGCGTCAGAGAAGGAAGGAGATAAACCCATTAACGTCATGTTCCACGAAGGGCACTTTAACGCCATTGTAGACTTGCACAAGTGTTTTAAATGTAAGTGGTATTGTCGACGTTGCCATTATCCCTCCGGGCACACTAAAGAATTACATCGATGTGATGGCGCTTGCTCAAAGTGCCACCATCAGTACCCTAAGCGCTATGACGCATTCATACACTGTGGCGCGTGTAACCGAGACTTTAAGAGTGCAACCTGTTTTGCGAATCATGCAAAGAAGGGTGGTTTTTACCCGAAGACGCTGTCGGTGTGCGACGTCGAGAAAGTATGCACGTCGTGCCACAAGTTTGTTAATTTGAGGCACAGAAAAGCCGCTCACCATTGCGGAGAAAGGTTTTGCACCCATTGCAAGACACATGTGCAGATCGACCACATGTGCTACATACAACCGTACGTTTCACAAAGCAAAAGAAATAATTTTGTTTTCATGTTTATCGACTTTGAATGTACCTAAAACACGCCATACTCTGGGCAACAGAACACGTACGAACACGTTCCTAACTTGTGCGTGTTATATCAAGCATGTCCGCTTTGTATCGAGGAACGGCAAAAGATGGCATATTGTACCGAGTGTGGGGTAGAAGAATGGGTGTTTATGGAAGAGCCTGTGAAACGGTTGTTTGAGCACATTGTGCAGGCGAGATTCGAAGCCTGGGACATTATCGTGGTGGCTCATAACGTGAAAGGGTACGACGGAGAGTTTTTGTTGAAGTACGTGGTTGAACACTTAAACTGGACGTCAGAGATTATTATGAACGGAAGTAAGATTTACAGAATGAGGCACGGTGACGTCACATTTCTCGACTCGCTCAACTTTATACCCATATCACTGTCTCGCTTTTCAAAGACGTTCGAACTGAAGGAATGCTAAGGCTATATTCCTTACTTGTTTAACACAAAGGAAAACGAGCACTGCGTGGGTTCGATTCCCGACAAAAAGTACTATTGCCCGCAGGGCATGTCGGTAGAAGCTCGAACAGCCTTCGAGCGGTGGCACGTAGAAGGCAACCTCCGAATACGTGTTTGACATGAAGACTGAAATGGTGACGTATTGCAAAATGGATGTGCGTTTGCTGAGTCAGGGAGTTCCCAAATTTAGAAAGGAATACCTAGACGATAACGGGATAGACCCGTTCAGGGAATGCGTCACCATTGCCCAGGCGTGCATGTGCGTGTATAGGAAGCGCTTCATGCCGCCCAAAATCATTGGCATGTTACCCGTCGGCGGATACGGCCTACCGGACAGGCAGTCCCGCATAGCATGCATATGGCTGGCTTGGCTAGAGTTAGAAAACAAGGTGATCATCCAGTATGCCGTGAGAGGACGGGAAAATATAAATTGCGGGAAACAAGGTGGGCGGGTACAGAGAGGAACGCAATGAGAAATATGTCTACTTCTTTCACGGGTGTTTCTACCACGGTTGCAGGCGATGCTTTCACAATCGTCATGCCGTGATATACTGCACGGGTAACGAAACCATGGCCTCGATATACAAAAGCAACGAGAAGGTCACGCAAAAAATCAAGAATGCCGGCTGGAGATGTGGGAGTGCGAGTTTAACGCCATAGTGAAGGCGAACGAGGATCTCGCCCACCATGCCAAGCACTTCCCAGTGCCGGAACCGCTGAACCCCAATGACGCATTCTATGGAGGCCGCACTAATTGTACGAAAACGTACTGCGAGGTCAAGGGTGCCGCAAGATATATTATTACGGCGTGTGCACCCCGTACCCGTAGGTGAACATGATCAAGCCGTACTCGGTGGGTCACCCGAAGATTCACGTGGATCGCTTTCCGCGCTTAGAAGACGTGCGGTGAGGGCTGCTGAAGTGCCGGGTTTTACCGTCGCAAAACCTGTACCACTCGGTGCTGCCTGCGCGCATGCACGCCAAGCTGATGTTTCCGATATGCCGCGCTTGTGCAGAGGCGGAAAACCAGGACGAGTGTCGCCACGGGGACGACGAGATAGCCTTGACGGGTAGCTGGGTCATCGACGAGATGAACGTGGCCATGCAGGAAGGTTAACGGCTGCTCTGGGTGTACTAGATGTGGGTGTACGACATGGCGCAGTACCACCCGTCCACCGGAGCCATGGGACTACGTGAATCAGTTCCTGAAGATTAAGACCGAAGTCTCTGGTTGGCCCTCGGACTGCAACACGCCTGCCACGAGGGACGAGTACGTGAGGGAATTTTTCGAGCACGAAGGTGTCTCCCTAGACACGGAGGTCGTCGTACCGAATCCAGGCAGGCGAAAGCTGGCCAAACTCATGTTGAACTCATTCTGGGGAAAGCTTGGGCAGCGCGATAACATGTCCACGTACGAGCTGGTGGACCGGTACGACCGCCTCCTGTACCTGCTCAACGACCCGGGGGTGGAAGTGCAGACCTACGTGCCCCTGACCAACTAGGTCATGTACGTGGTGTGGAGGTACTGCAAGCAGATTCTGAGGGCAAACCCCACCGCCACGCCGTCATTGCGGCTTACACCACGGAGCACGCGCCTGGTGCTCTACTCCTACCTCAAGCGACTGGGAGATCGGGTGTGCTACTTCGACACCGATTCCGTCGTCGTCGCCGCCACCCCGGGGTACTGGATACCCTCCGTAGGACGCCTCCTTGGGGACAGGACGGACGAGCTGGAGAAGTACGGTCTACTTTGACTACCACCGTAGGAGGAAGGGATGAGTTGAAGGAACCATAGGAGGCTACAGGACTTACACAGACAGGCCGAGGAGACGCGGGGAAGTCCCTAACATTTACAAGCTCGCAATCGTGTCTCTTAAGCTCGCAATGGGTTTCTTTAGCATGCATCCACGCCATCTGCCCGGTATCGCCATATATCACGAAACCTAAATGCACTCTAAAAGATTAGAAGGAAAACGAATTAAAGAGAAATGGTGGAAAGGAAATCGTGATGGGAATAAACATCTCAGCATTCACATGCTAACCCTAGACAGACCTTGAAAAACCCATGGATCAGCGTGGGCGGCCGCCGTGGATCGAACCAGGGACCTCCTGAATACGAGTCGCACACGTTACCGCAGCGCCACCTCTCTCTGTGAAATTTGGTATACATATTGTGTATTAAATCCTAATTGCTGTATTTGTCGTCCACCGTGGTGTAGTGGTCTCCATGCTAGCCTCTAGTTACCAAGATCGCGACGGATTTTTCGGGCGTAAAGATAGAGACCTCTGAGCAAAATTATCGGTCTTTCACGCCCAATATAGAATTAATAAGAACCCCCAGATAAAAACCATGGGAGTTAACGAGCGTCCATAAATAAAACACACCTTTTATTTCTGATTGCTGTAAGATATGCAGATATATATAGGAGAGCCAGGTAAATTTTTACTTTTACATGGGAAAAGATAGGGAAAACGAGGGTAAATGCTAGGTTGCGAGAGCGTTCAGGGAGGAAAATGCGTTTATATGGGAGATATAGGAAAATGAAGAGGGTGACTATGTGGAGCTATCGCTAAAGGAGGGGAATGTACTTTATATGAGAGAGGTGCAAGGCTAGACAGAGGTTGAGGACTATAGTATGTTTTATAAGAGAAAGTTAGGGAAAACGGAGAGAGGCTGGGCTAGACAGAAAATTAAGGAGGGGAATGCACTTTATATGAGAGAAGTACGGTATACTCAAATAGTTAATTATACGGATTAAACAATGGATTAACAACAATCTGCCACCAGGAGCATTAAGCGCTAGTATCGCGTTAATCCGTAAAAAAGCGGAAAAAGTTTACGAAAGAAGATGACGAATGGCGCTAGTATAGCTGGTACTAGGTTGGCGTAGCGCCGTAAGATGGCAGTTGGCACTAGTGAATTGAAACACTATAAGATGGCGGATAGTACTAGTGTAGCGTAGGGCCGCAAGATGGCAGTTGGCACCAGTGAATTGCAATGATGCAACATGGTGGTTAACACTATTGTATTGCAATGTCACAAAATGGCGCAAGTGACGCAAGTTGGGTAAATAATATGACGAGAAAAGTTGAAATAAATAATAAAAGAATTTTGAAAAGCCCGATTAAGTCTAATATGATTTGAAGGTGGCAGGAATAACGAAAATCCAGATGTTAATCTGTATAAGTTTATAAGAATGTGTAAGAGACCGTGAATATAGAATTGTGATTGGATTTAAAAAACGCATTGTGATTGAATAATAGGAAGAATTGGGAAAAAGGGTGTATTTTGAAAGAACAGAAATTAATATAGGAAAATGATCACTGTTGCGATACTGGTCTTGTGGGCGGCAATAGCCAGTGCAGAGGACAATTGCATGAGCTTTGGGAGACGTAACTTTGTGGTAAACGAAGAGACTGGACATTTGGAAAATGCGAAAAAATGTGAAAAGGACTACGAGCTGTTGCCTAACTGTACGTGTACGTATAGAAAGGGAAGCGCTTGTAGGTTTAATTCAGACTTTTTAAACATGGGAACGCTAAGGAATGTGTACAATTGTTTGAAACCTGTTAGCAGATGTCAGAGAGGTGTTCGTTGTGGCTATTTATATTACGGAAACTTATAAATGGAAGAGTTAGAGTGTCCTGAGGGTTATGTGCTAAATGGTAGATGTGGGTGCATGGCAGGGAAGAAAGAGGAAGGGAAATAAAAGTGTGAGTTTTATAAGACACCGTGAAGATGTATGCAAACGACAATAAAACATTATTAGAAGAAATGGTAGACTGTAGTTTAATAATGGACACGGTGGACTTACCCGACGGGTTTGAACCGGTTTGGAAACTGCCCGAAGAGAGCGAGCTGGTGGTTGCGTAAAGTGTTGTAAATGAAATGAATTCATATTTTTCGGATAACTTTGTTTACGTGTTTGGTGAATATGGGGATGGGGATTGGGAGGTAAGTTTCGGTGGACGGAGGAAGGTAGTAGGTAAAGTTAAGTGAAGTTCAAGATTGTCAGCTGCAGGAAATTTGAAAATCCAACCAGAATGCAACGGAAGTGGAGGAGGAGGAGTAGGAGAGAATGTAGGAAGGTCTTGATAAATAACATAAGAAAAGCTGCTTTGGAGAAATGCAAAGGTTCATAAACGTGCAGAAGCAGAAAATGAAAAAGGAAAGGAAAAATAAGATACTGGAGAAAGGAAAAGAAAAAGGAGAGAGAGGAGATGGAAAAGAAAATGCGGAAATCAGAAGAGGACTTGAAAGACATGAACAGGAAAGTTAAGCTGCGACATGTGGGTAGCGAAGCAGCGAGTGTTGGTGAATAAAATAAAGGATAATGTGAATCAAACGAATGAGGAATTTAAAGACTTGAGGGAGCTTGTGATTAGGTTAGGAAAATGGTGCTCAAGTGGTAGTGGGGACTACGAAGATGAACTTGGAGCAATAGCGGAGGGAGCAGGAGATGTAAACAGAAGAGGAAGGAGAGGGCAATAATGAAAATGGTGGCGGCGATGAGGATTTGAGATATGACACTTAGAAACAATACGTATCTGCAAGGCTGAAATCTAAGACGCACATACACACACTTGATTGAGAAAAAACATACTAGGATGGGAGGGTTACGGGAATAGACCTAACTAACTACCTATACAAATAGACGCTAATTAGAAAAGGAATATGATTGTGGATTAAACCAGATGAAACTAGAGAAATGCAAAAAACACATTTATTGAAAAGTAATATATAACTAGTAGTACAAATATGATTAATAATAGTAATAATAAAAAGTACATAATGAAATATATACAAACAGCAGCAACACTATTTTAAATAATAGAAGAGAAAGAAGAAGGATACATAAGTATATACATAGATTCTAAGACGTACAAGAAGAAATGTTTGGTGTCCTTAAGTGGTGTTATCAAAATTTTGGAAAGCGCCACATCGAATGCAGTGGAAGAATTTACATACGGGGTCGTGAAAGCATCGACAGTGATCGCAGAGCACGCAGTACCTCGAACTGTGCAGTGTTGGCATTGTGTGTGCGTTTGTGCTAGGAATATTACAAAACACGCAAGTCCGGCGTGCTTGGCACTCCAAGCAGGCCGGGTTGAATATGGGCATGTTGCAACTCCTACCGGTATAGTTTCAACTGCTAATACTGCGGGCACTCCACTGGCAGATAGCATCGTGAAAATAATTGTCGAGGTTATGGTTACAACTACGACACTTAAACGAATGGCACACAATCTATAATCTCGAAAAATGAGTTTAATTGCTCCTTGAAAACAGGCATTTTCCATTTAAAGTCATGCTAAGTATATATATATATATATATATATATATATATACTTATTGGAAAGAAGAAAGGGAAAAAAGAAGCTTACCAGATATTTATAGCAGAACGAGGAAACTGAAAGTCAAGATCAAGGAACGGAAGATGGAGGGAATGAAGTTGCTGCTGGCACCGATGTTCTGCGGGTAGGTGTTCACGTACACGCTGTGGAATGGTGTACGGCGCTGGCAGGTGCGGTCCAAAAACGTTCCTTTGTCGCCTGGCGCGAAGAGGGACTCACGGGGCGGTGCCACGCCTGCCGGGGACGAACCAGTCTACGATAGAGTTGCTGGCGACACTGTTGTCGATGGCCAGGAGGTCTATTGATGGCTCATCGAAGTTTTCCCCTCCAGAAGCTCGTCCGGCAAAGATGGTGCAACTGAAGGGGGATTGGAGAGATAATCTCTTAAGACCGTCGTCAACTAGGAGATTCGTTCCGATATGCTACCATCGGCGTCATCGATCCCAGAACCGCCGCAGAAGTTAACAGACGAGTCTGTCAATTCGTCCTGAGAAACCGATTGGGATCGGCTGCCGGAGAATGGAAGGCTGCCCTCTGAACATGACGCCGGTGTGGCAGGAAGAAAGCCTTCTCTGTCGATGGTCGCAATTGAGGTGCCGCCAAATGGTCTTGAAAGGTTGACGTACCAAGAATCGCTGAAGAGTAACCGCAGACGTTCCAGCACTAAGCCGTTGCCAATGTAACTACAATATGGTAACAAAGGAATAAGATCTTCGCCACCGACAGTAGGAGTTGATGAAGTAGAAGAGCCAGCCATAATGCATAGTAAATGAAGAAGAAGCTTAAATATACATTGCAGCAAAACAACATGGCGGAGGTTGGGTCTCATGGGAAAGGGAACATTAGAAAATATTAACAATGGCCTACCGGAAAACCAACGTATGAAATTGTAGTGAACTTAACCGGATGTGGCATTGATATCAAGGTCCACCACCAGATGGTGAACTGGGATGTTGTGGTTACGATAAGAAATGATAGCGTTAATGGCATCCTTTGGCTGACGAACACTGTAAATTGCGACTGCGATAGGGCGAGAATAAAATGCAGAGCCCGATACGGTAACATATTAAGAGAGAACTCCGAGTGCTTATGAAGTGAGACGAACATGTATTTCATTGAGACCGACATCTGAATAAATTAATGAATATTGGCCCATAAGAGGCATAGGAAACAGAGTAGAAAAGGAATAGCGGGGTTGACGAAATAGTATATAGGGGAAAAAGAAAGAAAGTTTATAAACACACAAATGAATAAATGAATATTTGCATACGTAGCCTATTAAGGTTAGAGTTGAACAGGTCTGTTAGTTCAGTTTGCACATCGTGAAAGATGCCTAAATGAATGAATGAATATTCGCACACACATGTATATAGAAAAGCGTTAAACGTTGCAAGTATAAGGTCAGAAAAATTATGCATTGCTCGAGAAAGACGCCTGATTGAATAAATGAATATTCGCACACTTAGCGAATAAAGAACAGCGTTAAACAGAACGACTATAAAGTTAGCAGAGTAAATGAATGAATGAATTTAAAAGGCAACTTGTATAAAAGTGAAAAAAGCACGAATGTGAATAAATGAATATTTCCACACGTCGTCTAGAAGGGATATTAAAATTGCAGCGCTGGTTATTTAGTGGTTATACCTATTAGGATACAGTGAAAAGAGCAGCGTAAATAGAGGATGTACAAATACAGGTAGATAGGAGACACAAACCGATAAGCACCATAGCTTTGACATTACAGGCCGTAAGCAAAGAACGCTTACTAGGTTTTATTCGGGGTTTACCGAGACTGGCATTTTGGTTGGGCCAATGCCTCAAGATGCAGACCCCACCAGTGGTTGCACACCATTTTTGACAATGTATTGGCCTATGCTAATACCGAACTGCTGAAAAATAAACCCGGATACATAGGACTTACAATTCACGCAGCGCAAGAAGGTTTTGTGCCTGTGAGCATGAGTGTACGCATGTTCAATCAGATGAACACGAATGTGTTTTTGCAATAAGAGTTTGTGTTATGATGGTCTCTAAAGCTAACCTGCGTATGGACTAAGGAGGTCACCGGCAGATGTTATAAGCCGTGAGAGGCGCGTTTTAGAAACAAAATTATTATAGAATTTCAAAATAATAATGCCATAGGCCTAACAAAGGCAATCGTCGTGGGGAAGGTAAAGGCGGACAAAGACGATAGCTATACGACGATGATGCGATCCGAATATCTACAGAAGGAGAGGGCTTTGGCGCTTACTAGAGATGTAAGCGGATGGGTGTACGACGTAAAACGATACGAAGAATGTTTACAGGGATACAACATTACCGTGTTTGAGGATCTTAGCGGGAAGAAAGTGGTGCGTATGTCCGAGAACCATAGAGGCAAGCATATCGATCTTATTCCTCACGATGGGCACTACAACGCGATAGTGAACCTCCGCATGGCATTGAAGTGTAAGTGTTATTGCCGTGAATGTAACCATCCGTTTAACATACCAAGGGAACAGTACCGATGTGACAGCACTTACACAAATGTCACATGCAGCGAAGGCAGCCTTTACGCGTTATGTGCGATGTGAACAGTGCCATCGAGACTTTATCGGTCAAGTGTATTACGAGAAACATTTAAAGAAGGGAGGAATATAGGCTAAAAGGTATACCGTGTGCGACATGGAAAAAGTATGCTTAGTATGATATAAGCTGTACAACATGAGGACTATAAAGACCGCACATGTGCGGGGAGACGATCTGCGGCAATTGCAAGTTGCACGTGAAAGCGAAACATGTTAGTTATATACAACCGTACCGTGCAAAGTAGTTAAGAAATGACCTTGCGATTATGTTTATTGACTTTGAATGCTTGCATGGCACTATCTTTCAAGGGAAGGCAGACGTGTTTGAGCATGTTCCTAACCTATGCGTTCTGTATCAGCTCTGCTCGTTGTGCATAGACGATAAACACGAAATGGATTATTGTACGCAATGCGGAAAAAAGGGGTGAACATTTTCGCAGAATCCGGTAAAGCAGCTGTTTGATCACATCACGGAGCCGTGGTATGACCGATGGGACGTGATCGTAATCACACATAACCTGAAAGCCTATGAGGGGCAATTCGTGCTAAAGCATATGGTCGGTGCGTTGCAATGGAGACCGCAGCACGTTATGTACGGTACAAAGATATACTAAATAAAACATAACAATGTAATCTTCCCAGATTCGTTAAAATTTCTGCTGATGGCGTTGGACAGCTTTCCTACTGCGTTTCAGGTGCGGGCGAGTAAGGGTTACTTTTTGTACCTATTTAACACAAAAGAGCACGAACACTACGTTGGGGCTGTACCCGACCAAAAGTATTACTGCCTGACAGCTTGTCCGAAGATGCTCGAGCGGACTTCGAGCTGTGACACGCGCAGAAAAGGGCCTCTAACAACGTCTTCGACATGAAAACCAAAATGTTAGCGTACTGTAGGATGGATGTATCGCTGTTGTGTCAGGGCGTTCTGAAGTTTAGGAAGAAGTTTCTCGACGAGAACGGAATTGACGCGTTTAGGGAATGTGCGACCACTGCACAAGCGTGTATGAACGTGTACCAAAAGCGCTTCATGCCGAAGAACAAAATAGCCGTGAATTCTGCTGGATGGTACCGTCTTGCCGACAAGCATTCGTGCATAGCGTGTATATGGTTGATCTGGCTGGAGCAGCAGAATAAGTTGAAAATCATGCATGCAGTGAACGGACGAGAGGTCAGAATTGTCGGGCACAAGGTGGATAGATTGGAAACCGACAAAAAATCCGTGTACGTATTTCACGGCGGTTGGTACCACGGGTGCCCAAAGTGTTTCCCAAAAAGATGCGCAGTGCTATTTTGCAAGAGATACGAGACGATGACCTCGCGATTGGAGAGCACGATAACGGTGACCAGAAAATAATAACGCCGGAAACACCGTCGTAGAAATGTGGGAATGTAGCTTTAACTAAATGGGGAAGGCTAACGCTCAGCTCGCACTGTGTGCGAAACAGTATGCCACACCCGAACCCTTGGACCCTAGGCATACCTTTTAAGGTTGGCGAACCAACTGCATAAAGACCTACTGCGAGGCAGAGGGAACGGCGAGACTATTTTACTACGATGTGTGCAGAGTAGTAAGGGGCCCGGATTAGCCAATTGGATTAACGATAATCCCGCCGCTAGGTGGCGTTGGTGTCGCATTAATACCTCATGATCCGTCTTAATCCGTTGGATTAAGATGGATGAAGGAGGATAAAGGCGGTAAAATTTGAAATTGTAGCTAGCGGTAGGATTATCGTTGATCTAGTTTGGCTAATCCGGATCCCTTTTTTATCTATTTATTTCTTTTGTACACAGAGATTGACAATGAATGATGCTTATGATTACACATGAGGATAACATTGGAAATGCTAACAGGTGTTAAAATAATAAGTATATCTTAAATGATACATACAATTTATTTTGAAAAAACACAGATAGATTTACAGTGAATGGTTATACATAATGACAAGATTAGTAATGTTTACAGGTATTAAAAATGATAAGTATTTACTAAATGTTACATACAATGTATTTATTTTGAAAATGCAGATTTACAGGAAATGATGATTATGTTTACTGGTATTAAAAATAATAAGGAAAAAAAGGAATATGAATTTATGATATGATGCATACAACATAAGAGTTAAAGAAATAGCATTATTAAGATGTAGGATATGATAGTGAATAGTATATGGTACATAAATCACTGTGCACACGCACTTTGTGTTTATTGTTTTTGAGAAGAAAGATCACTCTGAGCAGTTACTTTGTTTCTCACAAAAGATGATTTTGAACTTTGTGACGATGGAGATGTTGTCATCGTCGGTGTCGCTGGAGTCGCTATCGATGCGAAAAATGGTATTGATGGGTTCAGTGATGCAAGTGAGAAGAAGATGTTGGAAGTTGGTGTGCGTTTCCATGGATGAGGGGACGGCGACGACGAACTCGTTGGTGAAGTTGTTGGAGTAGCACCCATTGGATGTGACGTTTATGTTGAGGTTAGGTGTTTTGTTGTGCCAGAGGAAGACGGGGAGTTGAGCAACTGCTGCGCATTGGATAGCTTTGGAAGGGAGGCACTTGACGTGGATGGCCTGGTTTTTGTTGGAGGAAAGTTTGACGATGACTTGTTTTTGATTGCCAAAGAAGGAGATTTGAGTGGAGAGTAATGAGAGTTGAGAATATTCTCCATTGGTGGAGAGTTGGGGTAGAAAGAGGAGTTTGAGGAGGAGGTTGTTTCCAATGTGGATGGGTTCGGTTTCGCGGCTCATTTTGGTGCGAACTTGACGATATATTTTTTGAATCCGTTTGAGAGCTGTTCTACACCTTGGTAGATTATGGTGAACTTAGCGGTGTCGAGTTGTTGAATGAGTTCTGGAGTAGCCTTTCCGTATCTTGCAGGTAGAAAGACTTCGGTATCTTCGTCGATTTTCACAACGGTTCTTGTGCCGTATCGGGTAGCAAGTGATCTGACGCCTAGAACGGTGTATGGGACGTTTTCTTGCAGAGCAGCAACGCAGAGAATGTTGGTGTTGTTGGAGAGGTCATCTAGTTGACGAATGAGGACGTTTGCGCTCATGTTTCGCTTTTGACACACCAGTGGCAGTTTTTAACGAACGGTGATGGTCCGTCAAAGTGAGTTCTTTGAGAAGGTATGTTGTAGTGACGTGTACAGCGACGATATGGTGCGCAAATGTGTTGAAGGTGAATGGGTAGCTGCTCCCACACGGTGTCTATGTCGACAGGAGGATAACTTGAGAAGATGGGTGTACTTTTTGAAGCACAACTTCTCGTTCCTGAGGCAGGAGAACTTGAATGCACCTTTGATTTTGAAGAAACTAGAAGGAGTACAGAGGATCAATCGCAAGTCATGAGCGACGCCTGTTGTACTTCCAGTTAAATTCCTCAATTTGTTGGCGAAGCCTGGAGAGTTCCTGAAAGTAGTGAACTTCGCAAGTGTATCAAAGGTTGGTGCTACGAGGATTGAGCACTTTGGTTGTGCAGCAGGAGCAGGTGTGAGCTGGGTACGAAACGTCTAGCATATCCAAACGTTAGAACTGCACTGTGTGAGGGGGAAACATTGGAGGGAATGTATATGGGGAAACCACTGGTGGGGGTACGGTGGTTGCGTCACATTCACAGGAAGCGTTAATTGTACACGCAGGAAGGAGCACATCCGTGGGAAACCACAAGAGGGGGAAAAGGGTTTTGCCGCACATCCGCCGGAAACAGGACATCCGTGGGAACCATTGGAGGGGGAAAAAGTCCGTTGCACCACATCCGTGGGAACCGGTGGAAACGTTTGTTGCGCCACATCCACCAGAAGCGTTAATTGCTCACACAGGAAGGCGTACGGCCGTTGGAAATTCCTGGCGGGGGAAAAGTTCGTTGCGCCACATCCGTGGGAATTGCACACGCAGGAAAGAGGACATCCGTTGGGAAGTTGATTATGCTGCTCACAGGAAGTAGCACATCCGTGCGAAAGAAAAAGTCCGTTGGGTTTTACCACCAGACGTTGCTTGCTTGTTTGAATATGGAGTTGATAACGTCTTCATTTTGAACGATAATTCTGTGTTCGTTGACGCTGAACAGCCAATCACCGTGTATATGATCGGGTAGAATGTAGGGTGTGTCATGGCCCAAATTGTCCGTTAGGCATCTACCAAAGCACATGCGGTCCTGGTTAATGATTTGCTGCATTTTAGCCACGGAAATGTACTGTTGTTCGTAGAAGATGATGTATAATCTCCTTGTGGCAACACATCATAATCATTGTTGTTGTTCTTCATCACTGTCACGTGTTCTATAGGTGTGAGGAGGAGGCTGCGAATTGGATGCGAACTGGATATCGTTGAAGTTGATGTTGGAAAACACAAAATGAATTTTGCTCTCGCAGCTGTGAACTTTGATGGAGATGGGTTTGCCGTGGTAGGTGTTATCGACAAAACGGAGTGCATAAGGAGTATTTTTTGAGGGTGGCCATCCACTTCGTAGTTTTTAAAGACTATGGTGTCTTCGCAGTACACGGATAGGTAATTTTTGTATCCCATGCTGGGACGAACACTTGTTGCAATACAGAAGGACGAGAGGAAGCTGTCTGTGTGCGGGAGGAGGAGGAGCGGAAATACGGGTAGAGAGAGAGCGATGCACCTGGGTCGATTTTGTGCGATAGATAGTGCGAAAGGAGTTTGGAGAAAATGTTGTACCTCGAGGAAGGTTCTAAAATTTGCGGAGCGTATGTACTTGGTGAACTGGGTGAAGTTTAGGTTATGGAAGGGAATATTTGCGGTATGGTTCTGAAGCATGTACTTGTGAAATGCCATGATTTGATTTTTAACGTCGGTTTCTTCTTTCTGTTTGTGATACATGATGTCGGTGACGATTCGCTGTAGACTGTCCAACTTGTTGAACTCTTGCTGGGTAAGGGTCATGGAGTCGCCTTGCAGGTGTGCGAAAACGATTTTTAACCTTCCAAACACGTTTTTGAACAGAGTGGTAACGCTGTCGCTGAATTGAAATTCCTGTAGACGTCCCTGTGGATCATTCAAGCGTTTGTGAATGTTGGGGATGGCTTCGACGAGTTTGTGCCACTGCGAGGAACTCATGACGACTGCGTTGCGCTGTCCACATTTGGCAATGGTGACGACGAGATGGTGCGGCGACTGGGGGGAAAACCACACGCACGAATTTGGTTTGTTGCGGGTTGAGAAAGTAGATGTCTGACAGAGGACCCACAACTACGCTTGTGCTGGGTTGTTGCGTGAGCAAAGCTTCCTTTTGGCTGCGACCTTTGATGTTGTTGGGGTTTGAACGGTGCCACTGAAACAAGAGAGACACACGAAAGGAATGAGTGTGACGCACAAAATCAAAAAGAAACAAAAAACATAACGTAGCGCATACAAGGCGGACTAACCTGGGTGGCGTGGCTGCCTGCGCGTCGTCCATGATGGCTAAGGCGAGCATTGGCTGGACGATCGGCCTATTTATATGATCATGAGCGCGTTCTGAAAACACCTACAAGAGAGAGAGGATGAGAATGCGCTACAGAAAAGCGATACGGATAGTGAACATATCGTACACGAGCACTTACCTGCAAAGGTTGCAGGTCTGGTGGATGTCGGAGCACTTTGCTTGGCACACGTGTTTGTAGGTTTTGCGAATGACGTTATTATTGTGAGAGAAATCATTGGCGCGAAATTTGGAAAAGAAGGTATGCAGAGGTAGGCCTGAGCTGCGGTGGGAGAGGTAGTCTATGACATGTCCGCAAGTGGTGCTGTGATAACCTTGCAGCCTTCTGGCTTTGGAGGACCATTTTGTCCCGCAGATAGTATTTAAGAACTGAAGAAAATGAGGCGAAAGGAGGCCTATCCCGTAACTGTCAAAGTATTCTCCACGCCCGTTTTTATCGACAAAGATGCAAACCCAGTGTTTACCCGGTTTGGTGCTTGGGTCGGTGTTGGAGACTAGAGCAATGGGAAGGGTGGGAATGCCGGGAATTTTGGGAGCCTGTCGCAAGGGTAGACACCTAAAAAGTGACAGCGCGTAGAGGGGCATGTGGAAAGAAAACGCTGAATGTGGAGCGTGTTCATGATACCAAAATGGATCTGTTGCCGTCTATTTCGACCGTGCGATGTATTTCCGCCAGCACCAGAAGAATGACGGGTTCTGTTAATTTATCGGCAAAACCGATGCTTATAGACACCGTTCCGTGGCGCTGGCCCGAAACGTGAGATTCGTTTGCGCTCATGTCGGCAGTGAGATAGAACGCCATGACCTATATCCTACAGGGTACGCTTCTCTAGAGATGGAGTGGCCCTCGTCTTTGAAGTGAATGCCGAGGCCATCCTGCAGCGTTTGAAAGCAGTGCATGTAGCGCGCGTTGGCAAAGTCGGGTTGAAGAGCTTGAGAGGGAACGGGTTGCCCGTTGACGTACAGTTGCAACAAGTTTAGCTTGAAATGCTGGAAGTTATACGAGTTTCTGTTAAAGTCGCCGGAGTAAGGCTTGTCCGTGACCATGGCCACGACCACTCTTCTGGGAATTTGCCCTATGAAGACGTCGCTAAACGTCATTCCTCTGGCCTCTTTTGGGATGCTTAGGGCGCGGAAGCTTACATCCTTGAGATGGTACTTTGCTTTGCTCTTTGCCAGCACAGCCTGGTGAGCAAGCTTGATGGTTGGCGAGGGTCGTAGGGCTTTTAAACGCAGCGTGGCAGTTTGGGTTTCGGCGTAGCCTTTAAAGTCGGCCGAGTCGGACAACAGATAAAATTGAGGAGATGTAGGAGTGAGCTTGACGGTCATGCTGACGTTGTTGAGAAGCAGATTTTCCTGGTGAAACAGAGCGTTGGACAGGGGACCCATGAGTTGAACCACATTACCGTTTTTGGTAAACCCGTGACGCCACTGAAACCCGGCATTGGCGATAAAAGTGTCCATGATACCCGCCGTGTCCTTTCTCCAAAGGTGGGATTCTAGTTTGCATGGCATCGTCGGAGTAATTGAGAAGCGTCTCGAGGTAAGTTCTATAAGGGTAACCTGCTTGGGGGAAGGACACGATGACGTTATTTAGCGAAACTTCTACCTGTTGAAACAGGGAATTTAAGGTGTTGTTGACCAAAGTGGCGTTGACTTCGGCCTTGACAGGTGCTCCTTTGTGATCGAGAACGCGCACCATAAGCTCGAGGACGACGTAGGTTAAGTCGAGGTAATCGTCTGCATTTCCCGAGTAATGAAAAGTAATGGGGGCATTCTTCATGAGCGTGTTTTGCGGGTTAAGAAATACGAACCGAGACTCCTCGATGTTCATCTGAACGGGAACATCTTTGAAGAGGTCGAGTTCGGAACTCATGTGCACGTCTGCGTCTGCCATTACGAGAAAACATCTTGCACCTTGCGCTTACCGCGTGTAAGCTTCGACTGCGTGTTCTTTTTGGGTTTTATGTATTTTATTCTCTTGAGACGTCGCATTCCGGAACCGAGCATGGCATCCAGCTTTTGGTCGGCCTTACGTTTTAAATTGCGCCCCGCGTCCTTCATTCTCTGTTGAAACGCTTCCTTTGGCGCCACACCGGCGTTGGCTACTTCGGAGAGCACGTGAGCACTCATCTTGAGCGCCTCCTTTCCGACTGCTTTGGCCCCGCTCTTTAAAAAGGGCAGCACCGTTCTGAACAGACCGCCGAGAGCGGAAAAGAGACAGCTGCCTCTTTGATAGCGCTTGCCTCAGTAGAGAATGAAATCGCGATGGTCGAATGCTCCGCCAGCCTGATTGAGATAGTACTGCGTGACAATGTGCACATCCATTATTGCGGTTTTGGCCTAAAGGCGAGAACTATAGTAGAGGAAAATCCGTCAGCGAATGGCAGGAGATCGCCATAACCGTCCCTTAAATCTATGTTTACGGTTTTGACGTCTTGTCGAATCAAGGGTACCCAATTCTGCAGAAAGAGCGTCTTTTCGTCACTCATGTTAGTGTTGTTGCTTCTTTCGTATTCCACAGCCACGCTCTCGATGAGCTGCACAAAGGTGTCGCCCACCACTTACGGGGATACTAGATCGCAATAGACGAATATTTCGTAAGGAAACTCCATATACGGATCTACGGGGTGCTTAGGGCCTTTGGCGAGAATGACGTTGGTATTGGGTTCGAAGCCTAGCATCTTGGCCATACCGGGTGTCAGCAGCAAACTGTGAATGCGATTTAGCGGGTCTGGTGGCTTTGGGGCAGGTTTTGCCGCATCCGGTGTAGCGTTGGGTTCCCCCTAGCCGAAGGTGTGCCCACATGCGGTGGCTATGGGGGTTTGGGTGTCGTCTGAGACGAAGTTTCCCTTATAGGTCTTGTGTGAGTGGGAGTCGGAGGTCTTACCGGGCGTGCTGTACCGAGTGTGGGTTTGGCCTGCACGGGTGGTTTTACCGGTTTTGTCGGTCTAGGTTTTGGTCTTCCGTGGGGAGAGTCGCTCATGACGTCGTGGTCGGGTATGGTGTACGGTTTGGCCGTGCGCACCACCGTTTCAAAAAACCCGTCGAACGGTACGTCGGGCAGGGGTTCGGGATGGGTGACGTCGGCATTGACGCTTACCGTTTTCTTGCGTTCGTCGAAGAGAAAGAAGTTTTCGACGTATAAATGCTCGTTTATGGTAGCGCTGACGAGGTTCACCAATTCTTTCGGATTTTGCACGATGCTCTGTGGCATTTGTAAACTGAATTTGGACAGTGGTATGGGTATGAAGTTGAGCGAGTCGAGAAATGTGACGTCACCGTGTCTCATTCTGTATATCTTACTTCTGTTCATTATTAGCTCTGGCGTCCAGTTTAAGTGTTCCACCATGTACTTCAACAAAAACTGGCCGTCGTACCCTTTCAGGTTATGAGCCACCACGATAACGTCCCAGGCTTCGAATCTCGCATGTACGATGTGCTCAAATAACCGTTTCACAGGCTCTTCCATAAACACCCATTCCTTCACCCCACACTCGGTGCAATACGCATTCTTGTGCCGTTCATCGATGCAAAGCGGGCAGGCTTGATATAACACGCACAAGTTGGGAACGTGTTTGTACGTGTTCTGTTGCCCAGAGTATGGCGTGTTTTTTTTCGTGTACATTCAAGGTCGATAAATATGAGCACAAAATTATTTCTTTTGCTTTGTGAAACGTACGGTTGTATGTAGCACATGTGGTCGTTTGCACGTGTGTCTTGCAATGCGTGGAAAATTTTTCTCCGCACTGGTGAGCGGTATTTCTGAGCCTTAAATTCACAATCTTGTGGCACGACGTGCATAACTTTCTCGACGTCGCACACCGACAGCGTCTTCGGGTAAAACCCGCCCTTCTTTGCATGATTCGCAAAACAGGTTGCACCCTTAAAGTCACGTTTACACGCGCCACAGTGTATGAACGCTTCATAGCGTTTAGGGCACTGCTGGTGGCAGTTTGAGCAAGCGCCGTCGCATCGATGTAATTCTTTTGCGTGCCTGGAGGGATAATGGCAACGTCGATAATAACACTAACCTTTAAAACACTTGTGCAGGTCTACAATGGCGTTAAAGTGTCCCTCGTGGAACATGACATCAATACGCTTATCTGCTTCCTTCTCTGACGCGTACATGACGTGCTTATTCGTATGATCTGAAAACACCGTCACCGCGTACCCCTTTAACATCGCGTCAAAATGTCTGACGTCATGGATAGTAAGTGGACCATTCGTCTTTCCTACTATTTGGCACAAGGCTAGAGCTTTTTGTTTCTGAAGGTATTCCGACCGTCTAATGGTTTTATAATTGACGTCTCCATCCACTTTAGCTTTGCCAACCGCTATAGCTCTTGCTAAACACAAGCTGTCTTTGTTCATAAATTCAACTATGCCTTTACTGCCGGAACAGGCATCGCACGGCTTGTGACACCTCCTTGGTCCAAACAAAAGTCATTTTCAAAGGTCCCCCTAGAAAAACTGTTGATTGCTTTGCATCACCTTCTCTATCGATTTTATAACCGCCTCCGCATTCACCTGGTCCGTGCGTCTAACGCTCATGTTAAAAACTTTGGACGGGTGCTCCTCGTCCGCAATACTTACGCCCAAATATCCCGTTTCGTTTCCCAATAGATTTTCTTTCGCAAAGTTAATCATGTCCGTAAACAGAAGCGACAACCACTGCTCTGGGTTTGCATCTCTGGGTCCCGGGTTCACAGTAATTTCTGTTTCCGTGTAGGCGGAGAAAAGCCTTTTCATTGTCCTCTGCCTATGGGATATAATGTCGAACCTGGGCTCTAAGGTTTCAGCTTCGCTTACCGCATGTTCCGGCTCCATGCTTCGTGCTCGTTCAACAACGCCTAAAAGCCTATTTTCACGTTCAAACACTTTAAATACACGTCAACCAAGTGCTGTTTTATACGCTGCTTCTTTTTACGATATATAAACAACTGCTGCAAGGCAAAACGATACTGTTTTTTCTCTTAACGTCAATGTGCCTCCACGCGCGCACTTGCGTATTGCGTATAGCAAATGGGGCTTTTTTCTCGCAAAAACAACACTTTCAATATATCGTTAATGTTCCAAAAAGCGAAAACCTTATATTTGGCAACCAAAACACTTTTCTTGCACAATTCGCACTTTCGCGAGCCGCTTATCCCCTGGTGTTTTTATACTCTGCTTATCGCAACTTCCGCATGCGCACTCAGTTAAAGGCCTCATTAGAATTCACGGCCTGTTATCGCGCCACAACTTCCAGAGTTGTAATCAGACACTTTTCTGACGCACTTCCGGTCACACCAGCGAACCACCGCAACATCCGGTTGCGAGAACAATTAAAATTTTAAACCGGCAACCACACCACCACATTTAAACATTTTTCGTTCTAATTACGTCCGTTCTCATGGCCATTTAGCAGACCGCGTGCGCTTTCTAGCCCTTTAATCAGCGGCAGCCATATTGTGACGCACATCCCGCTACTGATTACAAGCCCCCTTTAAAGCTTGTCACTTTGGCTCGCCAACTTCACAGTCAGTCTTCGTCTAGAACCCGAACAAGCAACATGCAGCGAGTACCGCCGTCTACCATCACCGTGACAATGGACATTTTTTGTCGCCTTCAACGGGTAGGGTGTACCAGCAACTCCTAACATAGCAACAGCAGTTTTACAGCAACAACATCTACAGCCATCCAGAAGACGTGGTCTACTCGCTTCTGGATTTACAACATTTCCAACAACAACAGTTTGCTCAACCCATCGTTCACCCGCCTCTACCACCACCACCACCAGCGTACCAATTTGCAGAACAACAACACCAGCCGCTACCGCATTTCGGCTCAGCATTTGGCCATCTTCAGCACCACCTGCCTTGGTCGAACAACAGCAACAATAGCCAAGGTTATTCTGCTGCTTCTTCTTCTTCGTTAGTTTCACTAGAGATCGTCAACAACTCAGCGCCGTCAGGAACCAGCACAGACAGCGGGGTTTTCTCTACCAATACTTTCAACACCCATGCTGCAGGCGCTACACCGCATCCATCCTACTTCCCAGCTTCCTCCTCCTCCTCTGTCATTCTTCTCAGTTCTTATCACCCTATCATCATTATCTAACTCCGCGCCTTGAGACATTCGCCCGTCTTTCCTCGAACGATCCAGAAGACACGCTTCCACAACGTCTAACCTCTACCCCACTTCATTCCTCTCCTTCTTCCCTTCCATTATTCCTACCTGGTTTAGAACCCGTGTCCATCGAGGACATCAACGTTCAACCCTTTTCTCCTCATTCTCCTAATTACCCTCCCCTGACCCATTCCTCTATATCTTCTCCTCAACCACCTCAATTTACGCCAATCTCCCCGCAACAATATATTTCCCCTGCCAACGTAACCTCACTCTCTCCTCTCCTTAACCCTAAATACAGCAACATTTCTCCTCCAAACTCCTTCCTCCTGCAAGTGCTGTCCTGCACACCTCGCCAATTCTGTCACCTTCCAGTGCGACGTAACCTGTTCGCTCAGTGGTCACCAAATTCTGTGCTCCTGCAGCACAGCAGCGGCTGGTGCAGATTTAACAGCTGCCAGGACGACGGGTACGACCATTCGCTTTCAGCGCTTCCTGAGGTCGATGTTCAGCATACAGCCGGCCTGGCACTGCCGCAACTAGTGCCCATCACCCAAGAAGCGCGGCTCCGGTTGGCTCGGCAGCAACGTGCGGCAAGAAATTCTGCCGTCACACCAGAACCCAGGACCAAGAAACTCCGCTGCTGCTCCTAGCTCCATGTTAGTGTTGAGTGCGTGCGCGTGCGTGTAGAATAATAAAAGTGCTTCGGCTTCTAAGGTTTGTGCAGTGTAAATTTTTTTTTTCTTTTATTATTATTATTATTTTTAATATTATTATTATTTTAAAGCAAAGCATTATTTGTTAGCTTTTTCTTTTATTTCTTTCCCTCTTCAAAAAACAGAATGAATTACACTTCTGCTTTCTGCAGAAGAAGACCAATGCCCCTTGTGCCAAGCCATATTCGCTGACCAATTAGGTTTCAGTGCGCACAGTGTAAGAACCGTCTTTTAAGCGTACAGTGCACTTACAGCTGCGTGTGGAAACCCTATTACTCCACAGATCCTTCAGTCAATGCTTTCATCGACAATCTCGGTTTTAAGCATTTTGATTTAGATCAGCCTAATTTAGCTCTGCAGCCAAAGTGTCTTTACTGCCAGGCGCTTAGCGCGTGTCTTAAATACGGCCTTTCAAACCCATTCAAACAACAACATATTTACCAGTGTCCCAACCCTATCAAAGACCATTGAAACATGTCGGCGTCAGCCAGCGTTGAAGGGAGCAATCTCAACACTTCGGCATGCATGTACGAGGAACAGTGCAATAGCATAACCAAATTTTGCGGGCTTGCAAGCACGCACAATACCTCAAAAAACAGCAACAGCTGCTACTGAACAGTTACAAGCCGTACACGTTGTGGTATAGCGCCCATAGCAATCACCGTTATTCCCCCTTATGTTTGCAATGCCATGCACGGCGTTCGTGTGTCATAAACAATATTCCCATTGTGTTCAAACATTTACAAACACAAAAACTACCATCGTGCTCTCGTTGCACAGGGCAATTTATAACATAATATGAAAACATTGTTCATGATATGATGTGTTTTTCATTCTCTGTATATGGTATGGAAAAAAGGTTGGTACTGTGTTGTTTATATTTTTTTTCATTTCCTGCAATTATGTTTTATATTCTACTCAATTTGTCAATGTTTATAGTGTTCTCTCTCTCAATCTTTTTTTTTAAAAAAAATTGTTTCTTTTTTTCTACCCTTGTTTAATACACTGCGCATATTGTGCTTTGCTGCTTAATGAGTGTTTCATTTTCCATTATTCACACTTTACCTAGTTAGGGTCCTTCTCCCCTTCCTCATAGATCAAGAGCACACATATATTTCACAATATGCATATAAAATAATTGTGCAAAATCAAACATCCGTTTAAAAAACAAACAAAAATTCTTCAAAGGCCGCCATGCATTATATCAAGTTAAGGCATAAACATATGCCAAAACAGATACGTATAGCAGACTTATTTCAATAAGTTATAATTTATGTCTTCTATTTCAGCTTCCTTTTCCTTTTTCATTTCGTCTCAAATTCTAATTCCTCTCCCTCCTCAACAGCCCCTCCGCCAACTTCCTCCACCTCCTCCTTTTCCTCCGCCGGTATTGTGTCTTCGTCGTACGTTTGCTCATAATTAGCAAATTCCTCCTCCTCTCCTCCACCTGTACATGCGTTTTCCAATTTTTAAATCATTTGCTTTAATGCCTCAAATTCCACGTACATCTTAGTTATATTTCCTTTTATTCTGTTCACTAACTCCTCCTGCTTCGTCACATTCTGCTTCTTCTCTTCCAATTCCCTTTTCATTCTTTCCACCAATCCCTGCATTCCTCTCACTCTTCTTTCACATTCTTCTTTTTCCTTCTTCATCCCGTCAATTACCCTGTTTCCTTCCTTCACCTTTCTATCGCATTCTTTTTTCATTTTTTGCTTTATTCCATTCACCCCTTTTTTACACCTCTCAGATGCTGCTTTACGTATGCTCGTCACCGACACCCTCCCCGCAACCCCACCATTTACATTGCATTCCGAATTTATTTTCAAGTTCCCCTCCGCAGCCCACCTAGAGGCCCGCTTCACCCTTCCACTCATCGTCCTTCCTCCACCTACATTTAACTGCCACTCACCCCATTTTCCACAGTCGCCAAATATATATCTAAAAAATTCTCAGAAAAGTAGGAATTCATCTCATTCACAACGCTATAGGCCATCATAAGCTCACTCTCCTTCGGTGCCAGTTTCCATTCCAATTCCAAACCCTCCGGCAAGTCTACTGTGTCCATCAACAAACTACAATCCACCATCTCCACCAGAATCGAACTGTTGTCGCTAGCATACATGCTCACATGCTTTTTATAAAATTTACACCTGTCTTCCACACCCGTCTTACCTTCATCACATCCACATCTCCCATTTAAAATGTAACCCTCCGGACATTCAAGTTGACCCAACTTCACACCCCCACACACCATCCCTCCACATCTCTTCCCCCTCTGACATCTCGTTATCTGCTTTAAACAATTATACATGTTCTTAAGTGTCCCCAGGTTAATAAAATCAGATCCAAACCTACACCCACTCCCTTTCCGGTATTCGCATGAACAGTTAGACAACAATTCGTAATCCTTTTCACATCTTGTCACATTTTCCTAATGATCCGTCACGTCATTCAACTCGAACCCACACCTCCCAAAACTAACGCAGCTCCTCTACTATCAACAATGCTGTCACTATCGCAATCATCATCATTACCATATACTTATTTTACACCCACAACATTCCCCTTTTTATACCTTTCCTCCTCACCTCCAACATTCCCCCACTCCCACCTCTTTCTCTTTCATCCAATCATAATCACTCTTATTCCCACCAATCCCTAACTTTCATCCATCCCATTACGCCAATAACATCACTTCTTATCCTCACCAATCACAACATCACACGTCACTTCCTCATCCACTTTTTACCACATACTTGCAAATCATTCCCTCTTTCCCTTCCCAACTCTCCACAAAGACACGTCGCAAATTCCCTTCTCCAGGTCACGTGACCTTAAACTAACCCCATCTCCCTCAACATCTCCCTCTTCTACCCTTTCTTCACCACCACATATCCAACCAACCCTTATCAAACTTTATCTGACCACGGATTAGCCAAGCTGGATCAACGATAATCCTACCGGTAGCTACAATTTCAAATTTTACCGCCTTCATCCTCCTTCATCCATTTTAATCAAACGGATTAAGACGGATCAAGAAGGATTAACGTGACACCAACGCCACCTGGCGGCAGGATTATCGTTAATCCAATTGGCTAATCCGGGCCCCTTACTACTGTGCAGTCTGTACCAGTTCATGAACACGACAAATCCCACCCGGTAGGACATCCGAAAATACACCTTAAGCGCTTTTCTAGCTTAAACGACGTTAAGGGAGGGCTTGTGAAGTGGAAGGTCCTACCGCCCTAGCTTCTGTACCACCCCTTGCTGCCGGAGCGCGTTAATGGAAGGCTTATGTTCTCGCTGTGACGCGCATGCGCTTAGGCAGAATGCCAGGAGAATTGCGTTCACGATGACGATGCGAGAGCACTATCGGGAACCTGGGTGGTGGACGAGGTGAAGGAAACCTTAGCGGAGAGTTGAAGACTTAAGAAGTATGTTATTCTTTATAACTTTGAAGGAAAAGTATAAAATAATAAATAATATCAAAACATTAAATTCTGATTATCATTAAATTCAAATTGATTAAAAAGTCAATTTTTACAAAATTATTTTATTTAAATAATTAAATGGAAATTGAAAAGTTTTATTCTTAAATTCATAAATTTACTACAAAACGAATATGATATGCTAACCCAAAAATTAGAAATAAAGTTGGAATTAAACTTCTTTCAAAAACAATATTGCGTGCTGAAGGTGTTCGAGCTGTGAGATTATGACATGGTGCAATACGATGCCACAACAGGTTATAAGGGACTCTTCGAGGACTACGTGAATCAGTTCTAGAAGATTAATTCCGTTGCCTCCGGTTGGCCGGCAAACTGCGTGACGCTCGAGGAAAAAGAAGTCTTTGTGCGACAGTTTCACGAGCTAGAAGGCGTTACACTGACCCCAGAAGACATCGCTTACAAAGTGGGTAAGCGAGAGCTAGCCAAGCGCATGCTGAACAGATTCTGGGAAAGACTTTTCCAGAGGGATAACCTTCCCTCCTGTGAGCTAGTGGAACACAATACCAGGCTCATCGATCTGCTTAATGACCCTGTCGTGGAGGTTCAGTACTACTTCTGGCTATGGACGACACGGTGTGCGTGGTGAGGCGGTATTGCGAGCAGAGCTCTAAGCTAAGCCGAAGAACCAACGTCATCATAGCTGCCTAAACAACGGCACATGCGCACTTAGTGCTGTGCGATTACCTGAAGCGACTTGGAGAGCGGGTGTGCTTTTTCGATACCGACTCGGTCATTGCGTTAGGCGCACAAGGGCAATGGATGCCCCCGGTGGGGAGCTTTCTTGCTTACATGACGGACGAATTGTAAAAGTACGGGAATGGGGCGTACAATTCCGCTGTGCCTCCACGTGCCCCAAAAGCTACTGCTTAGAAATTCAGCGTCCCGAGACAGGAACGTCGTTTTTGGTGTGCAAGATAATGGGAATTACGCTAAACTCTCGCAACCCAAGGATGGTAAATGCCAACATGATTGACGATGTCGTTCTGGAGGATCGTGACAAACTCGTAAGACTGCGAGGCACGCAGATTTCAAGGAATACGTTGTGGAACGGGGTCACAGAACCAGCAACGAAGAACTTTAGAATGGTAGTCACTAAGCGTTTCCTGCAGAATCATCTTTGATGTAGATGGACCTGTCAATCCTGCAAGAAGCTACGCCAAAGATTGGCGAATCGTATCACAGGAGGTTTCCGCCTTTGGTGAACACAAAATTGGCACCATCAAGATTTTCTCGGGTGATACTCACATAGTCAACGTCCAGTTCGTGCCTTCTATAACAACGTATTGCGACGGCCATGCTAGATGCACCGTCTATCTTAGGCACAACAAAACTCCATCTATAGACAACATCATTACCTCTTCGGGCTCGTTTCCAGCCGGCGATTGCAGTTGCGAAAACATCATTGCACCTCTATTCTTTCCCACTATCGGTGCCGAAGTAGACCCTAATTTTCGCCACATTCACCTCACCGGTGTATCCTGTGACGACCACCCACCGCGGCCTTCTGTCAACCAACAGGACTATTCCTTCAACCTTTCCAACATTAGTGCTACCATAAACATTAATACCATCTTTCTCGCGGCCAACGACCAACAGTGATTTCTCAAATCGTGTGAGTGTGTTAATGCACAAAAAACAAAACAATAAAGAATTCAACAATGTTACAATGTATCAGTATTTTTATGTGTTTGTGTTAGAGCATGTGTGTGTGTGTTATTGCACAAAATAATAAACAATACATCCATATGTAATAATGTATAAGCATTTTATATCTGTTTGTGTTAGTCTAAAATAAATAATATGTAGAAGCATTTATTATATATGTATTTGTTATTACACCTTTCATACAACCAAATCATGTGTATTGTTACATAAATATATGAACCACTTTTATACATGAACTTTTTCAATAAAGTATTACTCATCTAAACGGATTAACCAATCTGGGCTTTTCGCTATTCCTTCCACCTCACAAAATCATGTAGGTTTTCTCTCCCCTATTCGTTAACATTATTTCAAATGTTTTATTCCAAATTATTTCACCATCTTGTGGCATTCATTTTACACTAATGTCTTTTATTCGGCATTGACAGGGAAAACGTGGAGAAATGCTAGGTTAGACAGAATTAAAGGGTTGAATATGTGTTTTATACGAGAGAGATAGCAAACCGAGGAGGGTTGTTACGCTAGGAGGGGAATGAATGGTAGAGTATGCGTTTATATGCGAGGAACGGGAAACACGGAGATATCCTATGCTAGGGGGAGAGTTGAAGGAGTGGAAAATGCCCTTTTATGGGAGAATATGTCTTTTATATGGGAAAGATAGGGGAAACGGTGATAGGTGTTAGGAAAACTAGTGTTACTGCATGTACAATGGTCCATCTTCTCCAGGATAGCACCATATAGCACTCAGCAGGCGAGCATATCCAATGGTTTGGGTGCATCATAGTTGTGCATGATTTAATAGGTAATGGAGATAGTATCGTAGGTATTTAGGCTAATTTAGGTGGTATCCTAGGTATTCAGGGTAATTCAAGTATAGTAGCTATTTAGGGTAATTCAGCTAGTATCACAGGAGGACATATTCCATGGTTTGGCTGTGTATAATTCCGTATTTCGCAGATAGTTCAAATAGTATCGCAGGTATTTTGGATAATTCAGGTAGTATCATAAGCAGACAGATTCCAGGGATTGGTTGTAGCATAGTTTTGAATTTCACAGCTAGTTCAGGTTATATCGTAGGTATTTAGGATAATTCAGGCAGTATCATAGGCAGACATATTTCAGGAGTTGGGCGTAGCATAGTTCCGTATGATTTCAGAGGTAATTCAAGTAGTATCGTTGCTATTTAGGGTAATCCATGTAGAATCGCAGGTGTTAGTGAGAATTTCAAGCAGTGATTCGTACCAAAGCTATTTAAGGTAATTGCATGTGATTCGGATAGTATCACAGGTATATAAGTCACTTTAACAAGTAATTCAGATAGTATCATAGGTACTTATGGTAATATAGAGAGCAGTTCAAATCTTTATATACATTTCTTATCCAATGTTACAACACTTTTATGTGTTAAACAGCGTCTGCGACGGAGAGGGCTAAACAGTGTATGTACAGTGAGGTTATATAGAAGCAATATAAATTAGCTCATCCGCATGGTTGAGTAGATATTATACCGTTTATGTCAGCTTTATTGTTTTATATGGTTACAGCTTTTATCTAAGTGTAGCATCTTTATTAGTTATTCATTGCTTCATTAGATAAGAATTGTAAGGGTAGACGTCTCTCCCGTTTATCTAGGCTTGAGACTAGCACTAGGATTTGCTCCGAATGGCAGGGTTAACGCCTCCATCTTCTTCTTTCTTCACCAGGTGTATGATGTGTGAATACAACACATATGAGTAAACTTAAATTGTTTTTAAGATTATAGACTCGCTGCGAAAATATTCATCTTGGGATCTAGGTTACATTCTTTTAAGCACTGTTTGTAATACGATAATGTCCATACGCAAGTAGTTACCTCTTCCATCCGCGGCAATAACTCTTTTATCATCTAAAGGAATCAATGTGAGTTTATTAACTTGCACGGTGGTAAGAGCATGCTCTCGCGACAAGATTAGATCCATGGGCTTTCTCATTATTTCCCGGGTGTTAAGACAGTCTGTATAGCTGTCAAATGTAATGTAGTGCTTAATAGCACTACGTGTTGCACCTTTTCGTTCTGAGTAGAGTGGCATATATGGTTGAGAGGGTAATTAGCTGTATCCAGACGCTCAATAAAATGTAGCTAGTCTTGCTACAAGTCTTCAGTTCTTACACGATCAATGTCCATATACATAAGCTTCAGGTTTTCAGGTCCATAAAATGGCAACTACATGTAATAATAGTGATTCATTAATGTCTTGGAGATGTCCAACACACTCATATCAATGTATATAGGCTTGTTGAATACAATCTGACGAGATATGCACAGTCGCTAGATTAGCAGCACATATTATCCTATCGATAAACGTAGTCTTGGTGATCAACTTTTCCAGTGCCTTCCCATTTGTAACCAGTCGTATATCCATACGCATCTTTGAAATGCGGCGCGTCATTAAGTATTATTCCAAATTGACCTGGAGCCCGTCGCCTAAATCCAGTGGTGTGATTACAACTTTATCTTCGAATAACTTCTAAACTAACCGAGATAAAGACGCTAAATAAAAGTAATTACATTTATATCATTAGTTTCTTCTGAATGTATATTTTCGTACCTGTCGTCCTGGCTTTGATCCTTAATTTATAAAACGCAATTAACTCAGAAATTAAGAGGTAAATGGGTGAACTAAAGTATGATTGATAGCTGCTATGATGTACAATTAAGACCGTATATTATTGTCAATCAGTTATCGTTAGTTGGAAGCTCTATCTTGTAATGAATTCCTTAATTTTCCTCTATACTCTAGGATATATCATTTAGATTTATGGTGTAAAGTGTATATTAACGTGCTTAGCATGCTGAATTAATATTGTGATACATATGACCTTAATGCCTCGGCTTCGAATACAGACTCGGTTTAATTTACTTCTAAAGTTAATAGCTATAAACTAGTTTAGATAAAAAATTCAATTAAAACGTATTAAACAGACATTATTAAGAACGTTTCTCGGGTATACATCATAGTATCTATGGTTATGGGTTGGAGTCCCAGTTTGTAAGAAATGCAAATATCTCCAAATCTATCAGTGCTAAGGAACTGAACTAAAACATGTTTGATAGCTGCTATTACCTGTAATCAATACCGTAAATATTAGTAGATCTGTTGTCCTTAGTTCGAATCCCGATCTTTCAATGGCTTCGTTAATTTTTATCTAAACTCTAGGATATATCTCTTCGGTTGATGTAAACTGCATACCACTATGTTTAACATGCTAAATTTTTATTATAATTAGTTTTGTCCCTAATGTTTTGAGTTCGAATACTGATTCAATGAAATTTAATTATAAATGTAATAGCTTAGAAACTAATTTAGATTAAGATGCTAAATAAAAATTAAACAGAGGGACTGGTCTAGAAATATCGTTATCATGACAATTAATTACCTTAAAGTACTCATATCGAATCCCGAACGGGTGATTTAATTTATCTTAAAAACTATGGAACTTAGCTGGTTCAAAGAAAGCTTAAATGGAAAATGCTGATGCAGGGAACTTAATTACTGAAATAAATTTCTTAAATGCATTACCTGGTTCGATTCTAGAAGCTTAAAATCTGTGTAACCCGGAAAAAATTACTTTGCTCACGATTGTAGTCAAATGTAATGGTTTTTCTGCAATAATTGAGTGTTAAACGTATAAAAATGTTATATTGTATTCTGATTCATTGGAGAATGAAGGGAAGCTGGAAAGGAAGAATTGAAAAAGGAACGAAAGCACGAAATAATACAGTATAGACATGGATTTTCTTAAATAACGGGAGATAATCTTCTATGTTACTTAAACGTCTACTTCTAAAGTATTACTGTGATAGAGATAGTGCTAACATTGGTGCAATGGATGGGTGGTGGTGGTGGTGGTGATCGTAGAATTGAATGGAAGCATCTGTCGGAATGAGCGTATGAGAATACTTCTCCTTATGGTGTGACAGCATATACGGGTAATTACGAGATGAGTTAAAACCATTCACCACGTTCTCTAGGTGTGATGTCATAGGCATCCTGTCTGTGGATATGACGTCATATAACAAAGGTTAATACGTGCAGAGCGAACATATACAGGTAGTAATGAGACGAGCTTAAACCTGTCTCCGGGTGACATCATATGACGGAGGTTAATACGCGTAGAACATGAAAATGAGTGGTATACAACAAACCCGTTTTTATGACACGGTTTAGAATTGAATCAAATGTTTGGTCAGCGATCACGTTATATCATTAAAAGGCGTTGATTTGTTAGGGAAATATCAGAATGTTAGCCACCTGATCAGCATTTAATTGCTTAAAACATTGCACGATTGCTTTGAAAGTAAATAAAACGAAAAAACTTAGAGAATAAGGAAAAATGATCTTCAAATATTAATTATATTTTAAAGCCTCTAAATACATAAAATATGGGTGTCAACGTCGAACCTTAAAGTGATAAAAGCGTTAATGGATCAAATCTGAAATGTAATGTTATCCAAGAGTTTCGCGTCTCCTCCATAATTAGGGGTTCTTTCACACATACAAACAATTGCACATAAACAGACATAAACACCCCGAACACCTCTCTAAACACGTGAACATTCACGAAGGCTTACGAGCACCTCCTAACTCACAGATACGCACGTACAACACTTCTAACACCTACTCCAAGCACACGAACCTGCACGAAGACCTACGAACACGCACAATCACATATAAACAGACATTAACGCCTCCGAACAACTCTCTAAGCACCCTAATCTGTATGAAAACCTTCGAACATCTCCAAGCACACGAACCTGCACGAAGACCTACTAACACCTCCGAACACATAGATACACACGCACGCTTCCTCTAAGCACGCAAACGCTTAATCACCGTTTTGTTATTAAAGTTCAATATATAATTGATCTAAAAGGTTCGTGCTACCTCTATAAATAGGGTGATCTCGGACACTAGACTTCATTCTGCTAATTAGTCTTGAGATGTCAACATCGTTTTCTCCCAAAAATAATCAGCTTTGATAGTGTTATCAAGGTGAAGAGGTCTACATTTCCTTGAAGAAGGATTATTACGTTATTGCATCAAGAATAAAGATAAATAACTCCGCATACAAGGATATCATTTCTAGTGTGTCACGATATTCTTGCGGTAAATGCGGAAAGAAATTCCAGCGAAGTTATGACAAGATAAGACACGAGATGGGTTGCAAGCGGCTCTTCAAATGTAAATGTTGTAGCATCCATCTGTAATCAACGTGATAGTTATAAGGGCCAGCAACACGAAGACCTAAGAAGAAAAAGTATATTGGTGCCCAGTAAAAATAACTTAATTATCTACAATGGAGGAAAGAAACATGAAATAACATGAAATTTCATTCGAAGGACGATTCAAGTCGTATTTCATACGATGCGATTCATCCAAGGATCTGAATATGTACCTGCATGAAGCAAAACATAGGATAATCCAGGTTGTACATAAAGAGCTTGGTATTCACAAGAGTGTGAAAATTAATCAACTGGTTCAGTGTCAATTTGTAAACATTTAAAAATGGAATCAGTCTGCTTTCCTAGAAGCGGATCTGGACTATATGTTGGAAACCATATTCAAGAAATTGACTACTGAAATGGAAGAGTCGCAGCTTAAGGCTATAAAATGGGTCCTGCTTGCTGTGTAAGGAGTTCGATTTCGTATCAACAAGCACAATCGGTTACGAGAAAGTAGCTACATACCACTACCACCACCTATTGGAGCTAAAGAAGCATGTATAAAAATCCAGAACTATAACGACGAGAAATGCTTCATGTATTCTGCATTAGCCGAATTCGTCAGCACCAAGCTTCAACACGTTAGTAAATACGAGCAACTTTAAGATATATATGACCTCAGCTGTGTTCCTTACGCTACTCCACTTTCTCAAATATCTAAGTTTGAGAAGCTTAACTGTGTGTCTATCAACGATTTCGGACTGGATGTGAAGCATGAAGTGTATCCAATAAAGCTTGTTGAGACTAAATTACCTTAACAGCGTGACCTGTTACTATTGAGTGAGGGTAATGGAAAACAACACTACGTATATATAAAGAATTTTGAAAAACTTATTCGAGGTTAGAAAAATAAATGTAATGGACGTGTTTATACCTACAAGCGCTGTTTTACACGCTTTGATGATCGGTATAGATGAAGTGGGTTGCGAAAACTACAAGAACTTGCATCCATCTGTGATCAACATGGTCCACCAAGGTTAACTATGCCTACTAAGTCAATTGTATAATTTAAACGTTTTGAAAGAATTTGAAACTATCTTATTTCATCCATGTAGACTTTCAAAGCATCCTCGCTCCATGTCATACATATATCCTCAATCCTAAAACGCCATATGCAACCCCTTATCTGCAGCATGTACCTATGAATTTCTGTGTTTACGTGAAACCTGCTCAATCTGTTGAACATCTGGAAACTGGTCTTCCTAAGCATCCCCATGTATATCTTGGTGTTGATGCTACTTAGAAGTTTATGGAATATCTGACATTCCTTGCAAACAACATTGATAATATATCGAATCTGACATGACACTGAAACTTACAGATCAACAGCAGACGCATTTCCACTCCTTTACACTATGCCTTTACTGAAAAGAGCAACAAAGTACGCGACCGCTATCACATCAGTGGTGAATATCGTGGAAGTCTATTAATGAATGTAATTTCTCCAGCAAGACACCTCAATATATTCCCATCTTCATGCACAATGGGTATGACTCACATTTCATTGTTAAAGGGCTGGGATGTACTAGTAAACGTTTGAAGAAAGCTATATTATGTCTTTCCAAGTATGTAGCAGATATAAAGCTTCGGTTTGAGGATAGCTTTCGGTTCCTGAGTACAAGCTTGGCTAAGCCGGTGAAAACTCCAATATCATATACTGAAAGCTTGAAGTACTTCGGAGAAGGCAAGTTGAAGTTAATGAACCGTAACAGAGTATTTCCTTATAATTACGTCACATAATGGGGAGATGTCTTTAATGAAACCTACCTGCCTCCCAAGGACTCCTACAATAGGCGAAATGAAGAAGAAATTAGTGATGCTGACTACAATCATTAGAAAATTGTGGGAATTGTTTAATATGAGAAACCTGGGCCAGTACAGTGACCTGTACTTAACCTCAGATGTTCCTCTTCTAGTTAACGTCTTTGAGATATTTAGATATCATTCATTCATTCTCTGTTTATCCTCATCTTATGTAGGACCTACACCCCCAGGACTTACAGGCGGGTGTCTGGGGTCAGAGGCCCGTCGAGGAGTAGACACTCATGGAGCAGACAGATGATCCAGGATGGGTGATCAGCCCGATGCAAGGTATGGGATGAAGGAAGTAGGTGAAACGAAATGAAGGCGAAATGGATGAAAGGAAAGGTGATGATGGAGCAATTGGTGGAATAAATGGCGGGGGAAACCGGGGAATCCGGAGAAAACCCGCCCAGACGCCGCTTCGTCCACCACAAATCCCACATGCAGGTCCCTGGGATTGAACCCGGGCCGCCTCGGTGAGAGGCGAGCGGTCTAACCACTCGCCCACGGCGCCGCCCGTTTAGATATCAAACCCTCAAAACACACAAAGTCGATACCGCTCATTATTTCAACTCTCCAGTACTTACATTGGGATGCCATGTTACTGTATACTGGAATTAAGCTGGAATTGTTACAAGATTATGATCAATTGCTCATGATAAAGTCTTTTATAAGAGGGGGTTTATGTCAAGTTTCCACCGTATGTATGGCGAAGCAAGTAATACCTACATGGATAAGTATGATCCTTCGAGACTTACCCAATTTATTACATACGAGGACGCCAATAACCAATATGGTTGGGCAATGTGCCACGCGCTCCTTTATGGTCAATTTGAGTGGGTTTCATCTGAACAAATCGACTTAGAAAGACTACAATAAGACGATCCTCATGAATACATATTAGAAGTTGACATCAAGTATCCTGCAGAACTTCACAATCTACCTTTCCTGCCTGAGTTTCTGAAGCCCAAGGAACCTTTTTCAAAGAAACTGATACCTCATCTTGGACCTCGAAAGAAGTCCGTAGTACATTACGTGACTTAGAAGTAACCTCTCAATTGTGGGTTACGTTTGAGTAAAATCCATCGTGTGCTATAATTCCGACAGTCACAGTGGTTAAAACCTTATATGGAATTTAACAATAGGCTACGACAACAGGCTGCAAATGATTTCAAGAAGGACCTCTAAAAACTCTTTAACAACACCATGTTTGGAAAATTTGGAGAGCCTACGAAATCGTGTGGATATACGACTGGTTACAAATGAGAAGACAGTGGAAAAGTTGATAGCCAAGCCTACGTTTATGCATAGGATAATATATGCTGCCAAACTAGCTGCTGTGCATATGGCTTCTCGTCACATTGTATTCAATAAGGTTATATACATTGGTATGAGTGTGTGGACATCTCCAAGACATTATATCACTATCATTACGACGTGTTGTTGTCATTATACTGAGCTGAAAACCTGAAGCTTATGTATATGGATACTGATTCATTCATTCATTGTGTAACAACTTAAAATATCTACCAGAATAAGCCACATTTTATTGAGCATCTGGATACAGCTGATTACCCTGTCAACCATATCTGCCACTCTACTCAGAACGAAAAGGTGCTGGGAAAATTTAAAGATGAGGCTAATAGCAAAATCATCCTACACTTTGTCGGACTACGACCTAAGATGTATGCATTAGATATTCAAGGTTCGATGTAAAAAAATCAAAGGTGTAACACGTAGTACTATTAAGCACTACATTATATTTGACAGCTATACAGACTGTCTTAAAACCCTAGAAATAATAAGAGCGCCCATGAATTGAAGTGGTTTATATTTGTTGGCAATTGTAAGATGCTTCATGTTTATATGCACCACGTATGGAAGCCAGTTTGTCGCGGTCACTTCGTGTTATCCATTGTTGGGCGCCTGTTATTATATTGATAGTTTGAATTTTGGGTTATTTGTCCTCCGGCCAGCTATTATTTCCCGGTCAAGCAAATCTCTTGAACAGGGTGTGTAAACGGAAAGGATTTGTTACTCACAGATAACACTGATAAAAGAATTTGTTTTTACACTTTTATTACCGTCACAATTAATTAAGTTCACATATTGACTCTTGATACACGCCAGACTGAAACTGTTATGTTTTCTAATATCACTATAATCACTTATTTACTGCACATTATTAATTCGCGTGTTTCACATTTATAACAAACTTTAAGACGCGAGAGATTCTGTAGAATTGCGTAACGTGTACTTTATGTATGCTTCCGTTGAACTACGCGACGTGTAACTCACGAATACTTATGTTGAACTGATCGACGTATTACACGCGAATGCTTCTGTTGGACTGACGAAATCTGCCTCTGACTTCAGCTTTTTATACTCCCACATCCCGATATGCCTAAAGATTATAACCGAGCTGCTATTGGTTAATAAAACGCACCAACATTAGCGTCTATTTTTATATCCAATCAAAAATTACGAAAACATATGCTCTAGGGAAAATATTCCCGCTATTTCTAAGAAAAGCGCGCCAATCTGACGTAATTTGTTTGTCTCTTCTAATTAATATTCAACTCACCCCCTCGCACATTGTTATCCGCTCCTATTGTCAGTTTCAGTGAGGCCGTGTAAACTTATTTCCTAACAATGCTTATAATTAGCAAACATCTCAAATCAATGTCATACAATAATGCTTATTTACACTACAATCACTCTGGCATTTACATTATTGTGATACAAATTACTGCCACAGAATCTAATCTTGTCGGAGAGCATGCTCTTACCACCGTGCAAGTGAATAAAATCACATTGACTCATTTTGATGATAAAAGGGTTATTGCGGAGGATGGAATAACTACATATGCGTATGCACATTATCGTATTATAAACAGTGTTTAAAACAGTGTGACCTGGGTCTCAAGATAAATATTTTCTACAATCTTAAAAAAAGTTTAAGTTTACTCATGTGCGGTGTATACATCCAGCATACACATGGTGAAGAAAGAAGAAGCCTGCGTTAAGCCTGCCATTAGGAGCAAATCCTAGTGCTAGTCTCAAGCCTAGATGAAGGGAAAAGACGTCTAGTCTTACAATCCTTATCCAATGAAGCAATGATTAACTGATAAAGCGGCTACGCTTGGATAAAAAGCTGTAACCATATAAAACAATAAAGTTGACTAAAAATTCTAATATCTCCTAAACCCTGTGAACTTAGTTTATACTACTTCTATATTACCTCACTGTACATACCCTGTTTAACCCTCTCCGCCTCAGACGCTGTTTAACATATAAAAGTGTTGTAACATTGGATAAAAAAACAAATATATATATAAAGGATTGAATTGCCGTCTATATTACCATGAATACCTATGATACTATCTGAATTACCTACTAAAATGACTTATATACCCATGATACTAGCTGAATCACACGAAGTTACCTAAAAGAGCTTTGGTACGAATCGCTGCTTGAAATTATCACTAATACCTGTGATATACATGGATTACTCTAAATATCAACGTTACTAGCTGATTTACCTCTTAAAATTATTCAAATGCCTTTTATCCTGCCTGAATCACCTGAATTACCTTAAATATTTGTGATAAAAATCGCTGATTGAAATTATCACGAACTCCCGTGATACTACCGTGATAACCGAAATACCAACGATACTACTTGAATTACCTCTGAAATCATATAGAACTATGCTACGCCCAACTCCTGAAACCTGTCTGCCTATGATACTATATATATATATATATATATATATATATATATATATATATTATCATAATTACCTATGATATTACCTAAACTAGCTGTGAAATTCGAAACTATGCTACACCCAATCCCTGGAATCTATCTGTTTATGATACTACCAGAATTATCCAAAATACCTGCGATACAGTCTGAACTAACTATGGAATCTGTCCTCCTGTGATACTAGCTGAATTGCCCTAAATACCTAGGATATTACCTGAATTAGCCTAAATACCTACGATACTATCCCCATTACCTATGAAATCATGTACGACTATGATGCACCCAAACCATTGGATATGCTCGCCTGCTGAGTGCTAGATGGTGCTATCCTGGAGAAGATTGACCATTGTACATATAGTATCACTAGCTTTCTTAACACCTATCATCGTTTCCCCTATCTTTCCCATATAAAAGACATATTCTCCCATATAAGCGTATTTTCCCATCCTTCAACTCTCCCCTAGCATAGGATCTCTCCGTGTTCCCCGTCTCTCGCATATAAACGCATACTCTACCATTCATTTCCCTCTAGCGTAACAACTCTCCTCGGTTTACTATATCTCTGATATAAAACACATATTCTAACCTTTAACCCTGTCTAACCTAGCATCTCCCCACGTTTTCCCTGTCTCTTCCTTATAAATGACATACTCTACCCTTCAACTCTGTCTAGCCATGTGACCCCTCCCGTTTTCCTATACCTCTCATATAAATGCAACTCTACCATTCAACCTCTGTCTAGCCTAGCATCCGCCCTCGTAATCCCTGCCTATTTCATTAAAAGCGCATTCCCCTCCTTCAGCTCCCCCTGTTCAGCTAAAATATCTCCTCGTAACCCTTATCTCAGCCATATATGTGCCTTTTCTAGTCTCCTACACCGCTATTCTAACACTATAACTGTGTTTCCTATATCTCCCATATAAAACCTATATTCTACCATTCAAGCCCTGTATAGCCTATCATCTTGCCATGTTTTCCCTATCTTTCCCATTCAAACGCATACTCTACTCCTGAACCTCTCTCTAGCCTTCCACTTCTCTGCGAATTTCCTACCTCTCTCGTATAAACCACATTACCCACCTTCAGCTTCTGTCTAGCCTAGCTTCTCTCTCCGTTTTACCTATCTTTCTGATACAAACGCATACTCTACTCCTCAACCTCTGTCTAGCCTTGCACCTCTCTGCGTATCCCCTACCTCTCTCATATAAAGTGCATTCCCCTTCATCAGCTTCTGTCTTGCCTAGGTTCTCCCTCCGTTTATCCTATGTTTCTCATATATTCAAATACTCTACTCTTCAACATCTGTCTAGCCTTGCACCTCTCTGCGTATCCCCTACCTCTCGCATATAGAGTGCATCCCCTCCTTTAGCCACAGCTCCACGTAATCACTCCCCTAATTTTCCCCATCCGTCCCATATAAACGCATTTTCGATCTTGAACGTTCTCCCAACCTAGCATCTAACCTCGTTTTGTCTATCTCTTCCCATACAAATGCAAAAGTAGCCTCAGTCTCTTATACATATTCTACTGCTGTTTTATTTATGTCTGGACCTGAAATTATGGATTTTCTAAATTTCACATACGGGTATCCTTAATCATATGAGTAAACCAAAACCACGTGACCTTAATAATACTTACTAAGTATTTACGCAGTTCTTTCCAACTATCAGTGGTAAAGGGATGCACCTCCAGGTTAAAGGATGATGATATGTTTGATGCACTTCTAGTCTTGATGATTATTTTCGTAACTCCAGTGTGCACCTTCTTTATTTCGTCTGCTACCTGTTTAATGCATCTCTTGCAGAAAGACCAGCTACATATAAGTTCCATCACCCTATAACAATATTAGCTTCAATAAGGGGTGCAGATAATCAATTGGATTACAATATTAAAAAATAGAGAACACAAAAGTAAGGGAAGTAGGGTAGACCTTGAGGCAGTATTTTTAACACTTAAGTGATATCAATCCAATTATATAATATTAAAAATAATAACAGCCCGCCTTAAAGCAATATGTGTATAATAATATATAAAATATATGTAGCAGTCATTGCATTATGTTTATATTATGCACATGTATAATAATTATATATTAATACGTAGTTTAACAATGTAGGTGCTGTGAGAATAGAAGCAAGCTACCCTTCGTAGCAAATATAATTACAAAGTAGAAGCCGAAAGTTGCTAACAATGAGGTAGCAATGAGGTAACCTTGAGACAACAATAAATTAGAAAGTTTAATAAAGGCTATTAATAATTCTCGGAACAATAATGTAATATTTAAAAGTTTATAAATAGCCAATCAAAAACTAGAAAAAGCATAAGTTAAATAAAAGTATTCTATTGGAGTAGGATTAGACAATCAGAGACTTGAAATAGAGAAAATATACAAATTCAGGCGACAGACGCTACAAGATTGCGTACCCGATCGGAACGTTAATGGTTCAGCGTGAGACATAAAAATTCATTGCGGTGAGAATAACATAAAGTTTACCTGTTAAAAGTGCAAATAATAATAATCTTACAGCTCTACATTAGGATATATCAGTGAAGTGTTATTTAATCGTGTGAAGGATTAATAAACAAAGCACAATACAGTTATAGTTTGTATAAGCCTTGTTCTTTAGTCGCACTAGCCCTGCTAAGAGATACGTGTTCTGAGAATTACTACTGACCGAAGCATACATATATATAATAAATAAATACACATAAAAATAAAATTTAAGAGTAGACTTGGGGTGAACACCCCATGAAGCATGTCTCCCGCAACACGTGGTGCAAACAATAAACAACTCAAGTTTGGCTTTCCAACAGTGGAACGACACCTTCAACCTTACAATGGTTGGCATAGTTTTACTTCCAGGGCTTATAATAAGCATTTTATTCGTTTATGTTGAGTGACTGGTTGGTGGCATGTGTTTTTTAAGCTTTGATACCGCAAAGCTCCAACTCCTGCATTGTGGAATTATATTGTTCAATGTATTTTAAGGCTGATTCACAACAACCGAGAACGATAACCAGAACGAGAAGGACTAAGTTGAAATAATGTATTGCCACGTATGTGGTTGAGGAGTATATCTTTTATATGAGTTTATATAATTGTCTTAGTCTGTCACAATTTTCCAAATTCATGTGGAATTTTATTTTATATTTTCTTAACGTTCTTAAACTTTGTTATGCTGTGTACACGACGGGATTTACGTGGTTAACCACATCCTATGGTAGCCCCAGTGGAATTTACCGTGACATTACTTCCTGATAGAAGTTTGCAGAAAAATGTTGCATCATGCAACCAAAATGTCACGCGTCTCTAGGAAGATCCTGGAAAGCCTACGCACGCCAAATATGGTAAAGCCCTCTGCACAATGGAGAGACCCCGATAGCGAGTTAGCAAGCCTATAAAAAGGGAGCCCCAAGTGCTCTGTGGGTCGCACTCTGGTCTGAATGTTCTTAACTACCGTAGTACTCCTCATCCAACATAGTGACAGTTTTTACCAAGATAAGCCCCGACAAGGGATAATGCATTATTTGTGTACATTTTGCTGAGTTAGCGTCCTGAAACTTGTTAACCAAACTCTTCTCAGTTTAAGCCAAATATAATGACTGAACGATATCTGTTAAAGTTGAGTCTCTATGGTCTGGTTTGCTAAGCTATGTTCCCCGTCACAATTCTTATGTCTGTAACATATGGTGGACGTGCTGATTTCTTTAAGTTTCGGTCCTGCTATCTCTGATTCTGAATCTTTATACTATAGGTTGATGTACCGTTCATGCTGTAACTTTCACGGATGTTGCCCCTTCTACTGAAAAACATCTATCCACGAACCTCATAGCGGTATTACCAGAAACTTTTTCCCATCCAGCTATTCCCCTTAGTGTCATTGGGGTTAACTTGATGTAGCAGAGAGACGTAAGCGCCGAAAGGGGTTGAACTCCATTGCTGCTACTTGTTATCGGCAGAGAAAACGGCTAAACATTCATAATCTTGTATTAGAAGAACGTCTGAGAACCTGGAATGCCAAACTGCGCACTAAGATTAGCGATATAACACGGGATATTCTGTATTTAAGGGAACTTATAAGCCACACAATCAAAACAAGGGAACTCGTCAACTAGTGTTGGAGCGAGACAGTTTTAGTTATCTGTCATACAGTATGTTTGGCTGCTTCTTACAATGCCGAGGTTTCTAAATATGAGGTGTGATGTGGTTGCGTTAGGATTGATCTCCCTGGCTTTTATGGTCGTGTATTATCTCATTTATCTTATTTTACCTTTGTGTGGAGTTATTCGAGCACCCAGCTGGTGTCAATACGAATGGGTTCCACCGTTTTAGTTGCATGGATTTATTGGCGCAATACCAGCGTGACAGTCCCATTAACATAGAAATTAGGAAGTTAATGCATGGGTATTAGGATTCACTAACCTCTAATGTCCAGGTTTATACCGGATGTTCGAGTTATTTTTTCAAATCTTGCTCTCATTACATGTCTATGTCTAATGTTCGTGTTAGTTCTAGCCGCAGACTTCGTAGTCTAGCTCCAATATTATATTTATTACCAAGAGAACGTAGCCGGAGTGTCGGTGATCTTGATCAAGTGAGAGCCTCTGCAGCACCTCTTGCTTCATTCCTGTCGTCTCACACTAGCTCAGCAGAAGATCTTACCCTGAAGGCGACGGCCTCTACGTCGGCCTGACCTCCGGTCTCTGAACGTTCCTCCCTTAAACCACTAATCGCTTCCCCCCTGCCTTTTGCTAGACCTTTTATCGATCCGGGCATATTTGAGGACAAACCCGGAAAGGATGTTGCTAATTATTTATATAACTTTGAGACTGTCGCGGCAGCGAATGACTGGGAGGACCAGCATAAAACGCAGTACCTACCTTGTTATTTGAATAAGGTAGCTGCTAATTGGTTTAAGACTTATTCTCCTCGTCATCCGCGACATCAGTGGAACAATTTGAAACGTGCCCTGCAATTAGCATTTTCAGCAGCGGCACAAGAGCACATTTTAGAATGCCGCCGACGCCAGCGGGTGCAAGATCTTTCTGAAGTTTCAGAACAACACATTTACGACATACTGGTCCTGTGTAATCAAGTATGGATGAGCCGGAAAGGATTCGCCATATCATGCGGTGTCTCAAACCCACACTGCTAGAACACGTTCTTCCGGCAAACCCTAAATCTGTTGGGGAACTGACAGATTCTGTTAGACGAATAGAAACTGGCCGATATCTCGCGGGCCAAAGGGTGGATACAGTTGCTGCGTCTACGTCTAGGTCAGTTGCGATGGTTACTAATACTAATAGCCGGACCAGTTCGGTGGATCGGTTCACACGAGAAGTCAAAAACTACAAAAGCAGATTCCAAAATTGCAGTTCCGGGGAAAAAGATCAAGTGGGCTTTTTCGCGATTCCCTACAGCCAACCTTTGCGATACGACGAGGCCGCGGGCGTGGTAGCTATAGTCAACGCGGCGGCCCCGATGCTGCTGTTAGAGGGAATTGGTGAAGCTCAAATGCTGGTGGCTGTATATTGGATGGCCGCCCTACCTGGACATATGGCTCTAAACTGTAAACTGAAGCAAAGCCACCCAAAGTTAAGGAACGTCGCAGGAATAATGTCCGTGACACCCATGGATACTAACATTTTCCCTCCTATATCATGCCTTATTAATCCGGGGAATGTCTTCACAATTCAGGGCACTATACCTAACTGCCCACCAGTCAGCATCTTGTTTGATGCAGGGAGTTCGGTCAGTATTGTACCAGCAAATTTTGTAACCACTCCCACCTACCCCGTTCCGAAGAGTCTGATATTGAGGACACGGATAATAAGTTGCTGGATGTTTGTCATTCTATAAAGCTTCATTTTCAAATTAACGGGATTTCTTTTGCGGAAGCTGTTTTTGTTGTAAGGGAGTTTGGGGACGATCTTCTATTATGAAAGGATTTTTAAATAAACACAGGGCGATAATTGATTTGGCATCTTTTATTATTACCTTAAAGTTGTCTGACTCATCAGAGTTGAAATTAAATTGTAGAGAACAAATTGATTGCCCATTGGCACAGATAACCCTGGAACCTGATGAACACTCAGAAGATAAACATAAAGCTTGATGTGTGCACGATATTCGGATACCCCATTTACTTGTTTGAACGTAAAGGTGTATCTTCATCCAGGTGCTATCGGTCGCATTCTCCTTGAGCCCAAAGATTCTATCATGCAACGGATAAATATACACATAGCGTCTATCTTTTGTGAAGCACAAAAGGAGTGTGTTATTCCGGTACATAATAATACAGCCGAGCCAACAGTAACTTTTGCCAGAACTACGCTGGCTCATGTACACGAGGTAGCCATTATTCAAGAGGCTAATTGGTCTGCTGGGGATTCACACCCCATCGAAATTGCGGAGGCTACATTTAACCTTAACTTCCAGCTTACACCCGTCCAACAAACTCAATTGAGTGCACTATTGAAACAATACAAGAATGTATTTGCTACAAAATTAAAGGAGCTCGGAAAAACTGACATAGGAGAGTTTAAAATTCAGGTCACTGATGATAAACCTATAAGACAAAGACCTTATAGAGCATCTCAGGCACAAATATAAATTATACAATCTAAAGTGCGTGAAATGCTCTACGCCGATATTATCCATGAAGAACATAGTCCTTGGGCGTCAACAGTGTTCCTCGTCAAGAAAAAGAATGACGAAATGCGTTTCTGCGTTGACTACCGAAAATTAAATACCGTAACAGCCACTTCATCTTACCCCTTACCCCTTTTTGACGACCTTCTCAGTTATTTGGGAAATTCACAGTGGTACTGCACGTTAGATTTGCTAAGTGCATATTTTAAAGTTCAAAATTAGGAAAATAGTAAACAATACACGGGGTTTACCACTGATCAGGCACATTATATTTTTAACCGTCTTGCGTTTGGCTTAGTGAACGCCCCTAGATTTTTTTCGGAAATATCGGGCAAGCTGTTGGGTGATTTAAAATTCTAGAAAGCGTTGGTCTATCTTTATGACATTGTAGTCTTTGCAACCACATTTCCCGAATTGCTTAACAATGTGGAGGACGTTTTTCGCAAATTGCAGAAACACAATTCTAAATTAAATCCGGAAAAATGCTTCTTTGGAATGACTCGGATTAAACTTCTTGGTTATGAAATTTCAGCAAAAGGGATTGAAACGGATTCTGATAAACTTAAAGCCATAACACAATTGCCAATTCCTAAAAACGTACGAGATGTACACCGAGTATTGGGATTGTTTAGCTTCTATAGACGGTTCATACCGAATTTTGCTTCTATAGTTCATCACCTTCATGCCCTCACACGAAAGAACCAAAGCTTTGATTGGACTCAGAGTCAGCTATACGCTTTTGATAAGTTAAAGCTTTTTCTGACACAGGCTCCAGTTCTCGGTCATTTTCAGCAGGGAGCGTATACGGAAATTCACACCGACGCCAGCACTACAGGCGTTGGATGTGCACTCCTACAAAAAATAAATGGAGAAATTCACCCCATTGATTTTTGCTCCAGATCATTGAATAAACGTAAAACATTAGAATTAGAATTTCTTGCTATCGTTTACGGTTTGACAAACTTCCGACCATATATTTATGGGTTTCCGTTCATGTTATAAGTGATCAGCACGCACTGTGTCATCTAAAAAACCTTAACCCTCCGTCAGTCGCTAGGGGCCTGAGAGACCCCTGGCATTATATAAATGTTATAATTTTCGAACGCACCTATGCAATTGCCTGACTAGGACATCTAACATTACACTTTGCGCGATTATTTGCTGCAGCGATAACCTTATCTATTTATTTGTTTGGATGGAGGAATGATTAATCAGCAGTTACGTGTCACACAGGTCAACCAGGCCCCGCGCGCCTGCTCTCGTTACATATTGTTGACAGATTTGTTTCTCATTAGCTTTTGTAGAATATTGCTTTGCTGTTGCAAGGAGCTGTTACTGCTTCGTTACGAATACGAGTAAAAGGTACGATCTACAAAATCCGATTGATTTGGAAGAAGTACATCGCCTACTTTGCGATGATGATGCCTTGGCCGTGGATGACAACTTATATGAATCAGATGATTCTGATTCAGAAAATAAACTCGAAACGAGATCTTTAGATTCAGAAACTGAGCATGAAAATGAAGAGGAAGACGATGAAAGCAGCTTCTGTGATAACATGTATTTTATAGGTAACATCATATGCGTATCATAGTAATTCTTCTTCTTATTATTATTACTATTATTATTATTATTATTATTATTATTATTATTATTGACATTCATTCTGTTATTTACCGAAAGAGATGGAAAAAAATGAAAAAAAGACACCTTGGAAAATAGCACAGGCAAGAGCTCACAATATATTGACCAAACTTTCTGGTGTGGTAGGAGCTGCCAAAAATGCGAAAACGGAAATTGATTGTTGGAACGTTTTTGTTACCGAAGATATAGTTGATTTGATTGTTGAAAGCTCAAATACCTACATTAGCAGTGTGCAGCACAAATTTGATCGTGAAAGAGACAGCAGACCTACAGATGTAATGGAAATAAAAGCTTTCCTAGGCTTATTGTACCTGGCAGGAATTTTTTGTGGTGGACGACAGAATATTCACGATTTTTGGAGAACCGATGATCTTGGAATTCCTCTATTCCGAATGGCTATGTCCGAAAAACGATTCAGTTTTCTAATACGCTGTATTCGCTTTGATGACAAAAGCTCAAGACTGGAGCGACGAAGATTGGATAAATTGGCTGCTGTTAGAGAAATGTTTACATTGTTTCTGAACAACTGTCAGAACCATTATTCTCTTGGACAAAATGTCACTGTCGACGAACAGTTGCCGGCATTTCGTGGTCGACGTGATTTTCGACAATATATACCATCCAAGCCAAACAAGTATGGCATAAAGATATTCTGTTTGAGTGATGCAAAACTGTTTTATACAACTAACATGGAGATTTATTGTGGAACAGCAGCCGGACGTACCATATTTGCAAACCGAGTTCGGCAGAGGCTGTAGTGCTGAGACTAACTGAACCAATCTCTGGCACTGGACGAAACGTTACTGCAAATAATTGGTTTACCAGTGTATCGCTCGTGAATGAATTGCGCAAAAGACAACTTTCTTTCGTTGGTACAGTGCGAAGGAACAAAAAAGAATTACCCACTAATTTCACTTCTCCAAAAGATCGCAGTCAGTACGAAAGCATATTTGGCTTCACAAAAAATGAAACGCTTGTTTCATATGTTCCGAAAAAGGGTAAAACAGTAGTTTTGCTCTCAAGTCTATATGTTTCATCCACATAGTTATCAGAAGGTGCTGAGAAAAAGCCTGAAATAATTCTGCATTACAACGACACTAAATCTGGAGTTGATGTAGTAGATAATTTGTGTGCTACATACAATGTAGCAAGAACAACGAGAAGGTGGCCCATGGTAATTTTTTTACCATATCTTGAACATTGCAGGCATTAATTCTAGGGTTATCTTCCTTGGAAACCAAAATAAATATTCCACAATGCAAGAGTATTTGAAAGCACTATCTTTAGCTTTACTGTCACAACAGCTACAAAGGAGAGCAACAGCATCAAATCTTCCCGGTGATTTGAAAGGCCTTTTGACAAAATATAAACCTGAAGAATCCGGCGTAGATGAATTGTCAAATACATAGCTATGCACATTGAAAAGGAAACGATGTGAACCCTGCACAAAGACAAAATGAACTGCAAAACTAAATATGAATGTGGGAAATGCAACATCCCCCCCTGTGTTTGATCAAACATGCTAAAATTATTTGCGATAGTTGCTTAGTCGGGGAAAACACGGGTGAGATAGTAGATGATTCTGAGTAACTGAACATTTGAAATTACAAGTTGTATGTATACCTGCAAATGGCAATGTATTTCTTTATACTTACTGTAATATAATTTATAGCGTATATGTACGGATATTTTAGCTTGTATTTTTATTTTGCAACATAATACCTACTAATGAAAACCTTGTACGCTTAATCTAAATAAAGATAAAAACAGGAAAAAAAGCAAAGTAAACGAAAGAAAACAAAAATACAAACAATAACAACAAAAATATAGCGCGGGTCTACTAGGCCCCGCGCGACTAACGGCGTTCTACCAAAGCGCGCGCCTGACGGAGGGTTAAAGACATAACAGGAAGGTTGGCTAGATGGGCTCTAAAATTGCAAGAATATGATTATACTATCCATTATATATCGGTAGCTAAACACTTAGATGCGGACGCTCTGTCCGCTTTCCAGTTGATGAATCTACACCCTATGTGGTTGAACAAACGGATGACCTCATTACTCGTTTGCTAACGCCAGTGCAGGTTGCGCAGGAACAACAACGTGATCCTCAGCTACAACCCTTAATAGCTGCGTTGGAAAATCCAAATATAGGATCACCAAAATTGCGACGGCAAGCTGCCTCGTACATTTTAATATCAGGAGTTCTTTATCGCAAGAATGCAGGAGCCTTAGGGCCACTGCACCTTTTGGTTATACCTAAACAATTGAAACACGAAATTGTATTTTCATGTCATGGCGACCCATTGTCCCACCATCTTGGTTTTACAAGAACGTTTACAAAAATTAATCCGCTTACTTTTGGATATGTATGCGGAACGATATTGAAAAATACGTGAAGGATTGTCCAAGTTGCGCGCAAGGGGCCCCGAAATGTTAAACCAGCCGAAATTTTACAACCTATACCTGTGTCTCAAGTAGGCACTAGATGGGGTATAGTTTTGATTGGATTATTAGGAGGTCAAAAAGAGGTAACACAATGGCGATAATTGCTACCGACTATCTGTCTAAGTGGACGGAAGGTGAAGCCATCCCGAAGGGCTCTATTGAGCATGTCGCAAAATTCATATTAGAAAACGTCATCTATCGCCATGGTGAACCAGCTCAGCTGCTATCCAACAGAGGGGCAGTTTTCCTGAGTGACGTTACAAAAGAAATACTAAAATTGTTAGGTGTCCAATCTACATTCACTACAGCATATCATCCAGGGTAATGGGTTGGTAGAAAGAACTAATCAAACTGTCATCAATATGATTTCACACTACACATCTACAAAACAAGATGATTGGGACGTGGCATTACATCACGTACTCTTCGCATATAATACTAGTAAACAGGAGTCAACAAGAATGACGCCATTCTTTTACTATATGTACGACATCCTACATTGCCAGAGGACATTCAATTGAAGGTGACGACCGACAATTTTTTTTTGTGAAAGAAACACAAGCACAAATTGAGGAAGCCCTAAAATTTGCGAAAGAAAGCATAACACACAAGCAGATTTAGCATAAGCAAATCTCTGATAGACGAAGACGGACACTTAAGTTCCAACCAGGGGAGTTGGTTAAGTTATTCACACCTACCGTAAGAAAGGTCAGACGACTAAGCTATTTCATAGGTATTATGGACCCTATGTAATAGTACAACAAACGTCACCAGTCAATTATCGGATAAGGAATACAACAGGTTGTAAAAGAAACGAAAGCATTGTTCACGTTTCTAGGCTCTACCCATACTATAAACCGTTTAAGAGACACATAGTCTAGTAATCACCGGTATAAACAGCATAAGGACGTAAGGGAAAGACCGATAGGCTTAAACTGTTAAATTACATTATGTATTACATAGATTCAAATCTAACGAATAAAGACAACCAGAATCAGAAGTCTCTAAATATTATAAAAGTAGTGTGCGGTGTGCAATTAACGTTGAGTTATTATTAAGTTTTAATGAACTTACAGCTTAGAGAATTTGTTTTGACATCATACTAGGAATTAATACTAGGTTCTCTACCTATTATAACAGAAGAGTAGCTGTATACCGCTACAGCTGGGTTACCAAAAATAGATGTACGTAACAATTACGTAGCTTTAGTTGAAAAAAAAAACACAAAGAAAAACAGCAGACAAAAAATATAAGAACCAAAAAAAAACTGAGGAAAATAAAAAGAGCATGTTATGCAAATCTGCCAGCACTGAGCACTAATTATGCAGAATAACTTCAGTATCCTCGAAATTATTGGAAAACAAATAGGTAATTAATACATTATAATTTTCTCCCTGTTATAACCTCATTAAACCGGACACCAGACATAAACTCTGCAACAATATCAATATTTTACATGCATACAAAAAAGCAACGTAAAACAGTAACACACAATCGTGGAACTTTATTTTCCCTATTAGATTAAATAAACCACTAAAGCACACAAGTCAATTGCACCAATAATAGACAACCATTTTCTTTTCTTTTGTACCCTTTTATTTTTTTTTACTTTAATCCCTGTACGCCACTGACATATCATAATCAAAATACATAGTACGCCACTGATATATACCCCTCCTCCTGTTATTGCATAACACCATCGATGGATTATTGTGCGACGGGACAAAGAGTTAAGAAACCCATTACCCATATTGCTAGACTTCACCACTATTACATTCCCGTTGAAAGACATGAATTAGCTACCTGAATATCTCTATAACGATTTGACAGGAAGCAAAATATGCAATTTATATTTTACTAACATCTGTATATAACAACATTAAAATATGCAACAGATTCGGTTTCGGCATCAGATTGACAACCGCATGCTATGAAACATGCCCTTTCGTTTTTGTCTTTGTTTGTTTTTATTATTTTTCTTTACAATATTGTGATATTTATTATGTGACAAAACAAAATATCTAACTCAACGTACCCCACAACAACGTTGAAATGGGAACTAATAATAGAAAGCATTTCCATTAAATGTATATTGTCACATGTGATGTTAGACGGACTGTTTTATTTTATATTTATTTGGATCATAATATTACTATGGCTCATTCTTCTAACATGTACTCTAGCTTTGTTCCCCCTTTTCAGTGTAAACTCAACATTGCAGATAGCTAAGCTTAATAAACCAAGTAATTAATATTAAGCCAAGCTTGAGTTGTTCTATCCTGAAACCGCTATTCCCCTATGTCCATCCAGTCTGGACGTGACAATATGTTAACGCCTCCCATGTGTAAGGCTATTTTATATGATGATTGCTTGGTCTATTATATAGGCTATATATATGTATATATATTTGTTCTGTTATTATATATTAATATTGGATATACCATGATTTTTTTCCCATTCCATAGATTGATTAGATTTGATGGAGCATTGGTGTCACATCTCCCGGTTAGAAGTGTGGAAGGGGTTGGTGTACCTTCCTCACCACCATCTTTCTAATCTGGTCTAATGAGCGTTTTTTGGGGGGATTTTGCAAATCATTGTATACTTTGGTTTATATTCAGCATTATAGTGGATTGTTTTATCCCCTCTCTAGGTGATGTCAAAAAATGTTCCATCTTGTTTTTATAGTTTATTGTTTACTGTGTTTATTTTCCACAACCCATATATCTATTGTAACTTTTGTGTTTATTTTATATAATGCACATATACATATATATTGGACCTTTTCTCTTTATATAAAGTGTTTTGAGAGGTAGCAAATGAAATCCCAATGACACAAAATCCACTTTCCACTTAGTGATCGATTTGATCATCAATATGCATTCCCGTTTTCGTCACGGGTTGTGAACTAAAATCGTGCAGGCTGTATTGCTTCCCGTTCTCGTTTCCGTTTTGGTTACTGTTCTCGGGTTATTGTGAACCAACCTTTACTCCTGATTTATGTAACATTTCTTAAGATAAGAGTTAAGGAATTGATATGTGTTTTATTTTCTTAATTCTATTAAAGACAAAATACATAGCAGTATAATAACAATATATCTAACTCAACAATAATCAAACTCAACAATAATCAAATCTCGTTTAAGGCATGCATATATTACATTTTAAAACAAAAAACTGTCATTCATTGTTCCTGCGAATAACGAGGGTGTCAATAACTGTATAGAGTTGAATATTATAATACTTTAAGTTTACCATTCCAATGTAATAATGCTTATTCACTGCAACACTTCAATTCTTCTGTGGATTTTTATTTAAAATTAACAGTTTTTGACGTAGGTGCCAATATTACCTCAGTGATAGAATAAATCAATTGTTGCTCATGCCAGGTGTTTAAAATAGATTTTTTACCTCTTTTTATACTCATTATTCAACAATGAATACAGAAAGTGAAAATAAAGCAAAACAGAGAAACAAGGAAGAGGCTATAGTTCAGAAGATCTTCAGGCAGTCCTTAATACGTATGATTCTTGCTGAAATGTCAAAAGAGCAGCTTCAGAGAAGTATGGTATTCTAAGATCACACCACAGCTCACTTACTGGAAAATTTACTAAAGCTCCAATCTAACCAGCTGCAATTTTTCTGAAGGAGAGGAACAACTAGTTAACTGGATAGCCGAGTGTGTTTGTATTGATTTATTACTCAGGAAGTTAGGTGTCCATTGTCTATAACAGTTTCTTACTTTGAAACATACGATAATACCTTTCCGGGTCAACATGCCTGGAAAAGGATGGCTTTGCGCCTTCAAGCGTAGACACCCCAACCTTTCATTGCATACAAGTGAGGGCATCACTTCAGCTAGTGCTTAACGTTGGTAAGGAAGACAAAAGAAATGGCAAGAAACCTAGCTCATTTCTGTTAGTAGTAATTAGAAATTATATTAATTAGCTTCATTTCGACAAACGTTTTACAAATAAACTCAAAGAATTTTGCTTTCTGCTTTTCCATTGCCAAATAACGCGCTATTTATTTTATATACTTTAACGAGATTTCTTTATATTTACTATAAGTAAACAAATAAATATTTTTCTTACTGTTGTTCTATATTCCTTTATAGGCATTTTCTTAAACTTTCCCTTTTTCTAATTCTAGGTTCAAATAGATGGAGAAACCAAACATCCAGATGCTTCTATGTCTATTAGTCAAAAAATCCAAATTGGTTAGTGCTGTCTAATTAATTAATTCATGCAAGCGAAATTTTATGCTCCTTATGTAAAACGGGCCCTGGGGATTGCCTCAGGCAGATACTCCTTTCCATTGACACTGGGCATCCATAGACATTTAAAAGTGAATTTTAGCCCTGTTGACTTATGAAATAAATACTTTGACTTAGGCGTAACTTAATAATCACTTTTGGATAACCATCTGTTAAAAAGGCCAAAAGAAATAATTATAATAAAAGTTCATAAATATGGGTTTTAGTGTTGTTAAATACTATAAACATTCTATTTTAATTTTATGTAGTTTTTATAGCCTTACAAACTTTTAAAGTATGTCTTATAGTGAGTTAAACATCTACCGGTAAGTCTATCTTCCTATAAATTGTGGTAAAAGGATATACGTTTGCCAGTATTGGAGTGAACGGTCCATTCAAGACAGTCCTCAGGAATCTTCAAATATGAAATTAGCTGCAGAAGTCAGGAATAGACGAAGAAGAGTCTGTACATGCAATGAAGGTATTTTAAACAGCATAAAGTAAGAAACACAGTTATTTTAGTGTTATAGTCTTTAAATTCCCTTTTCTCGGGGTTTAATTTGTCGACACATTCTCATTTTCAAATTGTCCCACACGATGTACTTTTCTATGTAAATCAGCCTAATTTGTGTATCTCCTTGAAAATAACATAAAAATGGTGAGTGACTCTTTTTCAACATGCTTAGTTGATATGTTATTAAACAATAATACTCGTATTGTGTAAAATTTAACATTTTTTTTCCATTTATTTAACGTCGCTTTAACTACATGGTCATATCGGCAGACAGCCTTCTAGGCCTCATCCCTGTATCATACCATCTTGGTCGGCACGTGTCCACAGTGGCCTTAGTGCTAGGCAACTGTACCTCTGCTTCTATATGTGCCAGGCAGATGACATTAAGGTGCGGTCCACTCTACTTGTTTTCATTATCCGTGAATAGATGGCAGAGCATTCACTATTACCGTCTATTTTCATTTGCACTATTGTTTTAGGCTTAAGGTGGAACTTTGAATCGTGGTATTAAATATCCAATCCGGTATTTACCTTGGCGACTAAGGGAAATCACGAAACAAAAAGCCCAATCAAATTAGTCGGCACACGGGATTTGAACCAAAGAATTAATGCAGCCACAGAGGTTACCGCATGAGGCATCGTGCTCGATATTTAACATTATTTCCTAACAGGTTAATCGAATATACTATTAGAAGTTAACTATAAGAACAAGAATTGATAAAAAATAATTGCATCGTGCGAATTAACTTTTAGAACACTAATGTAACACCAATAGTGTTTACATATATGTGTGTTTATATATATGTGTGTGTGTGTGTTTATATATATAACTAATTTTAGAAAGTATGCATAAACGAGGTGTAAAATTCGGTGCAAAAAAAAACCTACTGATGCTTTTGGTTTCCTATAGTGTTTCTCTACATTTAATGTTGGCAGAATCCCCTTAGCTGTTGTGTTTCACACCTACACAGATGTGCTAATCTGTTATTGGTTTGATCAAAATGAGCAGCGAAAGGGGTAGAAAACGGAAGCATGTTACCTGAATGGCTACAAGGTATTCGCCAGACATTCGACAAATCTGTCCGTCTCTTATTGGTTTTTAATGTCAAAAGTATGGCACTGAAACCCTAACTAAAGAACAATGGTCGATTTCCGGCTCAGCAGCGAGGAAAGCCGGGTGAGGGTGTAAGACAAACATTATATGATTGATTGATAGATAAATAAATATTTATGTTTATCCTATAGAACTCACAAGCTTTAAGATAAGTTAGATAGAACTACAACTTAAAAGTGCATACAAATCATAAGGGCACACTTTAATTACAAGTAATTAATAAAGTCAAGTGCATGGATAAAATTGGTTTTTAAAAATTTTCCTCTTTATTAGATATGTCAGTTGAAACGATCGAAGGATATGGACAACAAACGGAAAATTATTGCCCCTAATGAGCAACACAGCGAGAACAGCGTCAAACTGATGGAAAAATACCTCGAATGTGGTTACTGGACACGCAAACCAGGTAGCGCATTTAATTATGAATACATAATGCAGTTCGCATGGCAACGAGACCTTAAAAACATATCTCAACGGGATACAAAGCAAAATAAAAGGACACGTGAAGAAAACAGTTCAATAAATAAAGTTTCAGGAGAGACAGAAAAGTATTTTACTTTGAATAACTCGTTTAATAAGTTATGGTATTATGAGGTTGTTATTACTATTACTATTACTTCTGTTAATAATAATTGTTTGCAAAGCAACAAGAGTAATGGATTTATTGATTTTTAATTATAAAATATCACAAACAAGCTTGGTAAGGAACTGAGTTACGAGTATACGAAATGAACCACGTAAAACGAAAAAGCATTACAAAAAGCTAGCAATAACGTAGCATTTGCTCATTACTTGAAAGGGGTTGGATACCTTCTTTATATTTCTTTCCTTGCTAAACTCTGATAATAAAGTTTATTTATGATAATACTAATTCCGAATTAACCAGAATTTAAAAATTCAATGCCATGCTATCGAATTTCAGCTTCCCATTCAGCTGCTCCGCCGTCTGAGCAATAATGTCGATTTGACAACACGTCATAAAATTGTTCTTGTGACTCCAATTTTCTCGGTAAAACAAGGCATCCCTAACTTCTCTTGAGATAACATACTTTTTCATTCTGATTCTACCTTTCCAGCCTAAGGAAGAACAATTGATAAAACCGAATTAATTATGTTTTCTCAACAAATCTGAAACTGTCTTGGATCCTAACCTCTGGTGCGCATCCGCCATCACGAAAAAAGGCTATGCAGCAGCCGCTAATCAATTTGGGTTGCTAGAACTAGGTAAGGGCTGGATTGAAGCCATAAATGGGGAGGAATCCCTTACCCTCTTAAACGTGCTATTCCTTATATCAGCACGTTTTTTTGCACCCAAGCGTACATATTCCACATTAAACCGTGATTTCTCTAATAACATTTGAAATGAATCCGTCCAGAATTGTGGAATTTAGAAATCTAACAGATAGTCATCCTTAATGTTCTATTCTCTCACAAACTTACCCCACAATGTGGCAGTTTCCTTGTTCCTTTAGCATTCGTAGTCGCTTGGAGAGAATACTCTCAGCATTAATTCCAGCTTCATTCCTTTGCTCCATGATGAAAAGAGTACTCCTGGACTGAAGCCAAAAGCGACCAATTACAACTTCTTCTTCAGGATGCTCTGGTTGAGAGGGATTCAGCAAAAACCAACTCCTTATGGATAGTATTTGAGGCAGGTCCTTGGCGTAGGTAACTTTCGGTGGCTCTGTTTCCCTGCCATTGTTAAACAGAACTGTAAAATTGTGAGTGGTTAAGTCTCTCAACAACAAGAATTGCAAGTCATTGGCGGCAAGTTCCCGTATGGGTATTCAAACAGATAAGGGCAAGAGAATTACATTTTACACATAGTGACCAGTTCTAATAATATTTGACCTAAGGCGTACTATGTTCCCCTCGTTTTGTATTTGCAAGGGCAATATAGAAATACTGTAGCCTTTAACCATAGACATATCTCTTAATAGCTGGTTGCTAGGTGCAGCACCACTCTCTTTGCCACAGATTAATTCTCTTTGCATATCCAAGACAAAAAAATGAATAAAGAATTCCCCTTTGAGAAAATAAGTATTGAAAATTTAAGGAAATAACAAGCAATGTATCGGAAATGGTTCACTCAACAACAAAAATGTATATGACATAAATTGTGTATTTTAACGCGATCTAGATTTTTTGTGTAGTAAAATTTTGTCTATCTCTTATGGTTTACCAGTTATGCAAAAGTTGTTCACAATGAAGAATACTTTTGGAGACATTCCCAGAAAATTCAAGATATACATTTTATTTGTCATGAAAATATCTTAAACATATGATATTTTAATCAAAATCGTTAGAGCCATTTTTGACAAAATTAAAATGTTCGAAAAATGTGCCATTTAAAGGGTAATCTGGGGTGGGAGATTTTCTTGAAAACCTTCGTGTCGCATCTCCGGAAGATAATGAACCTAAATATCAAGTTTGGTGTTTATCCGACTGTTCGTTTCTGAGTTATGTTGTTCACAGACACACAAGGATATGTTTCCAAAAATGCTTTTTTTGGATTCAGGGGGTCTCAAAACATATATTTCCGGTGAAATCTCGGTATCGAATTCTTGGGTGGAATACAATACTTCCCCTACCTACTATACGTAGTAGGGAAAGTAAAAGAATGACTAGAGCTGTGTGGGCCAATTTTTACCAAAAATTCGATACCAAGATTTCACCGGAAATATATGTTTTGAGGCCCCCTGAATCCAAAAAAAAAGCATTTTTGGAAACATGTCCGTGTGTGTGTGTCTGTGTCTGCATGTTTGTCTGTCTGTGAACAGCATAACTCAGAAACGAACATTCGTATAAACACCAAACTTGGTATTTAGGTTGAGTATCTTCTAGAGATGCGACACTAAGGTTTTTATTGAGTGAACCATTTTCGAGATATTGCTTGTTATTCCCTTAAATTTTCCAATACTTATACTATTTTTTAAATGGGAATTCGTTATTCATTTTTTTATGTCCTGGACATGCAAAGAGAATGGAATGAGCCACATAGCAACCAGTTCTTAAAAGATTTGACTATAGCTTAAAGCCTACCATATTCCCCTTGCACCTACAAGAAAATTAGCAATAAGATTAACATCTCGATTAACATGAAGCATATGGAGAATAAGCGTTTGTAAAAATAGTTTGTACAGGAGTAGAGAAAGTCATGCGAGTGTAAGACATCAGATTTTTTCATACTGCATCAATGGATACAAACCCATTGCACAATATGTGTTTGCCAGAGTGGTGTAAATATTTCAAAGAGGAATCTGCTGGTACATTGACAAATATCATCCTTAGAAACCTCTTGACAAACTTGCTTTGTTAGCCATTAAACCTTTTACAACAACCTTGCAGATCCACAGCTTTTAGCAACATGTCTTCATGGTAAGACACAAAATATGAACGGATCTATCTGCAACACAATCTGGTTTAAGGATTACATAGAAGCATTGTGGGTAGAAAAACTATACAATTTGGTGTAAATGACTGTTTAGATCTTTAATTTAGGAAATATTGGCGGATTAAGGTATTAGAACACTTGGGAGTAAATATAGAAAAACTGCAACAGCGATCCTGCAACATTTGGACCAAGTGCAAATTTCCAAAGCAGAAATTGGATGGAAAAGGTATCTAAAGTAAGACCATGAATAAGAAGAAGAAGAAGGACTAGGCTTGAAAAAGAAGTAAAGGACCAAGGCTATTAAACCAGGAGACTTTTAACATGTTTCTACAGGAAATTGTGAGTTTTCGTATGTTTTAAGTTTAAACTGATTTTTGTTAAACACAATTTTTACTTTCCCCACTACGTATAGTAAGTAGGGGAAGTATAAAATTGCTTTCCACCCAAAAATTCGACATCGCGATTTCACCGTAAACATGTGTTTTGAGGTACCCTGAATCCATATAAACCATTTTTGGAAAACCTGTCTGTGTGTCTGTCTGTCAGTGTGACTGTCTGTGAACAACATAACTCAGAAACGAAAAGTCGGATAAGTACCAAACTCGGCATTTGAGTTTAGTATCATCCAAGGATGCAACAGGAAGATTTTCAAGAAAATCCCTCTACTCCAGACTACCCTTTACAAGGAACATTTTTCGAAAACTTTTCTTTTCTCAAAAATGGCTATAATTATTTTGATTACAATATAGTATGTTTTATATATTTTATGACAAGTTAAATCTATACCTTGAATTTTCTGGGAATGTTCTCAAAAGTCCTCTTCATAGGAGTTAACACCGTTACCTATAGGCAATAATATGCTCCAAAGGAAAGGCGCAGATAAGATCATCAAAGTTAAAGGCGAGGTATGAACGGAGCTTTTAAAAAAGTAAACCCATTATTGTTGAATAAGGACTCTACATAGAAAGTTATAAACGGAGAAAGCCTAGTAGAAAGGATGATGCAATAGAGACAATTTGGATCGACATTAAGGGCGATAGCAGGGGTGTTCGGTTTCGGGGAAACGGGTTTGTGGGCGATGGCGTCATAGGTATAGTGTAAACCTTTACGATATTCAATAAGCATCAAAAACTTATGCCCAATTATTCGTATGTTTGTAAAACAAGATGAGGCAAGGTAATCAAGAATAAGGGCGACTTAAGAAGTTTATACAACTGTTGAAATCTTTGACAAAATGCGGTATTAGAGGTTAATGTGGGTATTCAATTCAGTAATTATGAGTAGGGTAGATGTATAAGATGTATAATTATTTGTAATCGTTAACGCTTTTAGATACAGAAAATTTTATTTGTTTTGGAAAATTATTATACAAACAGTGGCTTTAATTTCATTACTATATGCTAGAAATTAAGTTTTTTTACTTAGAAATCAGCAGGAAAATTTTAATTCGATGTTAATTGCTATTGGAAACTCTAACAGATCGATTTTACTCGCTCCCATATATATTTTCCGTTCTAGCGGCGGAAAAATGAAAGCCATTTGGTACAAGTCGAACTGCTCTCTGCTTTTAGACAGCCTCTACTTCACGACCATAAGTATGCTGATGGTAGAGTGTGGCTAGACCCGCTGGATGTCCTATCTCGTTTTTTAGTTTAAGATGGGGAGGGCCAGGTTAAGTAAGCGGTGGTACGATATGCCTGGGTGATGACAGGTAGGCGGAAGTACCCAGTATGGGCCTGTATTGTAAATTTTGTAAACATATTGCTATACTCACTTTTTTAACGAAAATTGCATTATAAGCAGTGATTACATTTCTATCCATTCAAAGCGTATATAAATTTGGGCGTGACACACAATGTAGCATACCACTTCGAAACACCAACACAAGACAAAATGGCATCTTCAAATGCAGATTCTGGAATTTTAATAAGCACGATACAGATGGCAGCATGTTACTGAGTCCTTGCAAGGAGTTTCATTTGGAACTGCTGTGCAGATAGCAAGGATAAAAATGCTGGGATGGTTCCAATTGAAACCACTATAACTAAAAGTTATCACAAGGCGATTTGGATGTACTTATTACTAAAATGTGTAGACAAACAGAATGCTCGGAATGTTATGTAGTCAAAAGGTATGAATACCTTAAAATGTACGAAACAATATAGATTTTAATTGTGAGACTGTCTGCAAGTATAAAGACCAGCCTAAGAGTAGAAATGTTAAAGGATAGCGTGATGCTGGATGCCATGAATTTGCCGGAAGGTTTTGAGATGAATTCGAAGTGCCAAAGGTAAATTGATATTGTCCTAGAGCATTATGAACGAAGTAAATAGGTATTTATTAATTTGGAAGTATGGAAGCGAGGAGTAAAATGTTTACCTTAGAGGTAGAAATATATCAAACAGGGTAAAATCTGGTCCGCGTTGAAGCGGTGCGAATAATTTGATGGTAACTTTGACCTGCAGTAGTCTTAAAAAGGTTTGTCAGAGGGCCTTTTTTTAGTATTCTTGGGATTTCAAAATTCGAGTTCAATGTTTGAGCAGGAAAGATTTTCTGACTGGAGCTTTCCCTAAAGAATTGAGAGAGAGAGAGAGAGAGAGACCATCGTTCAAAAGCAATGAGGTGTAAATGGATTAATGTAAAATCTTTAGCTCGTCCTTCAAAACCGTGGATTCATATTACTGTCAGGGGGAATCAAAATTGCAGTATCTTCTCGGTCACTTGTCTATAACGCATCTAGGGGAAGCTTACATCGATAGAGTTGAAGCTGAAGAAGTGAAAATGAAGTATGAATATTTTAGAAAGGTTCCGCAGAAAACTATAATGTTGGCTTTGGATCGCCAGCAACATGGATTATAAGGAAATAATTAATAGAGCTCTAGACCTACAAGAAAGACATGAATTACTGAGAGAAAACATGACAATGATATTACTTATTCTTTTGACTGCCAAAATACCTAATATTTCCAAATATGGCAGACCAATCAGCCTATTGCCTGAGACAGTTCTATATAAACAACATCATCTGTTTGGGGTCCTCACACTCTGAACGAACAGATGAAAACACGTTCATATATACTTGGAGAAAATTAGAAGATTCAAAAGGATTCAGAGAGATCGGTCCATATGTACACCATAGACTCTAGAACATAATCTACTCAGACAATGTTTGTACTATCAGGTTGTTTGCATGTGGCGCTGGTGGACAGAGCAAAAACACCATTCTAATCACCGCACTGCTGAAATGGCTACTGACAGAAGCGTCACAAAACATCGCAACTACTATCTATTTCCCTGTGCCGGGGCACTCCTATGTACGTCTTCCCAGATAGAGTATTCGGTGTGATTTATAGAAAGGTGCGTAAAATTGAAAACATTATTCACCCTGATGAGTACACTGCCGTGCATAAGAAGTGACCCATTCCCCTAGATCGCCACAGTGTTTTCCCTCCGTAAGGTTTCCACTTTCAGGTAACCAACTCTAGTTCTCTATGTGACTAGCATGAAAAACAATACAGGGACATGCAATTAAGCAATGAAGGATGTTTATAGTAGTTTCGCTACTATTGTACAAAGGAAAGGCTAAACCAATACAATATAATTCGGCATTCTGGAGGAAGAAGTGAAGAATTATTTGCATGTGTTGTTAAACTAAACGACAGCTACGACATTTACATACATTAGAGCTTTCATCAGCGACATGGAGACGACGGTTGAAGTTGTTGCTGCTACTAAATGGCAATAAGGAAACCGGCATTGAGAAAAGAGTAGTGTAGCATGAAAATATAAGGTTTAAACTGTAATGCTACTCTTTGGCAGTTCGGCAATACTTTGGGAGAGGTAAAATATCCTGTCAATTCAGTGGCTAGAATTATGCTCGAAAAACAGCGGTGGTCACGCTGGTAGGGGTGGACTAGAGTTTGTCAGTACCAACATAAACAGCTCCAATTCACTATGGGCCACATTTTATGCATATCAGTATATATTCAACTGTTCAAGGAGTCTGGCGCTGTCACGAGGATTGGATTTTGAAGTCCATGACTAAAAGGCAGCAACGGAGACAGTAGTTGGTAGAGGTGGCATACTCGACAGATTTGGTTGCTCCTCGCACAATAGTCAAAAAGGGCTATCGAGTTGAAAATCTCCACCAATAATAATTCCTATTATGCTCCTCTAAAACCAAATAAAGTATTTTAAAAAGCTACACAAAAGCATCTTGGAGACCAGTATGTAACACTTGAATTTCTGACATAGTATGCAAATCTCTTGAATGAACCTCTTCACATGAATGATCACGCTGGTGATAACGTTTTTCACCCAGAAGAATTGGCAAATGATAAATTTCAGCCTATGGGAGACGATGTCTTGAATATTAATGGTAATAATATTCTGTTATGTAAACATATATATTTTAATTATGCAAAATACAACTTCATAAAAGCAAATATAACAGTTTTGTTTTCTATTCATTGCTGTAACTATTATTTTAGATAAATGCGTTCAATAAATACATCTAAAGTTTGATTACAAAACTTAGCTTCCTGATAATTTTTTGATAAATGTATTAAAATTCACAGATTACTTTTCCAAAACCCACCAAATCCTTAGTCCTGTTCCAAAACTCTCCAACAACATTTTAAATGCTTGTTTTTCTCAATCTGTGCAATTATGGTTCTAAAATTGTTTATAGAAATTCAAGTTTATGCTTCCCTGGAAGTACTGAAGAAAAAGCACAAGTGAGAAGTTCTGACTATGACCGCGCGCAAGCGCAAGCATATCCCGATTCGCCTACCTGGTCGGCTGGGTGTGGCTAATGTCAATTCCCTTCAGAATAACCGTCGCATAATTACCTCATTACATATCACTTTTCCGCTGTTTAGTTAATTACTGTTCCAGAAAGTTCCATTAGGCCGCTTTAGTAACCTCCCTTTCTGGAATATTCCGCTTGTATGCAAGTCTTATATAAGGAGCTACTCTTGCCCGGACAGGGCAGTTTTGTTATTTAAGAAGTTACGAAGTGAAAAGTTAACAGTGAAACTGGATGGTGCCAATTCAGTTGTGGGTTGTGATTTTATGGAGTGGTTCTGATGTTTGTGCTTTGCTGAGTGTCTAAGTGATAAATAAAGTGTGTTTCGCAGTAATTGGTGCTCTCATTTGTTACAATACTTTAAGCATGTCAGCTTTTTGCTTTTCCTGAAAAATTTATGCTCTGAACTGACGAGTTTTGGAATTGGGTAAGTAAAATATAATACCAAAATTGTTGAACTGCTAAACGACTCAGGCATATGATCAAATTTATATGCTTACGATGCACGACATGTAATGCGGTCTAAATGGAATAGTTTGTGAAGGTATAAAGAGAATGCTCCAAAGATGAATCTGAACACAACCGTAGCCATTTCGGTATATGTACACAGGGCGCCAAAGAAAGTTTTCGGCGGATTTTCTATCGCTTTCTGGGGTCTTTTGAGGCGTGTCCTTCACCTTACCTATCGCGGAACGTGGTAGATTGATTACACAGCAATAAAAGGGGAGGTTGATGCCTTTGGTTTTTCTGGTATTGTTGAAACCAAAACATGTTTATTGTCTCAGAACCAGTAATGCCGTATACTAGCGAAATTACTCATGGACGTATTGTGGGTACGTGGGAGGCTGATCTCACTGTTACAGCAATTGCAACAGCAGTACATAAAAGTGTTTTTATAGTATATTACTGGATAAAAATATTCCAGGAAGGTGGGGAAGACGGTCTACTTCTCGTCAGAAAGTGGGCACTCCCTGTAAAACATCCGCAGAGGATGATATTCGTTTACTAAATGCAAATTACTCTTTTGTTATAATTGGTTGATCATGTTTAGAAACTAGAGATAAATATGTAAATGGTTTACCGAATATGACATACACATTATGGAAATAAAATTGGGTTATATTTTATGTCTATAATCCTGTTGCATTCCTATGATCAGCATTCTGGTACTAAATGTATATTAACCAATTATATTTGAATTAGAGGGAAAACATGCTGCTCTGTTTGTTTATTATTTAGTTATGTTTGCTTCTATGTAGCAACAATCTTTTATAAGAATACAGTTCTGTTTATTTTTTAATATAAAGCGCTGTCTTGCTATGTATTTAATGAATACCATTCGAGCTTTAATTTGCACCCCCTGAAAGTCCTCTCCCACACACATTCTATATTTCACTAATCTGGGCGCTCATCAAGCTTTTCCCTTAGCTTTTAACCCCTTCAAAGGCATGTCCCGATTAACCGATAAGGTATGGGCTATCAATCACGATAAGAGGTCTGTATGACAAACTGAATGCACCACACTCTTTCTCTTTTGGCCTATTCGATCGAAAGCGCAAACATAAATTTCGTTTCTACGCCATTTTGTAACCTTTTTGTGGTTATTGGTGTAACTATTTAGCAGAAGGACTGGCGCATCCTTGCACCGTGGCCTAAAACAACCACTGAAATGGCCATGGCTTCGCAAGTCACGCACAACGTAAATAATGTAACACAGACACGAGGTGCAGTGATATTTTCTTTGGGCTCTTTGTGCACTACGATCCAAGCGTATTTCGATTTATACTTTTAGCCTAGCAACTCAGAAGAATATGTGTGTTACTTTGACATGCATTCCTTTATTGCAATATATAAACAAGGGATAAGATACTACCCAAAAAGCAGAGTTAGGTACTACTTGAAAAGCATTGAAGGGATTCTACACATGCAAATTAGCTTCGTTTGTTTTCAAGAGCTACAGTTTTGAGGTTAGGCGCCCTAATGATGATACGAGGCGTGTTTCTAAAGTAAATATCGTTTTAATATTTTGCCGCTACAGTGCTGCAGTCGCGACTTTGAGCATCTGCGATCACTACCGACATTCTGTGAGCTGTGAGCGATCATCACTTTGTGTTTTCCTTTCTGGAGCGTTTCGAAATGTTTAAAACAATCGAACACTCCACGACTGTAAAGTCAGATCAGTGATTGGTTTTCTGAATGCGAGAAATGTTACTCCGGCAAACATTCATCGCCAATTGTCTAGGTTTATGGAGAACAATAATGAGTGGCAATACACGGCTACATACAAACAAACTCAAGATCTGATCGCATCATTTGTTTGGGAACAATTCGATCACCCTCCTTACAGTCCGGGTTTGGCACCAAGCGTTCTCATCTATTTCTTCATCCGAAGAAATTCCTTGGTGGAAAACATTTCAACGACGATGATGTTGTGAAACAAGAAGTGTGGAACTTGGCTTTCATCACAGGCATCCTACTTTATCTTTAACAAAGTCATTCAAAACTTGTTTCCTGTTACAAGTGCCTGAATAACGGAGGTGCTATGTGGGGAAGTAGTGTATGGTAATGAATAATAATTAAGTATTTGGAAATTAATTATCTGTTATTTTTTAAAACATTTATTGGTACTTACTTTAAAACATGCATCGTAAAACCTACAACTAAAATCAAGCCCATCACCATACATTCTAATAATCTTAAAGTGAGCAATACAGACGTCCGTTGAGGCATTATTATCAACGATAATGTAAACACTAATGCGCAGAGTAACAAATATCCAGAAAAAGTTTATGGAACCTTGGGCGAAAATGTTTCACATATGGGTACCGGCGGACGGTTTTGATGCATAGCATTAGAGATATAAAAGGTGCCGTAAAGTGGTAGGTGACTATTAATGCTGCTAGAAAAGCTCAATATGACTCAATAATAATAACAAGGTAACGACAACACAGATAATAAAAGCGCGTGTGCTAAATCATCACGTGCTACACCTATGCTAATTGGCATGGTATGATTATGAACGTGAAAATAAAGTCACTTCGTCTCCCATTGTCAAACAACGCAACTGCTGGATTGTTCTCAGAGGAACTGAGTCAAATTTACACAGGAAGGTTTTGAAGGAGGCCAATCATAAACTGATGAAGGCTTTTACAGAATGTGCGTATTGTCACATCCATAGGGGATATGACTGGGGGAATAGCTGATTGGAATTAAGAAAGGGTAGAGACAACTCAATGCTTGGCTTGGGTGAACCTGTTATATTTTTCAGTAGTAGAAGAACTCCAATAAAGCAAGTGTTGGATTTACAATATGGGGCTGAATCAATTAATTAGTTCAACTTACATGGTTTAGTAACTCTTCACCTATGGGATTTACCTTTAAGGGTCTGTCAAGATGTGCCGAGGAGTGTCGATGTTTAGCAGTGCCATAGCGGGCGTCCAGAGGGGCCAGTCGAGGCGACTAGCATGCTGATCCGCCGTAGCCTGACGGTCAGACGGGCGAGCTTACGTAGACAGTAGCAGACAGCTCAGTCAGTCTCCCGATCAAGAACGTCCCGTCTGGTTATGTGGGAGCTAATTCCCCATGGGGGGTCTCTCTATTATAATGGCAACTTTTACCATATATGGTATGCCACCACACTAGAGACACGTGACATCTCTTAAGTTGCATGATGTAACATTCTTCTACAAGTTTCTATCCGGAAAGTGATGTCACGGTAAAGTCCACTGGGACCACCAGATAATGTGGTAAGCCACTTCTATTCTGTTACTATACAGCTTACCAAAGCTTCAGCGAATTAAGAATATGTAAAATGAGATTCCGCATAAATTTTGAAGATTGTGATAGACTAATAAAATGTTATAACTTGGTATAAAATATTTACTCCTCAATCACATACTTGACATGTCCTGCAATGTTGAAAAAGTCGACTCCTGGCGCCAGTTAAAAAAACAAGCAAGAGGTAATATATCTGATGATCCTATATAGTAAAGAGGGAGGGACCCAACACTGTAGAATACTATAATACAAGAGAAAAATACAATAATACAAGGATAAATACAAAACTGATTTCAAGACACATAGGCAGCCACTTATACTTGCGAAGAGCAAGTTCAAAGAATAATTACAACAGTTAAGCATCGCCCTGCTACATAGAAGTAGTAATATGAAAAAGCGTAGCACTTGAAAAGAAAAAGAAAAAGGGAGAACACGGGAGTCGGGAACAGGAGGAAATCCAAAGAAAGGAAGGAGATAAAAATTCAATTGTGGATCCCATGGCGAGCGATGTGGAAGAACACATATAAAAGATACCATCACTTGCTGAGTGCAAGGAGAAAGAATGTCATTGGCCCACGACCTTAGCACCGCATCAAAATAAATATACATGTTTTCTGTGCCGTCGGGGTTTTTCGGGAAATCCAAAGTAGGCCCACTATAGGTTAATGATCTTCCAAAGCCTAGCAGCTAACTGCAGATGAAACGGTGAGTCGTCTTCCTCTGGGAAATTGGTAGCATAGTTCCCAGGGAGGGAAAGTAGGTATCAAAGGTTGCGCATACCAATAGCATGTTCCACAATCCTCTAAAGTGCCAAGGTGTCTCAGTCAGCCGTGCAGGTAACCGAAAATAAAACAAAAAAGAAGTGGATTAGGGACAAAATATAAACAAATAAAAGGTGAGGTAGCATTTATTAGTGGTAAGCAGAGTTGGAAAGGAGAAAGACGGTTTGTCCAAAGGGGAAAAGGAGGGAAAGAGAGAGAGAGAGGAGACTAAGGAGATTGCATGTAAAAATTAAATGTAGTGTTAACTAGCTTAGGAGGACTGGAAAAAGAGAAAATTATTGAAAAGGAAAGGTGCTCCTGTTGCACCTTAGATAAAACATTAAAATACAATATAACCTCTATATACCAGGCACTATAAAGCAAACTTACAAGAAAACGATGCAACCAAGAATTCCAAATATCAAGCTTTTATTCACCTTTATAGCTCTATCGCCATATTTAGAAAGTTTTGTGTCAAGCTAGTTTTGGAATGAAAGAGATAGGTATGGGATCGAACTTTACCTCTCAAGAAAATGGTTTGAGAGAGGTCGGTGCCTCCACAAAATGCCACGTCAGAGACGAAATGGGAGTGCTGGGATCGAAACCATCGCTCTCGCATTAAAAGATGCAAAGAGCGGCGCGTCCACCAAATGTCACGTTTAATTTGTGACTAGGAAGGCCTAGGTAAAGAGTTAGATGGTAGAGCAAAAAAGGTCAAATGGCATGCCATGTTGTTTATTAGATAGGATGATGTTACAAGTTTATGGCCACTAACTGTAAGGGAAGAACCTAACTGTGAAAGTGAATGTTACAAGTTCTAATCCTGCAGTAGCTAAGGTAGATTATCAATTGAGACTATATTATGCAAATGTCTTACCCTTAGGAGTAGTCACCACACTAGAAGCGTAGTTACGGCGGTCTAACAGCGGTATCGGCGTCATCTTGATGAGTAGCACGGCGACAGGAAAGTTCTTCGCAAGGCAGGAGTCCTAGAGAGAGAGAGAGAGGAGCCGGGCGAGTTATCTAGGCTACTTCTTATATAGTCTCGCGGTTGCCTACGGAACAGCGCGACAGCGTGACGCAGGTTAGCCATTTATGGTAAATCGACGCTAAGGTAGATCATCAATTGAGACTATATTACGCAAATGTCTTACCCTTAGGAGTAGTCACCACACTAGAAGCGTAGTTACGGCGGTCCAACATCGGTATCGGCGTCATCTTGATGAATAGCACGGCGACAGGAAAGTTCTTCGCAAGGCAGGAGTACTAGAGAGAGAGAGAGGAGCCGGGCGAGTTATCTAGGCTACTTCTTATATAGTCTCGCGGTTGCCTACGGAACAGCGCGACAGCGTGACGCAGGTGAGCCATTTATGGTAAATCGACGCCTAATTTAAAGCACCATGTGTACGATTCTGCTTGTTATTAAGCGGAGAATAATGTCATTGTAAAGCCCATGTAAGTCGTCAACGGAAGAGGAAATCCACAGAGTTGCGTTTACGAATTCCCAACTCAAGAAAGTTGAGTAAAACTGTAAAATATCAAAGCTCAAAATAATTTAGATTCTTAATAAGTTGTAATAAATATTTAAGTTCCCGTAATTTAGTATGCTTTCCAATAGCATATGTGTTAGTATAACGTTTGGAATGGAAAGGTGCGCATGTCTCCTCCCTGTAAAATATCTTTCAAAACCATAAAAGGTCCTGGAGTGATTGGCTGACAGCCTGCCTCTGTAAAGGAAAGGTAAGCTCCTCGCGCAAAAAAAGTGTTTTCTTGTTGGCTTTGCCAGCTTGTTAGATAGCACTGTGGCTTCATATCTCCTGCAGAGTTCCGAGTTTATTTTATGTAGGCTGGCCTTAACTGCTGATGCAAGCTGAATAATGAGCTATGATACTAAATAATAGTGATGGGACGATACCACTACTTCTCGATATTCATGCTCGATACTGATACTCGATACGTGATTCTCATCTTTATGAAAAACTATAAAGGCGATAGCTTGTTCACTGAATTATATTAATAGTAGTTTTCTGTGTATAAACGCATGTAACCCATTTCGTTTTGAGTGCTGATTCCAAAATTGTTCCGGTTTGACATTCTGCAATTGGCAGCAATTTATCTTGATAATGCCACAGGTTATGTACATCCGATTCTTAATGAAGGCTAACAATAACAATAATAATGGTAAAAGATATTCATATTATTGAAATTAGCTGTACAATATACCTGTAAACTACGCACCTGATTCGAGTTTGACTTGCGTAAACACAAACTAGCAGATGGAAGGAAAGAAGAAATATTTCCATGCGGTGTATTATCTGACGTCTTAAATTCTGATTTGTTACAGCTGGATTCACATATTTTGGTAACGCAGTACATAAACGTAATGGCTGAGAGTGAGTCATCAAGCAGGCTATTGCAGAAATGCGATTTAGTGCGTCAGCTAAATCAGCTTCACTCGCATCTCAGTTAACCTGCATGTTACATGAATACCTCTTCCTTTTCTGCCTTTGTTTTACATGTTTTCATTCACACACAAGAGTCTATGGAATGCTACATTGATTTACCGACAGGAAACGTAGCCAATATCTATTAAAAACTACAGTCCAGTAACTATCTGGAACATACGCGAGGCAATAATATGAAGTCTTCACTCCTTTCATTTCTTATCTAACACAAAGTTAAAGGCAGCACTTTTAATAATGCAAAACTTAAAAATTTTAAAGTATCGAAGGTATCGAGGTGCCATCCCTACTAAATAACAAGACATACTATAGAGTTGGTATCTTAAATTCAGAGTTTCACTTACTTTTGACATATACTCCTGTAAAGTTCTTTATACATTTCGTTGAAGTTAATTGTAGGCGTTTTACCCTTCAGAATTAGCTGCAAGACCATTTTCCAGTAATCATCCCAACATCTTCTGGAGTACAGTCGGAACTTTTCCTTTATTTCAAATAGGTCTTTCTTCTCCGACTCTTCATAGGCTTCATTAGGGGCTTCACTGCTACTAGGTAAACCCCTAGGGATGCAGACATTGTCATACGCTTCCATTCTTACCATAACCTGCTGTGTATTATCAATGCACGCTCGTTTTTCCTCGTTAGTCTGTCTTTCTTCTTCAAAATTAACCCTTTTTCTGACGGCTTGATGGTACATTCTGAAGCATACAAAAAAACATTGATTATTGCTTTTCTGTAACCTATTTAGGTTACTGAAGTTTGGTTATAAAGAGTGAATAGTTTTAATACATCTAACCTTGCCTAGATTGTTATTTTTGAAAAAACATTATTATAACAATATTTTTATCTAAAAGCTAGTTTGGCGCGTGGGGATTTTCTTCAAAAGGTCTCATTTGGAAAGTATTGAACTTAAATGTTTTGTATTCATCCGACATTTCGTTTTACTTTCTGTACTACGTAGAGTAAGTAAGAGAAGTATTGCATTCCACCCAAAAATTGGATACCGAGATTTAACCGGAAATAAATGTTTTGAGGTGCCCTGTATCCAAATATAGCATTTTTAAAACATTTCCGGGTGTTTGTGTTCCTGTCCGTCTTGGCACTCGAGTTTACTATCGTCCAAGGATGCACCATGAAGATTTTCAACAAAATCCCCCACGCCAGACTAACCTTTACATAGAACATTTCCCAAAAGTCTTGATTTTCTCAAAAATGGCTCTAACGATTTTGATTAAAAATTTTAAACATGTGATATTATTCTGGGAATGTCCCCAAAAGTCCTCTTCAATCTAAATGACTTTCGCATAACTGATAAATGGTAAGAGATAGGCAAAAGTTTACTACACAAAAATGTAGACCTCGTTAAAACACACAATTTATGTCATGTACATTTTTTGTCGAGTGAACCATTTCCGGGATATTCCTTGTTATTTGTTTGAATTTTCCAATAATTATACTTTTCTCAAATGACAATTCATTATTCGTGTTTTTATGTCCTGGGATTGCAAAGAGAAGGAATGCTCCACATAGCAACCAGTTATCACTTAAAGCCTACGATATTCCCCTTGCACCCACAAGAAAATTAACAATAAGATAGTTTCTGAAAATGTTCATTTCGATTAACATGAAGTAGATGGAGAATAAGCGTTTGTAAAAATAGTTTGTACAGGAGTGGAGAAAGTCATGTGAGTGCAAAACATTAGATTTTTAAGTTACGCTGTTTCACACACACACACGTCTTTCAAGAATGTTTCCTGTTATTCAGAGAGCCTCAAAACATGTGTTTCACGGAAATCTCGACATCGAATTTTTGATGGAATGCAACACCTTCTTACCTACTAGGTATATGATAGAGAAAGTAAGAATAAGAACTTCATAAACCAAATGTGTGGTTTCAGGTTATTACTTATGATATTAGTAAAATTGTAACCGAAGCATAACATTATACACGAGAGAAACATTATCCTTCCATAGTGTTTGCTTGGTCCTAAAATAAAAGTATCTAAAATATTTCTTCATCAGTAAACTGTTTATATTTGTATTTAAGGGGCTAAAACGTGGTAGAGGGATAAGCTTTTAACGTTGCAGTACAGCACAAAATGGTCAGGACCTATAATAAACAAAGTTTTGTCCAAATGTAACCGACAGTTGAGTAATTAAAAATTGGTATTGCTGCCAGATTTTGAAGATTCTAGGCAGGGTGTGATATTCGTCGTGTCCTAAGGTATAAGTGACCAAGTTTTCGTCAAACGCTTTAGATTTGTAGATTGTTATATTTCCTAATTGCAACATTAATACAAACCTAGAATTATATACAGTATATTCCAAAATATAATTTAAAATAAGCTAAAATTACTTATCTCTTTAAGTATACCTTCTCTAAAGATGCTTGCCAGCAATATTATTGGTCCCAATTCATGCAACTCCACGTTATTGGTGTACTGTTGGTCTTTATAATTTTTACTGCCTTATAGTTATTTATCTCACTGCTCTTCTATAATTGCCTCACCCTCAACCATCCCCTTGATCATTCTTATCAATTTCTCTCTAACTTTTTCCAAATTGTTCTCTACAATTTTTACTTCCTCTACCACGTACATAATAGGTTGAGAAGATACTGAACTCCACCCAAAAATCCGATACTCAGATTTCACCGGAAAGACATGTTTTTAGGCCCATGAATCCAAATAAAGCATTTTTGTAAACAGTCCTTGAGTGTGAATGTGTGTGTTTGTGTCTATGTGAGTGTGTGTGTGTGTGTCTGTCTGTGTGCCTATGAACAGCCTAACTCAGAAACGAAATTTCGGATAAATACCAAACTTGTTTTTTCTTTAAACTCAGTATCTTCCAAGGACGCAACACAAAAATTTCCAAGGAAACCTCTACCTCAACTACCCTTTACATAGAACAATATTCGAAAAGTTTTACTCTCTAAAAAGTGGCTCCAACAATTTTTATTAAAGTATCACATATTAAAGATATTTACATAGTAAATGAAATGTCTGGGAATAGCTTGTCAAGTCCTCTTCATTCCCAAGGAATTTTGTATAATCCTGTATACTGGTAAACGTTAGTAGTTAAGTACCCTCTTCAAGCATGTGGATTAACGATAATTCTGCCGCTAGGTGGCATTGGTACTGGGTTAATCTGTCGTAATCCGCCTTAATCCGATGGATTAAGGTGAATTAAGGGGATTAGCGGTAGTTTCGAAAAACTGCCACTAGCGGTGAGGATTAAGGATAATCCGCTTCCTTAAAGAGGGGTTATGAGATAAAGAAGTGAGGGTGGATGGCACGTGACTGAGAAGTGAAGAGAATGGAATGGATAAAAGAGGAAGAGTGGAGAGGAGGAGGATATTGGAATAATTGGGTAAAGAGATATGAAAATGAACAGGAAATGAATGTGGCGGATTAAGAGCAACGGGGTTTAGCGAGGTGTTGTGCGTGCTGAGTTCGGGGTCTGAAAGAGCGAAAAGATTGCGGTTGAGGGATAAAAAGTAAGTATAACAGGAAGTGACGTGGCGTGTAGTGATTGGTGAAAATAAGACGAGATTTTATTGGTGGAGGAACAAAATAAATGGTGTGGATTGGAGGAAATAAAATGCGCTGTGATTGTGTGGAAGAGTGTCTGGTGAGAATATATAGTATTGTGGATGAAAGAGAAGTATTGTGATAGGCATTCGCCTACCGACCAGAGAAAAATCACGAAAAAAGTAGAAAGAGCTTTAGCATTCGCCTACAGACTAGGGAAAGCCTCGAAAAAAGAGCTTTGTGCACGAATGAGTGTGTGTGTGTGTTTGTTTGCGTACACTCAGCATTCACCCACCTACAAGGAAAAACCACATTATAGGAGAAACAACTTAAACAATTGCCTACTGACCGGGAAAACCACGAAAAAATAGAAAGAGCTACCGCAACCGCTGCAACAATCACCTACCGACCAGGGAAAAAACTATGAAAAAGGAGAAATAGCATGCATACGTCCATCGAGCAGGAAAATCCCCGAAAAATAGAAAGAGCTTGGTGCGCCAAATGTGTGTGTGTGCGCGCACATCATGCGCCCACCAACAAAGGAAGGCCACGAAATAGTAGAAAGAACTTTAGTATTTGCTTACAGGCCAGGGAAATCCAGGAAAAAATAGAAAGAGCTTTTTGCGCGAATGTGTGTGTGTGTGTGTGTGTGTGTGTGCGCGTGAGCACTCACCATCCGTCCACCAACAAGGCGAAATGGTAAAATAGACTTACGCCTAGGACGCAGCGTGCGCAAACAATGAGATGATTGCACGCACTAGCAATTTAGGATGGGTGATAAAACAGCGGTATAGAGTGAAAGAAAGCACGCAGTGATATAATATGATTTGAAACTGGGCAAACGGCCGAGAGAGGGTATGTAAGGATAAGGTAAGGGCTGAAAAAATAGAGGAGTAGAAGAGGAAGAAGCGGCGCAAAGCAAAGCATTGGAAATGCAACAGTCGGAAACGAGTTCTAAGAGTATTCTAACGCCTACCGACCTGGGAAACCCACGAAAAAAAGATAGAAAGAACTCTAGCAACCGCTGCAGCATTTACCTACCGACGAGAGAAAAGCCACGAAAAAAATGAGAAAGAGCTTTATCATTTGCCTAAAACTAGGTAAACCTACAAAAACGAAAAAAGCGCTTTTTGGGGAATGTGTATGTAAGTGTAAGTTTTGTGCACCCAGCAACCACCCATTAACAAGAGAAAACGACGAAATAAGAGGAATAAATTAAGCAATTGCCTACCGACCAGGGAAAACCACGAAAAAATTACGTTTTACAGGTATATTACAATTTATATTAGCTTCACGCACAAGAAGTGTGCCTGAAGTGCGAGGATAGCAAGCAATAAAACGAAAAGAAATTTGAATTACGCAGTATACGCACATTTTCTTTTTATACACATAAATTAAAAAATAAGATTGAAAAGAGCTTACCTGATTTGCTGCTTAGACAAAAGGCGGCGGAGCTTGAAAAAAGAATTGCTGAAATGAAAACGAGATGGTTGAATTAGAAAAAAAGGAAGAGAGAGGGAAACAAAACCTACATAGAAAAACTCTTACAACAAGCATTTCCACAACACTCTCGAAATGCGCTCGAATAGCGTTCATCATAATTGCGATGCATCTCAGCTTCTGCATTGCTACGACACACAAATGAAAGCATGTCTACTAAGGCAATGCAGTATTGAACCAGTTCGTGCTGCAGGTGTCCAAAAGGTGCTAAGAAAGGCTGATTGGCAAAAACCACAAATATGGTACTCCAAGTATTGAGGTCTTGAAGAATCACTTCCATATTGCAACACACACCAATCTGTAATAACGAAAGCTAAAGCTAGTAATTATAAAAGGAAATAGAATACAGTTAGGCTACAGAGATTACTATTTTTAAGATTTGGCGTGAGAAGCAAACGATCAATACCGCTAAATGAAATTTGCTTAAAAGTAATAACAAGATGAAATAAACCGACAAGCTATTAATTTCAGGTAGAAGTAAAAGTGTAAGCTCTGTGTGATTGCGGTTTACACCACGGTACACGCGTGCCTAGTGCTATCATCGTACCTCAAGCGAATTGCAGATCGAGTGTGCTACTTCGATACCGACTTCGTCGTCGTCGCCGCTGCCCCGTAGGCCTAGATGCCGGCAGTCGGACGCCTCCTTGGGGCATGACGGCCCACTTTGGACCGGTGGAGGTAAACCAGGTGACGTAGACAAAAAAAAAGTATTTCTTGTTTTTGTTTTCAGCGTCGATAAAACACAGCGGTGCAGTTACTTCAACATTCCGTCAAGGCCGCGTTTGCCGTGAACCGTCACAGTTGCCATACCTACATTATCCATCCTTAGTTCACAAATTCACCGCTAGCTCTTTCTTTTCGCGCACAAAGCTCTTTTTTCGTGGCTTTCCCTGGTCTGCAGGTGAATGCTAAAGCTCTCTCTACTTGTTTCATGATTATTCTCTGGTCGGTAGGCGAATGCTGCAGCGTTTGCTAAAGCTCTTTCTAACTTGTTTTTGAGGTTTTCCCAGGTCGGTAGGCTCAGAATACACTTACAAGTCGTGTCAATGCCTGAGGCATTATGTATTATCACGTAAATAAATTATATGTCAATTAATAAAATCCAGTACGTAAATAATCACTATGTAAACAATTAGGTCATTTTTATGTACGGTGATTAAGAATAATTATATATGAAGTAAGAGGGGAGAAGGAAAGAAAAGATTCATGTATACAGATATTTCATGTAATAGTCAGTAAGATGTCTTAGCTATTAAGTTTTTCCCCTAACAAGACGGTGCAACTTACACTGGTAGGGAGAATCATAAAAGAGAAATCGGGGTGCCGAGGACAAGTGACTTTTGTGTCCAACCAGAGCCAAGATCTTGCAAGCCACCTTCACTTGATTTCACATTCCAAATCACAGATCACGTGGCTAGAAGAAACCAATAATGCAATGGCAAAGATTTTTCAAATGTTCTAGAAGCTTCTACGCTTTCGTCAGTAGCCAATCGGAATTAAGAAAAGCAAATGTTCGCACGAACCTCAGAATGTATATAAAGTTATAAAATACTGTTAGTGGCCCAGTTTATTAAAACTATTCAGCTTGCCTTCTCCTTATTTGGGGAGGCGAAGTCGTACCAAGACGTGAATATAATGTTCGCGCTTTATACCGCAATAGAGCAGTGGAAGTGTCGTCCTTAAGTCTTACTATAAAATAAGACAAGTGCAAATTGTGAATAGTGTTTGTAAATGCAACAGTGAAAATGTTACAGTAATCAATACATAACTACCATACCTTCCCACGATCTAATGCATGTACAACAGAGACATCCAGCCGAGGAAGAAGAACCAGAGACCACGAGGATGAGATATCCAGCACTAGTCGACGCTATCATCGAACGACACTTTACCTGTTGTTTAATAACACCAAACACCTATAATTCAACAACAAGGACAAAGGGAAGCCGGAATTCAACTTCAAATATGAAATTTTCAAAGACTGTAACCTTAAAATGCCACTAAGTAAACAAAGGTAAAGAAACAAACAAGAAAATAAAACATCGTAGTATTTACAGGAAAACATTCTGTAAGGAAAAATGTCGTCGTTGTTTCTAACGCTCCCCATATGGCCTAAGACCTTCGGAGATTACCTCATTTCACCAAGAGATGATTGTAGGTGGTGGCATCCAGAGGACGGAATCCATTGCCTCCGATGATGGGGTGATGACGGTGGCGGTGGAATGAGAGGGCCTAGAGTTTTACCATGAACTCCGAACCACGATGGGTCGTGGGAATACCTCAAATAAGCAAGTCAGAGGTGAAGGCGTGGATTAAACCAACTTCAAATCGCCTCCCAGAGCCAGGAATGATCCCCGGACTCTCAGTACGAGAGCCGGAAACAAACCACTGCGCTACCCCCACATCCGTAAGAGATAATATAACTATATAGATTACAATATACGTTGCTGATAATGATGATTAGGATGATAAGGCGTAGGTGCTGTAATGGTACAAGTAATAATTGTATGAGTTTTATTTAATACTAGCAGAAATGTTTTTAATGACAGCCGTTCTTACTGCACACGGCACAACATACGCGACACTGATGATGAATGAAGTGATAATTTGAGAAAGGAAAGTTGGAAAGGAGACATTCCACGTCTGAGTTTAAAGCACCTCCCGGGCATTTCCTAGTTAGGAGAAAAAAATCTGCAAAATATAAATAAAGCTTTGGTTAGAGAAGGTGGCTGCGGCGAGATATGAACCACAGAACTCACATTCAGAATTGACGACTTTGACCACCCGCGGAGTTATTATTCAAAACCGAAATTCCCTTCGTGTTATTAAGTTAATTATTCAGATTATTTTCTTTCCCGCTCATATTATCTCTCCCTCTATCCCCTTCTACCCCACTTTCTCACTCCCTCTCCCTTTTTCAGTCCCTCTCCCACTCTCTCTCCTTCTGCTCTTTCGTTCCCTCTTCTTCTCTCTCCCTCCCCCTTATGTGCAACCCAAGTGCTATGTAATGCTTTGAATTTGAATTCGCATTAATAAAACTATATTAATAAAAATTGAACCAAAAATAAAGGGCTTAATAGTTATCAAACTTGTTTCTATTCTTTAAGCAATACAGTGGAATAACGACTACTTTGATTCTCTTGGTAGCTGTTGTACATACGTGATTAAAAGTATCGAAAATGTTGTATAACTTTAGGCAGTATATGTCGACTCCACTAGTAATTCAGTAATAACACATAAAGTAAATATATATGCAAGTAGTTCATAAGAAATATAGCAACCAGGAATAATAATGATGACAATAGCAGGAAAGGAAACATTAAATGTTAATAGCGATGTACAATATGATTGTAGTAATTTAAATATTTGTATAATAATTCTTATTTTAAGCTTCATGTAATATTTTGTGTAACAATTGAAACTCGAAAAGAGGAAAATATTAACACTTTGGTAAACGGAAAGTAACTAGTGGTTCAGGCTGAGGTCAGGTTTTATATAAATAAAAAAACCAATAAAATTGCACGAAATGAGTAAGCCAATAATGTGTTAGTATTAAGGGAGAAAGTCCTAAACCAGGAGGCGGAACGTAATGAAATTAAAAGGCGTGTGTCGAAGCGCCCCATTCATTGATTCGGCATTGACTGAGCAGTCAGCTTCAGAACTCAGTCTGGATCTCTCACGAATTCGACTCACTTGACTCGTGGTGATGTAAACCAGTTTAAACGTTCCCAGCTCACAAGTAAGCTATATTAATTGCAATACCAAAATGTTTATTTGGCTTGGCGTAACATAATAATGTAATACTTTGTTTCATAGACTTACATATTCTGTGTAAGAAGCCAGGTTTCTTATTTTTATTTGATATGTCCTTAGAGGTTTTGCTACAGTAACACCTTCCACCCTCTTGGTGCAAGTAATAAGTGTCACATAGTATATTTTACAAGTGAAACCTAAGTATATTTTACATCAATCTTCAAAATATATACACAAAATTCCTGTAAAATGCAATAATGCTTCAACTTGCTCTATTACAACGTTCTATCAAAATAAAAAATTACTCGAACATTGTACATTACAGTTTTATTGCACCTATATATATATAAACAATAATAACCTTAAAATCCACAAGTGGAGAAACAGGAGATAAAACACATAAGCATGGCAGTCATACCTGTAACATTATAAAGGAGGTAAAGTAGGATTTAAAAGAAAACTAAAAGTCTTATTCAAACACCGGATATAAGCTTTCTAAGATTCTAAGATCTATTAGTGGGTTATCTAATTAAAAAAAAGAAGCTCTAAAGGTTGAACACATAGAAAACTAATAGAGCATCATACACAAAAGAGAATCTAATTTTAATACGTAGGTTGGAACTTTAATAGTGGCAACACTGCTGTGGAAGGTAAACGAGAAGGAAGTAATTATTCTCAAGTTTACTATGTGTTTGCCTATGTCTTACCCACCACCAAATAAATGGAGGTAGTCTGGAGAGGGGGTTCTTGAAAATCTTCGTGTCACATCCTTGGAAGATGCTAAATTCAAATTCCAAGTTTAGTATTTATCCGACTTTTCGTTTTTGAGTTACGCTGTTCACGGACTGACAAATAGACATACGGACATGTTTCCAAAAATGCTTTATTTGAATTCAGGGCACCTTAAAACATGTATTTCCAGTGAAATCTCAGCATCTAATTTTTGGGTGGAATGCCATACTTCCTCTACTTACTATACGTAGTAGAGAAAGTAATAACAAAAATGGAAACCAAAGGAGAGAAGATCTGCAAGGATACCTATGAAGAGAAGGAAATGAGAAGAAACTAGGAAAGGAAGAAGAGGGAGAAAAATGCTTCTATTTCTTAATGGATGTAAACATACGGATAAACAAACTAACTTAAGAGGACCAAACTGGGAAATTTGGGATTTCTGCATTTCTAAAGCAATTAGTTTGGTTGTTTTACCAGATATTTGAGATACACCCAATAACAAACTTTGACATTTTCAAATCCATTCCTTGAGTAGTTCGAGAGACAAAATATATATAAATTGCAAGGAAAATGTCCTTGGAGTGCAGTTATTAAATGGAACCAAATTTCAATTTTATGTTCGAAACATATGAGTTATAATGGTATCGCATGACTTGGAAATAAAACATGAATTATTTGAGAAAAAACTACAAAATTATATATTTCTTATGTTTTACGCTTTTTAATGCATAAATATTATCTCTAAGGTCATTCATATAATAATCTATACGTTCCTGAAAATTCCGGGGATAAGTTTTGTTTATTATTATCTTAAGACTCCCTGGTGAAATGTTAAAAGTAATTGGCAAAGTTCACATCGCAAGGAACAGTTAAGTGATAAAACAAAACCAGCATAGCAAAAAACTACGTTTTTAGACAGCTGACACTAAAAGTGGAGTTTTTAATCTAAGACACTCTTACTATAAATTAATATTATAACACTCAGTGGAATAAAATTCATATGACACTCCAATGTTACACCCTTGTTTCTTGTGATGGAAATTGTATGTATATTAAGCAGAGGTCTTCTATCGGTTAATAAAATGATAGATTTTTACCTACTCTCCTACGATAGTAAGTAGGGAAGTATTGCATTCCACCAAAAAATTTGATACCGAAATTTCACCGGAAATACATGTTTTGAGGCCCATGAATCCAGAAAGAGAATTTTTAAAAAAGTCCGTGTGTGTGTGTGTCTCTGTGTCTGTGAATAGTCGGATAAATACCAAACTTGGTACTTGGGTTCAGTAACTTTCAAAGATGCGATACAAAGATTTTCAAGAAAATTCCCCACCCCAAACTACTCTTTATGTGGAACATTTTTCGAAAATTATGATTTTCTCAAAAACGGTTCTAACAATTTTGATTAAAATATCATATGTTTAGGATATTTTCATGACAAATGAAATGTATATCTTGATCTTCCTGGAATGTCCCTAAAGTCCTCTTTATTGTGAATGGATTTTGCATAATTCGTAGGAGATACATAAAATTTTTGTACACAAAAAATGTAGATCTCGTTGAAACACACAGTTTATGTCACATGCATTTATTTTTTGTGGAGGGAGCCATTTCAGAGGTATTCCATGTTATTTGTTTGAGTTCTCTAATACTTATACTTTTTCTCAAATGGGAAATCGTTATTTGTTTTTGTTATTTTTTTATATCCTGTACATGCAAAGAGAATGGAATGCTCCACATAGCAACCAGTTCTTACAAGGTTTGACTATCGCTTAAAGCCTACCATATTTCGCTTCAACCTACAAGAAAATTAGCAATAAGATTAACATCTCGATATCTCGATTAACATGAAGTATATGGAGAATAAGCGTTTGTAAAAATACTTTGTACAAGAGTAGAAAAACTCATGTGAGTGCAACGCATTGGATTTTTTTGTTCTATTTAACATTTTAGGTCATATCGGCGGGTTTTCACCTTTGGAAGAATTGCGCATTAGCAATGGTGTTAACTCGTTTTACAGTTGGGTAATATTACTTTGAGTAATGACATTAACTTCTCACGCATTCATACGTTCATTCATACTTCCAGACTCTAGGGAGGATGGGTAATAATCCTGGCTGAAGAAAAATGCCCAGCCTACAGCCGGGAATTAAACCCGGAAACTCAGGATTTGAGGGCCAGCATGCTAACCACCAAACTAAAGAGGCAGTAGGAAGATCAGTTGAACGATTTGGAAATGGATTCGGCAGAACAAGAAGAAATTTTGGAAGCATCGGAGGGGATAACATTGGAATTGTTAGCAAAGAAGTCGAGGAAACAGTACAATATTGCACACGATGGATTTCTTCAATGGTGAAAGGTAAAAACAGCTATAATTTTATACCTTATATTGTGGCATGTGCACAGATAATATGACAAGACTCTCTCTGGGCACCGAAGTTAGAGACGGCAGTTTGTCTTTGAGTAGGGGTGAGTCAGGGGAACAAGTGTCAAGGGAGGGGATAGCGTTACTGACGCCCGAGTTTGGTGTGGGTTTTTGTAACAGTCAGCAAGTAAGCTTCGTGTGAGACAGACGGGAAACTGCTAAAGCACGATGTCCTCGTCGGCAGACAATGGGCAAAGGAATGTAAGTATCTAACTTCATCCATTAAACTGTGTGCCTTCCACGTATGAAAGTTTTAATTATGGTAGAATAGAATCCTTCCTCTCCCTTAAGCCAGGTATTATGTTGGTATAGCAATATTTTTGGTACTTTCTTTAGCTGCGTCCCTCGTCGTAGCCTCGCATTTGAAGTTCTTGTTTGATTTACCGGTGCCTCTTGCAAGCGAGTAGCTCCCATCTGTATTTGTAAAATAATTTAAAGAGAGGCATACGACAATTGGTGGAGGCGCCGGGATCCCAAATAACGTTATGTTTTTTCTGTTATGTTAAAGTATTCTGAGTCTGTTTTAATGTTTTATTTGGATTCTGAAGCATTGTGAGTTAAATTTTGGATGACATTGTTGTTTTTGCTAAAACCTTTGAGGAGTTGTTACAAAATCTTGAGGCTGTTTTTCAACGTCTGGATCACCACAAGTTTAAACTTAAACCAGAAAAATGTTTCTTCGCCATGCAAAAGATCAAACTCTTAGGCTTTGAAGTCTCTAAAGATGGTATTTCCCCTGATTCTGATAAAGTTGTATCCATTCAAAATTTGCCTCGTCCTAAAAATGTTCGAGATGTGAGAAAAGTTTTGGGATTGTTTAATTTTTACAGGAAATTCATCAACGACTATGCTAATATTGCTCAAACACTAATTCAGTTGACTAGGAAGAATCAAAGTTTTATTTGGGGATCTGATCAACAAACTGCATTTCAAAATTTGAAGGACTTATTAGTTTCGGCCCCTGTCTTAGCTCACTATACTCCTGGTGCTTATACCGAACTACACTCTGATGCCAGTGGACTAGGGGTTGCCTCAGTGTTGTATCAAAAGGTTGATAATGTGTTGAAACCAGTGGGCTATGCTTCAAGGACACTATCTAAATGTGAACGTAATTACAGTGTTCCTGAGTTGGAATTGTTGGACATCCTGTTTGGACTTACCCACTTCCGCAGTTTTGTTTATGGCTACAAGGTTCATATTGTATCTGATCATCACTCCCTTTGTTATTTAAATAATTTGAAAGATTTGACTGGGCGTTTGGCACGATGGAGTTTGAAATTGCAAGAGTTTGATTACACCATTTCCTATAAATCGGGCAAGAAACATCATGATGCTGATACTTTATCGAGATTTCCTGTGTTACAACCTACAGAAAGTGATCTTGAACAGCTTGAAGAACTCCCCACATGTTTGCTGTCATCAGTTGAAGTTGCTGACCACCAGAAGAAAGATACTGGGTTACTTGAGCTTATTAATGCTCTCCATGATCCTCCGTCGGCCCCTGCTAAGCTTCAGAGACAAATTTCCAACTATACACTCAAATCAGGGGTTCTTTATCGTAAAAATGCTGGCTCCACTGGCCCACTCCATCTGCTGGTTATTCCAGAAGCTCTAAAACATGAAATTCTTTCTTCATGTCATGATGATCCTCTTTCAGGCCACTTAGGATTCTCAAAAACATTTGCCAAAATTCACTCCAGGTATTACTGGATTGGGATGAAGAAAGATATTGAACATTTTGTCCGAACCTGTCCCAGCTGTCAAACAAGAAAAGGACCGAAGAATCAGAAACCAGCAGGCTTATTACAACCAATTCCGGGTACATCTGTAGGCGAGCGGTGGGGTATTGATTTGCTTGGGCCTCTTCCACGCTCAAATTCTGGACACAAGTATGTTGTCGTTGCGACCGAGTATGCTTCTCGCTGGGTCGAGTCTGCGTCACTTTCTTCAGCAACCATCCCTCAAGTTGCTAAATTTATTTTGCATAACATCATCTGTAAGCATGGAGCCCCTGCTGCCTTGTTATCTGATCGTGGCTCAGTTTTCTTAAGTGAGGTGACACATGAATTGTGGAGATCTTTATCAGTGTCTTCCAATTTCACCAGTGCTTATCATCCAGCTTGTAACGGACTTACTGAAAGATTTAACCAAACCCTCTTAAATATGCTCAGCCATTTTGTGGACAATAATCAGAAGAATTGGGTCTCAATTTTGCCCTATGTCATCTTTTCGTATAACTCAAGTGTTCAAGAGTCTACTAAATTTTCATCCTTTTTCTTGATATATGGTCGAGAACCTTCTTTACCTAACCAGGTTCAGCTACAAGCTACGTCTAATGACCTTTTTGTGAGACAGACGTTGCAAGAGATTCAGAAGGCACGGGAGGTTGCCTTTGCTAACATTACAAAGCAGCAGGTGAAGCAAAAAGAAGCATTTGATGCTAAACACAGGGATGTGGTTTATAATGTAGGTCAATTAGTTAAAGTTTTCACTCCCATTAGGAAGAAAGATAAATGTACAAACTTCCTACATAGATATTTTGGCCCTTTTGAAATTATCCGACAGATCACTCCCGTTACCTACCTTGTTGGTCGACCTCATGCTCCCCGTACCAAACATCAGAGTGTTCATGCGTCACGCCTTTACCCTTACTATGATCCTGTGGGTCCTTATAGACTGTAAAGTCTGAGTTTGTGATGCTTAATTCAGCTTTGCTTTTCAGGAATAATATGTGCTATGAATGTCTCTGCTAAATTAAAAGTGTATTATTATTGTGGGTGTAACTTAAATTTTAAATTATGTGTTGGGAACTGCAAATCATTTGTTGTTGTGTTATGCTGCAGGAATGTGTTTCATGTGTACTATGTGCTTAATTGAGCTTTCATTTTCAGGAATGTTCTGTGATAATATTGTTTTGAGTAATGATGTGATGTTGTTTTGTTGCATTCGATTTGATTTGATATGATTTGATTTGATTTGACTCGATTTGATTTTGGGTTTCATAATGATGCTGTGATCTTTATTTGCAGAAAATTGTTGCATGAATAGTGTGTGTATGTATGTGTGTATTTGAGGTTATGTGATATATGTGAGATTTGCCTCGGTGGGAGTGCCAAAGAGTAACCCCGATGGCGTAGTGTGAGGTTATGTGAGAAATATGAGTTGAGATTTGCCTCAGTGGATGTGCGTAAGAGTAACCCCGACGGTGCTAATGTGAGAGATGAGATGAGGAGAGATGAGAAGAGATGAGATGATGTCAGCTTCGGTGGAAGTGCCAAAGAGTAATCCCGACAGTTGTTGTATGAATGCGTTGATTTTTTTCAGGAGGGCTACATGTACCTGTAAAGTTGATGTGATGTGATGATTTCAGAGATTTTGGCTTATTGGTGTTGCTGTAACGTGCCCAGTATAGCGTGTGTGATGAATTCACACGAGAGATTAAATGGATGGAAGTGATTGTAATGTGAATAATGTTTTTTTCTGTTTATGCAACAAGTTTATTACCATCTTAGATAGCAAATTTTAATACCAACTGTTTTCCAGCTTAATTTTCATTTGGAGGATGTGGATGCAACAGTATAATGTCATGTTATTTGTGTCATTCCTGAAATATTAATGTGATTTCTTGAAGGTTATGCCTATGTTAGATGTTTTGAATTTACAGCATGTTAAATGAGACACGTCAGTGAAGATGTTTTGTTTTGAAGAGAAAATTGAAAGTTGAGATAAAGATGTTAATGACTGAAGTAATGATGCTGATTGAAATACTGATGATGATGATGACGATGATGATGATTATGGTTGAGTTGATGATAAAGATAGTACTGTGGACGAGAAACTGTATTAGTGACAAGAGTATGACAATAGTAGTTGAAAGCATGTCACGTGGTGTAGTTTGGAGATGTATTGTGGATGTATTTTGTAGTTTGTAGTAATGCATACAGTAGTTTTCAGTAGCTAGCTAAGTGATTGTTTGTTGGAGCACCCTTTTAACTGTTTGGTGGTTTTGTTGTAGTATTTTGCTGTGGCGGAGCTCGAGAGGATCACAGGAGTATCCCCGTGGCACACCAGAAGTCAAGAAACACCACAGGGAAGCTGTCGGGCAGCCACTACACTGCCGTGGCATAAGGAGCCACTATTTTGGGGGGCAGTCTAAGCCAGCGACTGCCCACCCTGTTGTCATCACCAGAGACCTGCAGTGATAACAATTCTACACCAGGACAAATCGTCATTGTGGGCACATTATAAATTCACCCACAAACAGTTTCAAGGGACCATCAAGAGCAGTTGCAGTGTAGTGTGCGTGTGAACTGAGGCAGCGTGGTGTGTGTGCGTGTGCAGGGTGCTCAAGCATAAGTGCAGTAACAATATTATTCGATAGCACTCAAGATTCTCGAGACTCCACTACGCCCAGTAATGTTCTTTGTCGTCGTCTGGGTGTTTATCACACATGTGTGTTTTCTTTTGTATGTAATTTTTTTTGTTATTTTAATGTCTCTTATGGTATTTGTTTGCCTTGTGTCGGCGAGGGCGTCGATCTCGGTGGCCAGGGGGAGATGTGGCATGTGCACAGATAATATGACAAGACTCTCTCTGGGCACCGAAGTTAGAGACGGCAGTTTGTCTGTGAGTAGGGGTGAGTCAGGGGAACAAGTGTCAAGGGAGGGGATAGCGTTACTGACGCCCGAGTTTGGCGTGGGTTTTTGTAACAGTCAACAAGTAAGCTTCGTGTGAGACAGACGGGAAACTGCTAAAGCACGATGTCCTCGTCGGCAGACAATGGGCAAAGGAATGTAAGTATCTAACTTCATCCATTAAACTGTGTGCCTTCCACGTATGAAAGTTTTAATTATGGTAGAATAGAATCCTTCCTCTCCCTTAAGCCAGGTATTATGTTGGTATAGCAATATTTTTGGTACTTTCTTTAGCTGCGTCCCTCGTCGTAGCCTCGCATTTGAAGTTCTTGTTTGATTTACCGGTGCGTCTTGCAAGCGAGTAGCTCCCATCTGTATTTGTAAAATAATTTAAAGAGAGGCATACGACAATATTCATAAAACGAAAATGGAGAAGAGTCAGATTTTGGGGGGGCCACGGCCTTCTATATATTATAGAATCATAGAATTGTGCAAATGATCATATTGTCAGCAGGTCAGAAAACAACGAAGGCCAAACAACTACAGAGTAGAGCACACAGTTGCATATGTGCGTATGTATACTGCTATTTACACACACATTGTTGCTGGATACTTTATATTTTAATATTCAGGGCAGTCTAAAAATTAGTATATGAAAGCAGCCTCGTTCCGCAAACATTCCTACTCACAAAATAAATCTCCACTTTTAACACTCGTATCATAAATAGCTATTGAGCATAGAGGCATGATTTTAGGCTTCAAATCTACGTGTCTGTGTCGGTTGGCAACTTAATAATCTTAGCAATTGCACTATTATATCCCATTCCTCTTAAAAGCACTAAACATACTGCACAAAACACGCATTATTCAGGACTTTTCTTAGTTGTTACAGGGGGTCCCTTTTAATTCTCTAGAATTTATTATGTCGGTATTTCAGTATTAAATCTTTAATATATGAATAGAAGAAAATAGTTCAGCTGTTACACAGTCCACATTTTGATGAGTTTTCAAAGTGCTGAAATTCATCAGAATATGTATCTCTTTTATTATTTCTTACTTTATTTATTACGTACAATATGTAAGGGAAGTATTGTATTCCACCCAAAAATTCTATACCGAGATTTCACTGAAAATACACGTTTTGAGGTGCGAATACAAATTAAGCATTTTTGGAAACATATACGGGTGTGTGTGTGTGTGTGTGTGTGAATGTGTATGTGTGTTTGTGTGTGTCTGTGAACAGCATAACTCAGAAACGAAAACTCGGATAAATACCAAACTTTGTATTTGAGTTTAGTATCTTCCAGGGATGCGGCACAAAATTTTCAAGAAAATCCCGCAATCCCAGGCTGCCCTTAAATGGAAGATATTTAAAAAATTTTGATTTTCTCAAAAATGGCTGTAACGATTTTTATTAAAATATCATAAAAGATAATTTAGTGGCAAATAAAATGCATATCTTGAATTCTCTGTGAAATTTCTCAAAAGTCCTCTTCATTCTGAATGATTTTTACATAACTGGTAAACCGTAAGAAAAAGAGAATATTTTACTACACAAAAACTGTAGACCTCGTTAAATACACACAATTTATGTGATATCTTTTCATTTTATGTCTTGGACATGCAAAGAGCATGGAATGGCCCACATAGCAACCAGATCTTAAAAGATTTGACTATCGCTTAAAGCCTATCATATTCCCCTTGCATCTACAAGAAAATTAGCAATAAATCTGCAAACGTTTATTTCAATTAACAGTAGGTGGAGAATAAACGTTTGTAAAAATATTTTGTACAAGAGTAGAGAAAGTCACGTGAGTGCAACACATCAGATTTTTACCTTATACGTTAGTGAGAGAGAGAAAGAGAGAATATGTGTTTTCATCTGCGAGAAAGCACAAAAAGAAGTCTTTTCGCGTTTTATCTTCATTTTGTATTTCTTCATTTCGAGAACTTGGTCTTAATTTCTGATAACCATGCTTTCCTTTTCTTCAAATCAACATTTTCCCTAGCCTAAATCAGTTAATGTTATATTAATTATCCAGTATTATACATTTGCGTCATAAAAAATCGACTATAACCGTTATTTTCACATCTAATCTACAACGTTTTTCACCTAAAATTTTGTTTTTCATCTATTCCCTTTTAAGGGTAGACTAAGATCTCTATCTTGGCAATATTAAATGTGCTAAATTCATGACCCAGAAACTATTTAAGATATCCGACTGAATTTTCTACAGTACGTATGTGCATGGAAGTGTTCACTGGTGTGCTTTTATCCGAATACATTTGTTTCTTAAGGAAGATAGAATACTTTCGTAAGTATTCCACCCTTTGATTAAAGTTTTTCATAAATTATTTGTTTATAAAATAACCAGCCGTGTTATTAACACTAAATTAGAGTCACAACAACACTTAGTGGTTGCTTTTATCATTCTAAAATTTAGTTTAACTATCTCCATTAGTTTCTGAAAAATATGGGTTATTTATACCAGAACTTGTTCGCAGAAAAGTTGCTCAAAGCAAAAATGGAGAAAGCAAACGAACATATATTTGAAAAGAAAGAAGCTGCATGACTTGAACACACAGATGCTGTCATATGTAATCGGAATAAATTGTAGAGCTAAACTTCCTCTAAAAGATGGGCTAAGAGGATGATGACCAAAGTGTGTAGTTTGTAGTTTTTGTTTGTTTTTTCCTGTGAAGTGTTGCAGAAGTCACTGTATAAACCGACAGAGATAAGAGCATTTTTAAATATATGTTTTAAATATAAGCATTGTGCCTGCAACTATAAAGTGTATAGAGAAAGTTCCAATTCTAGTGTTTTCATTTTCGCCAGTCCACTCAAAGTCATTTTTCCCCGCTTTGCAACCGTCCCCCCACTTTTCTTAGTTCCCCTTTTACACTAGTAGTAGTATTGTTGAGGCAGTAGAGTATTGTTGTAACTCTGGTCTCAAGCTTTGAGGAAGGGGGGCACTGGAGGAGAAACTGTAGAAAGAGACACATATATAGAGCAAGAATGGGGATTACCATGCGTGACTTTGGCTGGGCTGGCCAGAGTAAAAAAACTGCACAAAACTAAAAATGTTTTATTTGGCTATTTTTGCAATTTAGTCTCACCTTAATCATGATACGTTTTCGCTCGGAAACTGTTCTAGTTAGACAATACTACAATAATATTCATTTTATAGGTTGAAACAACACTCAACTGGTAGTCACAAAGTCATTGCATGCTAGACAGTTATTACCTACTGCTTGCATGACATTATGTATCGTACCAATTTCCAGTTTTTCCCTGAAGTAAATTATCTTTCAATATTTAGCAGTTATATAACACAAAAAATGAAAAAAAAAAAGGTTTTCAAAGGTTATTTATAGAAAATTCAAGGTATACATTTTAATCAATATCTCAAACATATTAATTTTGATGAAAATGACTAGATACGTTATCGTTTCTAATCCTCCCCATGTGGCCTATGACCTTCGGGATACTTCATTCCACCAAGCGATGACGGGACCCATTTCTGAGGTAGAGGCACGATCCATTACCTCCGATAGTAGGGTGATGATGGGGTGGCTGTGGAATGAGAGGACCTACAGCTTTTACCGTGGACTCCGAACCACGTTAGGCCTTGGGGTACTTCACACGAAAAAGTCAGAGTTGAAGGTGTGAACAGGGCGGACTTAAAATCGTCATCCAGCCGGGAATCAAACCCCGGACCCTCAACACGAGAGCAGGAAATGAAAGCACTCTGCCACCCAGGCGCCCAGCGATTGTTTTCATAAATAAAAAAGTAATTCAAAACTGTCCATGTGAAGGCTGAAGAGAGGGAAATTTCCTGGATAGTTTAGCCTATAACCTTCATACTCAAGCGTGAAATTTAATATTTCTTTTACCTTAGTATTTTAGCAGCTTAGGGTTTGAATTATACTGGTTACAGATTGACCAGCAGGTCACGCACAGGCACGCAAAAGTTTATACACCCTTTTCAAAAATGGTTTACTCATAGTATCCCGGTGAAGCCAAGCGGGGTGGCTCAGGCGGCAACGTCTGTGGCCCGCATTCGAGAGGTCTCAAGTTCGATTCCCGGTGGCCGCCCACCCTGACCATGGGGTTTTTCATGGTTTCCCTCTGGTCGCGAATGCTGGGGTGGCGTATTCTACCACTACTTCTCCTTTCTCTCATTTCATCTTTCTCCCTTTCTTCTTTCAGGCAGTGTCTCCAGGTTCCGTAGTACGTCTGATGGTGGCCAGAGTGCATGGTTGCTGCGCTTTGGAAAGATTTCTCCCCGCCAACGACAGGGCGCGTTGGCCTCCCTGCAAGGGTCGCTTCGTAGCTCTCTCGCGAGGCTCCGCGTCTACTGGCGAAAGCGGGTGTTTCGAACTGGAAATGCTAGGGACTTCCATGCGTCTACGTAATACCGTCTGCCTGCGGACCTGCGACCTCTTGCAGCTCCTTCATTTCATCTCTGCCTTCCGGGAGGTGTCCCCCTCCGGTAAATGCTTCATACCTAATTTCCGGTGAAATCTTAATACCGAGTAGTTTAGTTTAATGCAGTATTTACCCTAAGTATGAATTTAAATGCAAGAGCACGTAATAAAGCTAGGTTCTTGAGATGCAGTGGGGTATGTGTATAATTACGGTGTAATAATCTTGGGAAAAATATACTATAGTAGTGTCAATTTTTAATGAGGAAATAGGAACAGTCTGGTGGCCTAAACTTCAGACTTCAGAAGCAGAAAAGCTATTTTAAGGGCGGAAACGGGTGAAAATGTGACCAAAAATGACAAAATTTGTCATTTTGTGTTTTTGTATAAAAAAATACTAGGTGATTTGAACTGCATATATGCAAAGCTTTAAATCACTACATTGCCTGGAAGTTGTCATAATTATATCATATTTATAGGTCTGCGCTCCTTAAATTCCTTAATAGTTTCATTGCACATTTGTTGGAGGTACAAGGTGGACACAAGAAACCGAAGCGACAGTCAAATGTTTAAAATCGGGTCGCTGTGTAGTGGCATTCATATGCTATATTCTTTCCATGAAATTGTGAGAAATAACTGAATGATGACAGGATTTCAAAAAATGAAAAAAGTATTGAAAAATTCAAGCTAATAACAACGGATATCTCGGAAATGGCTATTGCCACAAAAAAGATAGTTGAAATAAATTGTATGTTTTAAAGAGTTCTGCATTATACGTATAACAAGTTTTTGTCTCTCTTATGATTAACCAGTTACATAAGATTATAGAAAATTCTTCACTGAATATTCCCAGGAATTCAAAATATATATTTTGTCATGTAAATATCTTAAATGTATGTTATTGCAATCATAATCGCTAGAGCCATTTTTTTTAGAAAATAAAACATAACAAAACAAAGTGCTGAACAGGATGCTAAATTTAAATATAAAGTTTCAAGTTTGGTACTTATCCAAATATCAAATTAGTTTACACACGCATACACACACACGCCTGAACCTTTTCTTAAAACTTTTTTTTCAGGGACTTCAAAATATATATCTCCGATGATATCTGCATATAAAATTTTTGGGTTGTATGTAATACTTTCTCTATATTCTAGGTTAGTGGTAGAGAAAGTAAAAATCACTTTTATTAACTTTCTGCTGATAGAAATTCAGATATATATTACAATAATGCACAGATTTTTGCAGGGGATAGCAGAATGACACAAGAGTTAAATGTTTAAGAAAATCAATTCCATATATGCTAACCTTGAAATTGAATTACAAAGAAAAAAAGGGAGAAATAAAAATGAATATTCCCTTATAATTTTAAATTGAGAGCCTCTAATCTTCCATTATGGAAGTCCTGGGTTCATCTTTCGTCTGAGATGATGTGTATTCTTTGATTGTCCCCTATCTTTCTCAGAGTCTGGAAGTGTGAATATGAAAATAAAATAATGGAATGTATTTCACGGTAAAATAAACGTAAACCTAACGCAAAATACCCATAATATCAAAGTCATGGGTTGTATAAATGAAATAATAACAGGTTTCAACGCGTTTTGGTTAAAAAATTGGAGTCTTTAAATGAAAAGCAGCAACGATTCCGTTAATCGGTAACTTCATAAACATTTGTGTTAAAAATGTAAATTTTTCAGTATTTACATTTTCCTTTAAAAATTTCTCTCTTACACTTTCCCAGGTTTAAAATTTCAATAAAAGTAAAGAGAAACTCACAGGACATTTAAGGAAAATTAAAGATATTTGTTTATTCGCTATGTCAGTATCTCAAAGGCCATGTTTTAATCGAAATCATTAAAGATTCTTCGAGAGAATAAAAAATAACCTTTGTAAGTTTTTCTAAGGGGAATTCTTCAAAAAAACTTCGCCTTGTGTACTTAAAATACATTCCAACGCTAAGTGTCGTATCTTTCCCGCGTTACTGATGTAATGGAAGGGAGGAAAGTCTGACATTGGCCCTCTTATTTTATCAAGTGGGTATATACATTTTTTAAACACATAAATCCATGCAGAATATTAAATTTAAGGTGCATTTGTTTTGTGACGGATAATATGTAACAGCATTGTAATAATTATATTGGACAATAATCCTAATAATTCTAAATTTTAGGAGGTTCTGTATATAAATAATCTTTAATTTCGTAACAATTTCAATCAAAGTTTAAACGGTAGACGAATGTTAAACTCAATTTGGTCCTACTTAGCGAGTCGTCCAACAATCCTAAAATTTCAGGAGATTCGCTGCATATACTGCCCTTAATTCTGAATCAATTGAAACCAGGGAACGTAAATACTAGGAGAAAATACGCTAATACTATCAGTCAAAACGCTATACGGATGGATCATTTAAGTTGAGACTGTACAATATCTCCAAAATTAAGCGTTGTGGAAAGAAGTGTCTGGGAAAAAAGTTGCTTGATATTATGGGAGAAAGAAAATGCCATTAGTCGTGTTTTATTTGGAGGACGTTGTGATGCTCATTTTAGGGTAAATTTAATTTTGTTGAATGGAAACCTACAATTTAGGTTGACCCTAAAGTGACCATCATAACGCCCTCCAAACAAAACACGACTAATGGCATTTACTTCCCCCATAATATCAAGAAACCTTTATTCAAGACATGCATTTCTTTCTACGTCGCTTAGTTTTGGAGATATTGTACAGTCTCAACTTAAATGTTCCACCTTGTAAATCAACTTACTATAAATACAAACTCTTAAAATTTACACAGATAAAGCTAGAATATGAAAATGATTTCGACAGATCTACTCATTTGAAATAATTTTTTTATTAAATACTGCATTTGCTTTGACGGTTTTTTAATTAATTCCAATTTTAGTTACTATATACCCGTCCCGGCGGAGGGCGATGAATTTTTTTTCGGGCGTAAAAATCCTTAGCGTGGCTTCCTTCGGAAGGGAAGTAAAGCCAGTGCTCCCGTGTCGCATAACCTCAAGCCTGATAAAGAGGCCTCTAAGAAAAATTACTGGTCTTTCACGCCCAATATAGAATGGGACCACTAAGAATCATAGTAGTTAAAGAGCGTCCATAAATAAAAAACTTAATCCTCGTCTTTCGCAATATTTTGCAATTCAAACACTTTGACATGTGCTTCCAATCTCGAAGAGGTATTTTCCGGTTTACAGGCTTCCAGTTATAATACTGCCTCACTTTTCATGCTACTGGTAGTGAACGAGACAGACCTCTGGCCTTGGTTCCGTTACTATAAGTAAATCATTAAATAAAAAGTTACATTTTACTGTGCTTAAAAATATTTAAACCTTTTTGCAGAAACAATTCTGACTACTCTAATGAAAATACAGTACTTACGCATTTAAGGCCAGCGTGAGAAATAACGTTGAAATCCAACTATTGATAACGAAGTACGCTGTTCCAAGAGAAACTAACAGCGGAGTGATAAAACGCAAACGAACACGTCCGCCAATATCACAACTTCCAAGACTTATCACGAGTTGTTTCCGGAGCTTTTCTTTTTGGACCTGATTAATTCCCAGGCTTTGAAATTACAATGGCTAATTAGTGCAGCCTGTATAACAAATAGAAGAAAACCACACTCACACACAGGATCAAGAAAAACAATGTACAGAAAATTGTATAAAATCATTGCCAAACTATGCATTTTGAGTTTAAGATCATGGAGTTGCAGATGGACCAAAATAACAAGAAACCTACATGCACATAAGTGAAATATGACTTTATTGAAACATCTTCATTTGCCAGTCCAAATGAAATGTAACTCACACAAAAGTATGTACGTACAGTCTAACTAATGAGTATTGCACCCAATAAGAAATTAGCCATTACATGCGCATAGTTATTGTACAACACGTCTTAAAAATCTGATGTGCTACACTCTATGACTTTCTCTACTCTTGTATTAACTATTTTTACAAAAGCTTGATCTCCATCTACTTCATATTAATCGAGAGCTTATTGCTAGTTTTCTTGTACATGCAATGGGAACATGCTTGTCTTTAAGCGATAGCCAAATCTTTTAAGAGCTGGTTGCTATGTGGAGCATTCCATTCTCTTTGCATGTCCAGGACACAAGAAAAACGAATAACAAATCCCATTTGAGAAAAAGTATTAAGTATTGGAAAATACAAACAAATAATAAGGATATTTCGGAATCGGTTCACTCGACAAAAAAAATGTATATGACATAAATTGTGTGTTTTAATGAGATCTACCTTTTCTGTGTAGAAAACCTTTGTCTAACTCTTACGGTTTACCCGTTATGAAAAAGCCATTCAAAATGAAGAGGACTTTTGGGGACATTCCCAGAAGATTCAGGATATATATTTTATTTGCAATTAAAATATCTTAAATATATTATATTGTAATCAAAACCGTTAGAGCCATTTTTGAGAAAATCAAAATTTTCGAAAAATGTTCCATGTAAAGGGTAGTCTGGAGTGGGGGAATTTTCTTTAAAATCTTCGTCTCGCATCTTTGAAAGACATTGAACCAAAATACCAAGTTTGGCATTTCTTCGACTTTTCGTTTTTGAGTTATGCTGTTCACGGTCACACAGACACACACACGGATTTTTTTAATCAGGGGGCCTCAAAACATGTATTTACGGTGAAATCTCGATATCTAATTTTTTAGTGGAATGCAATACTACCCCTACTTACTATATGTAGTAGAGAAAGTAAAAATACTGAATACAGAAAATAAAATGTTTCCGGATACTGTAAACATTTAACCCCGTTGGTCAATTTGATTAGGATCCCGCCGTTGGTCGACATGTGAGTGCATGGCCGTATAGTACCGAACATAATCATACTATATATACGTTGTTATTCATCAATTACTTTTACACTTTTACATATATTTAGTTCAATAATATAATCTGAATATTATTTTCCTCATTACGAAACACCCTCTTGAATGTGTTTGAAATGTGTGAAAAAAATTTCTTAACAAAGTCTTATTCACTGCATTTGTCTGAATTGTCAGTATTCTTCTCTGGTCTCATGTACTATTGTCATCAAAAAATCCCATTGTTGTGAGAGATTCATGATCAACTTCCTAGAACCATTTGCTATTCTTGACGTTCCATCTTCTAATAAAACGTTTACCTAACACTGCATACATCTAATAAAATATTGAGCCAGTACCCAAGAAATGCGGAAGATCAATCGGCAATGTAGGGAGAAAACAATACAGTATCTTACCTCTCTATTCCAGAAAATGTATCACGACAATGAGACAAACATGTAACGCGAAGAGTCGTCGTGAGCAGCGTGCTCATTCATTGCCACTACACTGGCTTCCATATATATCATCACCGCAGCTTCAGGCGGCATTCTACTGGCCTTCGCAGGTGGAGAATGATAGCAAGGAGGAGGTGTGTGTGCCGGTTTACCTTTTTGCGCATTAACTGGCGTCTTTTTTTTACGTGCACAGTTCTAAATTATTCAGATACAAATATATAACTTTGAGCAATAGTCTTTACTCGTCATCACTTATAATTACCATGTTTAAATATGCAACTAAATAAACCCCTGTTTTGCATAATATCCTCTCAAAAATGCTTTTAATGGCAATATAAAATAAAACTCAAATACATTACATCTTTTACTCTAAAAGAGCACACATTTAGTAGACATTATTAGAATCATATTTCCAACCTAAATATACAACTAAATAAGACACTATTTTGCACAATTTCTACATGAAAAATTATTTTTAATGAAAGTGTAATGTAAAAGTAAAGTAAATTATTCTTTTTACTCTCAAAGACGACACATTTTCTAGACATTATTTTAATAATCTGTCAATGCAAATGCTGCGCATTGCCCTAGCAAAAAGTTCATATGGCAAATTGACTCCCCACTTACCCATAATTCTTTTCCGATGCACCTCCGAAATATATACATACATTGCGTGAGCTACAGTTAACATACACCACTGTTTGGTCGAACAACAAAGACAAAAGCTCCAGACATACCCTTCCCTGCTATGTGGACGCCCGCTGAGAAGATTGGAAAAAGCCTCCCGAAGCTGTGCTGGCGGCATAAATGGAAGCGAGAGTACCGGGTCTTCTGTTATCTATAGGAGAATGAAATATTTGGACACTCCAGAACTAATAACAAAGTATTTCATGATTAAACAGTGAAAGGTATACAGTATACCCCTCTCGTTGACTTCATTAGTAAACAATATAACGCACCTTTGAAATCAAAGGTGAGGGTAGCGCTCACACGTCAACCAGCGACAAAAAGAAACTTCTATATTCCACTTGTTCCTGTCCTCAAAATGCCTATTTTCGTATTGCCTTTCTATCGCTATTTTGCGCCTTTTGGGGGGGATGGGGGAAAGAGGGATAGGGATAGGGATAGAGAGACAGAGAGTGTCCGTATTCAAATACAGTTCCTAAATAACAGTTCATTTGCACTTCAATTCCAAAAATGCCTACATGTTCCGAAATAAACAATGGAAGCTTCTAAAAGTACTCGAGATTCCATAAAGCTAATGTTTTCCCAAATTCCTTTGCTCTATTCTACGCTTATAAAGTAAAATATATTATTATTGCAATCATAATACCCAATATTTTTCTAATTCCTATTAATCGTGACAAACGTTGGCAGAAATTTCAACGTAAACTATTACTTTCTTTGTTACACCCTATAGTAGGACAAGTTAGGATAGTTCTAGGAGCGGAGGGGTACTTAGCACCTCTATCTACGCCAATCTTTTGTACCTAGGCCCCTGAGGGAACGCTCCCGGAAGGGAGGGATGAGGAGAGAGGAGATAGAGGGCGGCCGAACCAGGAGCCACGACAGGCAGAGGGCAGGGTCCATGCCGTTTACAGATTTATACTCCCCGGATGGTAGCTGATGCAGTCGGCTTCGCCCCCGATAGATCCCTGAACCCGGAGACAGCCCCAATATGGGGAGCAAACATTTATTCACAGCATCTTTTTCCTGCCATGCACACACTGAGACATCCCGCCGACATTTGCAACACTGAAAGAGACCAAGCAGATGAAAAGTAAAGTAAAATGAGAATGGAGGTGAAATGGAGGGACAGGAAATTCGGGGGATGTAATAATCATATCCAGCATTCGCCTGGCGATCCGGGGAAGCCCCCGAACAAAACTCATGGATCAGGAAGGTCGGCCCGGGAATCAAACCATGACCACCCGAATGCGGGCCACAGACGTTACCGCCTGAGCCATCCCGCTCGGTATGATAAACGAATTATACATATATCTTGAATTTTCTAGGAATAACCTTTGAATTTCCCTTTATACTGGATGGCTTTTGCATACTTGGTAAACCGTAATAGGTAGACAAAGTCTGAGTGAACAAATATGTAGGTCTCGAGTACAATTTATGTAATTTTCGCTTATGTGGAGTTAACCTATTCCTTGTTTCTGGTTTGAATTTTCAAATATTTATACATTTCGAAAGTTATTCGTTTTCTTTCTCGTGGTCATGCCAAGAGCATAAAATTTCAAAGCCATCATATAGCAAGAGCCTCCTTAATAAAATCTGTCCTTCTGTATCGTACAACGAAATGTGCCAATATGAGCTAAACGTTTATCTGGATTAACAAGAAGTAGCTGAAATAATAGGCTTTTGTAAAAATAGCAACTCCAGGTATACCAGCAAGTAGGAATAAATTGTAAACATCATGTTAACCGAGCAAGATAGCTCAGGCTGTTGCGTCTGCGGCTAGCATTCGGGAGGACTGGGTTCCATTCCCACGGCCGATCTTACTGACCTATGGGTTTTTTTCGGGGGTTTCCCCGGCTCACTAGCGAATGCTGGGAAGGCTTATTGACTCCCCTGAGTTTCTCTTCCCTCATTCCGTCTCATTTCACGTTACAGGTGGTTCCGGACGACTGCGGACAGATGGCGCAGATGGCTTGCGTGTTCGAACTTCTTCTATGCCCCGTCAAATGGAGGCCGCTCGAGTCTCCGTTGCTGGGGGGGGGCTTAAGAGTCACCCTCCGGTGGTTTGGTAGGGCTACCTTTAGCGCTCTCTGGCTGGGTGGTCAAGCCTGTAACTGTTAAGGAACTCTGCGAGTCTCATAGCCTGTCCTGCAGCCCATACGTCAACTGCGGTTCCTTCATGAAATATGTTCTTCCCAGGAGTGCATGCACAAAAGATCTCTATGTGGGTCGACGTGCTAGGTGTCCCCTTAGTTGTGTAATCCTAATCCTAAACATGTTATATGCAGATGTTGCAGCAATAATACAGAATAAGCTAAGTCAAATTGGAAAAAAAATATAAGTTGAATATATCTACAAACAAAACGAAAGTTTTGGCCCATCGGGGTAAATAACTGTGCGTTCAAAAATAATATTAGAAAATGAAACACTGGGACAAGTAATTTATTTTGCTTTACTGGAATGTAATATAAGCTACATAATAGACAGAGATGTTAAAAATAAATTGAATAAATGCCTTCAATTTGTGGAACTATAAATATAACTCCTCAAAATAAAATCCGAAAAATTACAAAATTAAAATGTTATGCGTAATAGCTGTACCGGTGTTAATACTCGGATTGAAACTTTAATAACATATGAAACAGATAAAAGTAGCGGAAGTGAAATTCTTCCGTAGAGTGAAAGGATGCACAAGAATGGATTTGATATTAAATGAAACTATACGAGAGGAATTAACTATATCTAACTTAAATGAAAAAATATAGAGTATAAAGAAGGTTAGACAGCCCATCTATCTCGAATTACTACTGAAAGACTCCCATTCTTGGTGAATAGCTATCGGCCTCGAGGTAGAAGAGATTTGGATGTCCGGGGAAGAGATTACACTAGTCTGCATTTTCAAACTTTTTGTCAGATGATTTCTTAAAAGTAGGTATTCTTGAATCAAGTTTTTATGCTGATTCTAGAAATAACTTTTTACACAAAATAAGTAATGTTTTGACAGTTTTACTAATGAGCGTAGAAAAGTATTCAAATACCATTTCATACAAGGTAAGTTTTTATTCAAGAAACATTTTAAGAATACTCTCAAGAAATCCCCTAATTAATTTCATGACTAAATCTTAACAAAACAAGAAGCCAAAGTGTTTCATTTATTTTTTTTCAAACTTTCTCTTCTTTGACTTCCTTGCAGATCCTTGAAGATGACTGTCCCTCCTCAACATCCAACAATAGTCGGCCATCATAGTTTCATTCCATCTCCCCTGGTACCTCCTCTCCATTTCCTTAATCTCTTGGTGAAAACGTTCACCCTGCTCTTCACTATAATGTCCCAGATTTTCTAGAAAGTAGATATGTGAATACAGAAAATGAACCTTTACACTCACGTTACAACCCATCTTCTTGAAATTGTTCCGACAATGGCCTTGTAATTACGATCTTTGTTATTGCCTAAGAAGTTTTCAGTAACTGATCGGAATGCGGTCCATGCTTCTATTTCTCTCTCACTCAATGTCTTCTCAAAATCTTCATTCTTCAACAATTTCTTTATTTGAGGACCAACAAAAATTCCAGCCTTTAATTTGGCTTGTGTAATGAAAGGAAATTTCTCGGAAAGATACTTGAAGCAGGGTCCATCCTGTGGTAGAGCCCTTACCAATTGCTTCATCAAGCCCAAGTTTATGTGTAGTGGCGGAAGCAATATCTTTATATCTCTATATTTTTGAAGTGAAATTGTGAAAAAGCTGTACGCGATAGAAAAAACTAAAAGCAGTTCTGAAATCAGCATAAAAATGAGTCAGAATCACTTACTAGTTATCAGTCATCCGATAGCATGTAGATTAGTGTTATCATAGAACTGTGAAATTGGAACAGGCAGGGGTGCCCAATTCTTGCAAGAATGATGGTAATGATTAAGGATAATTTGTAGACGAGAGAGTAGATAAATGCATATGAATATAACATGTATTTTTTATGCAAAGAAAAATGTCTTAGGTGCAGTTTTCAAAATTATGGATCCGAATTTCAATTTTCGTTCCTAAGATATCTGACTTATAAAAGTAACACATGATTTGAAAATAAAATATGAATTATTTTAGAAAACAACTGCATAATATATACTTCTTAGTTTTCACGCTTTTTAATGCATAAAAATTATCTCTATGGTCATGTACATGAAAATGTCCAGCGACTTAATACTCCCTGGTGAAATGCTCAAAGTAATTGGCAAATTCCGCACAGCAAGGAGCAGTTTGACTGATAAGTAGAGAAACAGTAAAAACAGCAAATAGGAGAAACTACCTTTTTATACAGCTGGCACTAAAGTAGAGGCTTTAACACGAGTCACTCATACTAGAACTTGAAGGTTATAACACTCGGTGGAATATAATTTTTTAAAAAAAACTTTGTTTTCACCCTTGTTTCTTACGATGGAAATTATATATTAAGGGGAGGCCTTGTATCGATTAATGCAATGACAGGTTTTTTTAAATCGATTCGTAGAACCAGAAGAAATTTTGCAAGCAGCGGAGAGGATAACGGAATTATCAATGAAGTCGAGGAAACAGTACGACATTGTATACAACAGATTTCTTCAATGGTGCAAGGTAAAAAACGTTATATAATGTTTTCCTTTCTCTTTGCCACAATCTTCTGTATATTATAGAATGTAATGATTGTGTAAGTGATTCAGTTGAAAGCACTGATGGTATGAAGATTAAATAACAACGAAGGCCAAACAACAACAGACTGGGACACACTATTGCGGATGTCCGAATGTATACTCTTATTTACGCACAAATTCCAACTGGATACTCTATACACCAGAGGTGGCAAAAACGTGACTCGCGAGTTATTTTGACTCGCAGGCGCCGTTCCCTCTCTGTAACCGTCGTTTGTTTTTCACATACTGCTGAGTGATGCAGTACGTGTTGCATATTTGGTGACTCGCCACCCTTGGTCTATAATTTAATATTCCTGGCTGTCTAAAATGCAGCATATGACAACATACTTAAAAGCAATTTTATTTTGCTCTTTGGATTGCTACACTCGGCTTTAGCCTTGTTTCGCAAACATTCTTGCTCGCAAAATAAAACCCATTTAAACACTTGTAACATAAAAGCTACTAAGTGTAGAGACATTAATTTAGGCTTCAAAAGTACACTTCTAAAGTCGCTGGCACCTTAATAATTTTAGTGACTGCACTATTATACACCCATTCCTCTTAAAAACAGTAAACGTACTGTATAAAAATGTATATTTAAGAATTTTCTTCAATTTTTACTTTCTCTACTACGTATAGTAAGTAGGGGAAGTATTGCATTCAACCCAAGAATCCGATAACGAGATTTCACCGGAAATACATGTTTTGAGGGCCCCTGAATTCAAACAAAGCATTTTAGAAGGTCCGTAAGTGTGTGTGTGTGTATGGATATGTGTCTTAGTGTCTGTGAATAGCATAACTCAAAAACAAAAATTCCGATAAATATCAAACTTGGTATTTAGGTTCAGTATCTTTAAAGAAACGACACCAAGATTCTCAGGAAAATCCCTCATCCCCAGACTGCCCTCTTTACACGGAATATTTTTCCAAAACTTTGATTTTCTCAAAAATGGCTCAAATAATTTTGTAAATTATCACATATTTAAGATATTTTCATAACAAATGAAATGTATGTTCTGAATTTTCTGGGAATGTCCCCAAAAGTCCTCTTCACTCTGAATGACTTTTGCATAACTGGTAAACCATAAGAGATAAACAAAATTGTTCTAACAAAAAATGTACAGCTCGTTAAAACACACAATTTATGTCACATACAATTTTATTTTTTGTGGGGTGAACCATTTCCCAGATATACCTTGTTATTTGTTTGAATTTTCCAATACTTATACTTTTTCTCAAATGGGAATTCGTTATTCGTTTTCTTTTTTATGTACTGGACATACAAAGATAACATAATGCTGCTCAACATAGCAACCAGCTCTTTGACTATTCCCCTTGCACCTACAAGAAATTTAGCAATAAGATAGTGTCTATAAATGTTTATTTCGATTAACATGAAGTAGTCGGAGAATAAGTGTCAGTAAAAATAGTTTGTACAAGAATATAGAAAGTCATGTGGGTGTAACACATCAGATTTTTACATATTACTCACCTTAAATTCTGTGAAATTTATTATGTATTCCATTCTTTAATTTATGAAAAGATGATAACAGCTCAGCTCTTACGAAGTCGATATTCTGCTAAATGTTCGCAGTGAACGAAATTGGTCAGATTTTTGTTTACCTTGTGTGTGTGTATGTGTGTGTGTGAAAGAGAGAGAGAGAGAGAGAGGGAGTGGAAGTGAGAGAAAGAGAAAGAGTGAGAGCGACTTCTTGTCCACATGAAATTAAAAATAAGCATATTCGCTTCTTATCTTCATACTTTATTTGTTCATTTCGTGAACTTCTGTTAATGTCTGATAACCTTCCTTTTTTCATAAAAAACCATTTTCGTAGCCTTCAATCAGTTAACAGCAGTTAATTCCTTGCATAACTTTTCTTCTAATTACCCTTATTTTCACATGTATTCTACAAGCTCTTCATATATAAATTTATTTTTTACTTTCTCTACTGCGTATACTAAGTAGGGGAAGTATTGCATTCACCCAAAAGTTCGATGTCGATATTTCACCAGAAATACAAGTTTTGAGGCCACCTGAATAAAAAAAGGTCCATGCGTGTGTATGTGTATGTGTCTGTCCGTCTTTGTGTGTGTCGGTGGAAAGCATAACTCAAAAACGAAAAGTCGGTTGAATTCCAAACTTCACGTTTGAGTTTATTATCTTCCAAAGATACGACACAAAATTTTCAAGAAGATCCCCAACTCAACCTCCCTTTACAAGGAAAATATTTCGAAAATATTGATTTTATAAAAAATGGCTCTAACGATTTTGATTAAAATATTGTATATTGAAAGATACTTGCACGAAAAATAAAATGTACATCTTGAATTTTCTGGAATAGCCTGTGAAGTCCTCTTCAACCGGAGGGAATTTTGTATAATCTTGTATAAGTTGTAAACGCAAAGCGATAGGCAAAAACGTAACACACAATTTGCTTAACTAAGTACTTCTGTGGTATAATCTGTTTTTGGGATAGCCGTTATTAAAGGTTCGAAATGTTCATTTCCTGATCATCTCTTAAAGTCCTCTCAACATTCAGTTGTTTCTCGCAATTGCATGGAAACGGTAAGGAATTTTAAGGCCAGCATATAGCATTCATTCTTAAACATTTGAGATAGAGGGTAAAGAAAGTCATGTGAATGTATCAAATTAGAATTTTACTTTCTGTAGTACGTATAAGTAGGGGAAGTATTGCACTCCACCCAAAAATTCGATATCGATATTTCACCGGAAATACATGATTTGAGGCGCCCTAAATCCAAATAAAGCATTTTTGGAAACATGTCCGTATGTGTGTGTGTGTGTGTGTGTGTCTGTCTGTCTATCTGTGTCCATCTGTCTGTCTGTAAACAGCATAACTCCAAACTTGGTATTTGAGTTTAGATCTTCCAGAGATGCGACACGAAGATTTTCATGAAAATCCCCCACCCCAATTACCCTTTACATGGAAACTTTTCCAAAATGTTGATTTTCCCAAAAATGGCTCTAACGATTTAGATTAAAATATCACATTTTTAATGCAACTGCAATGTATATCTTGAATTTTCTGCGAAGGTCCCAAAAAGTCCTCTTCATTCTGAATGACTTACTTTCGCATAACTGGTGAACCGTAAGAGATACACAAAAGTTTACTACACAAAAAATGTAGATCTCGTTAAAACACACAATTTATGACATATACTATTTTTTTGACGAATGAACCATTTCGAGAGATATTCCTTGTTATTTGTTTTAATTTTTGAATACTTATACTTTTTCTTAAATGGAAATTCGTTATTAGTTTTTTTTTATTTTCTCTACTACGCATAGTAAGTACCCAAAAATTCGATACCGAGATTTCACCGGAAACACGTGCTTTGAGGCCCCCTGAACCCAAAAAAAAAACCATTTTAAGAAACATGTCCGTGTGTGTGTCTATGTGTGTTTGTGAACAGCATAACTCAGAAACGAACAGTCGGATAAACACCAAACTTAGTATTTAGGTTCAGTATCTTTCAGAGATGCGACATGTAGGATTTCAAGAAAATCGCCCTAATCCAGATTACCCTTTACATGGAACATTTTTCGAACATTTTAATTTTCTCAAACACGCACTATCGATTTCGATTAAAATATCATATGTTTAAGATATTTTCATGACAAATGAAATGTATATCTAGAATTTTCTGGGAATGTCTCCAAAAGGGTTCTTCATTGTGAACGACTTTTGCATAACTGGTAAACCATAAGAGATAGAAAAAATTTTACTACACAAAAAATGTAGAATGCGTTAAAATACACAATTTATGTCATATACATTTTTTGTTGTTGAGTGAACCATTTTCGAGATATTGCTTGTCATTCCCTTAAATTTTTCAATACTTATTTTCTAAAATGGGAATTCGTTATTCATTTTTACTTTCTCTACTACGTATAGTAAGTAGGGGAAGTATTGTATTCCACCCAAAAATTCGATACCGAGATTTCACCAGAAACACATGTTTTGAGACCCCCTGAATCCAGAAAAAGCATTTTTGGAAACACGTCCGTGTGTGTGTCTGTGTGTGTGTCTTTGTATCTGCGAACAGCATAACTCAGAAACGAACAGTTGGATAAACACCAAATTTGGTATTTAGATTCAGTATCTTCCAGAGATGCGACACGAAGGTTTTCAAGAAAATTCCCCCACACCAGACTACCCATTACATGGAAAAAGTTTCGAAAATTCTAATTTTCTTAAAAGTGGCTCTAACGATTTTGATTAAAATATCATGTTTAAGATATTTTTATGACTAATTAAATGTATATCTCGAATTTTCTGGGAATGTCTCCAAAAGTTTTCTTCATTGTGAACGACTTTTGCATAACTGGTAAACCATAAGAGATAAACAAATTTTTACTACACAAAAAATGTAGATCACGTTAAAATACACAATTTATGTCATATACATTTTTTTGCTGAGTGAACCATTTTCGAGATATTGCTTGTTATTCCCTTACATTTTCCAATTCTTGTACTTTTTCTCAAATTCGTTACTCACTGTTTATTTGTCCTGGTAATGCAAAGAGAATGGAATACTCCACCTAGCATTCTCAAATTCGTTATTCATTTTTTTTCTGTTAATGCAAAGAGAATGGAATACTCCACCTAGCAACCAGCTCTTAAAATATTTGACTATAGCTTAAAGCCTACTTATTCCCATTGCATCTACAAGAAAATTAGCAATAAGATTAACATCTCGATATCCCGATTAACATGAAGCATATGGGGAATAAGCATTTGTAAAAATAGTTTGTACAAGAGTAGAAAAAGTCATTTGAGTGTAACATATCAGATTTTTTTGTCATGGACATGTAAAGAGAATGGAATGCTCCACATAGCAACCAGCTCTTAAAAGATTTAACTATCGTTTAAATCCTATCATAATTCCCTTGCACCTACAAGCAAATTAGCAATAAGATAATTTTGCAAATGTTTTGTCGATTAACATGAAGTATATATAGAATAAGCGTTTGTAAGAATAGTTTGTACAAGAGTAGAGAAAGTCATGCGAGTGCAACATATCAGATTTTTAGAAGCAGATCCATGTGTGTGTGTGTGTGTGTGAAAGACATAATTAAAAAATACAAGTCGGATAAATACCAAACCCAGTATTTGGGTTCGGTAAGTTCCAAAGATGCGACCCGAGATTTTCAAGAAAATTCCCCCATACCAAATTACCCTTTACATGGATCATTTTTCGAATTTTTGTTTTGCAAAAAAATGATAACCATTTTGGTTAAATTAGCATCTATTAAATATATTTACATTACAAATAAATGTATATCTTGGATTTTCAGGGAATAGCACAAATGTGGTGGTCTTCATTTGGATTTTTTTATAATCTTTTACAACCGGCAAACGTTAAGCGCTAGACGAAAACGTACTACACAATATATGTAGATCTCTTTAAAATATACAGTTATATCCAATAATGTTTTATGGCATTAGGCATTTTCGAGATATTCGATATTAATTGTTCGAATTGTTCAATACTATATCATTCTTTTCATGTCCTTTCAATATTCAGTTGTTTCTCGCGATTGCACGCAAACAGCTTGGAATTTCAAGGTCAGCATAATTTTAAGCTCCAGTTGTAAAACATTTGACTATCCCTATTCCCTTTATATATACACTATGTGATCAAAAGTATCCGGACACACCCACAAACATACGTTTTTCATCTTAGGTGCTTGTGCTGCCACGTACTGCCTGGTACTCATTATCCGCGACCTCAGTAGTCATTAGACATCGTGAAACAGCAGAATGGGACGCTCCGTGGAACTCACGGACTTCGAACGTGGGCAGGTGATTGGGTGTTACTTGTGTCAGAAGTCTGTACGCGAGATTTCCACACTCCTAAACATCCCTAGGTCTACTGTTTCTGACGTGATAGTGAAGTGGAAATGTGAAGGGGCATGTACAACACAAAAGCGTAATGACCGACCTCGTCTGTTGACTGACAGAGACTGCCGACATTTGAAGAGGGTCGTAAAGAGTAATAGGTAGACATCTATCCAGACCATCACACAGGAATTCCAAACTGCGTCAGGATCCACTCCAAGTACTATGACAGGCGTGAGAAACCTTGGATCCCATGGTCGAGCAACTGCTCATAAGCCACACATCACGCAGGAAAATGCCAAACGACGCCTCGCTTGGTGTAAGGAGCGTCAACATTACACGATTGAACAGTGGTAAAACGTTGTGTGGAGTGACGAATCACGGTACACAATGTGGCAATCCGATGGCAGGATGTGGGTATGGCGAATGCCCGGTGAACGTCATCTGCCAGCGTGTGTAGTGCCAACAGTGAAATTCGGAGGTGGTGTGGTCGTGTTTTTCCTGGAGGGGGCTTGCACCCCTTGTTGTTTTGCGTGGTACGATCACAGCGCAGACCTAAATTGATATTTTAAGCACCTTCTTGCTTCCCACTGTTGAAGAGCAATTCGGGAATGGCGATTGCATCTTTCAACGTGATCGAGCACCTGTTCATACTGCACGGGCTGTGGCGGAATGGTTACACGACAATAACATCCCTGTACTGGACTGGCCTGCACAGAGTCCTGACTTGAATCCTATAGAACACATTTGGGATGTTTTGGAACGCCGACTTCGTGCCAGGCCTCACCACCTACATCGATACCTCTCCTCAGTTCCGCACTGCCATTCCCCAAGAAACCTTCCATTACCTGATTGGAAGTATGCCTGCGAGAATGAACGCTGTCATCAAGACTAAGGGTGGGCCAACACCATATTGACTTTCAGCATTACCGATGGAGGGCGCCACGAACTTGTACGTCATCTTCAGCCAGGTGTCCGGATAATTTTGATCACGTAGTGTGCACGTAGTGTATATATACATATATAACTAAATGTGTAATTAGGTATTTTCTGAAAGGTCTGTCTCGATTAAAATGAAATAGATGGGGAAAATGAACTTTTATAAGGATCATTTGTATATCCACTAATAAGCGATAGACGGTAGAGAAAATCATGTGAATGTAACACATCACATTCTTTCATCTAGTTCCTATTAATTATTATAAGTTTACGTCCCAGAAATGTTCCAATTAGATAATACAGCAATAAGATTCATTTGGTATATTTATTTTATGTGTTACACTAAATGTTATGACAAATTACGTAAAATGATGAATTCTAGCTTTTCCCTGAAGTAAGTTGCCTTAGCTCTCAAGATTTAGCAGTTATGTAGTATTCAGCATGGAAGAAGAGGCTTACAAAGGATATTTGCAAACCTTTTATCTAATATCTCAAACACACTTACTTATAAACCATTATAATCATAGGAAGTAACAAAATGATTAAGATTTTTCCATGCAAACAATTGCTGGAAAAGAAGGAAATTTTCTGAAAATGTTTACCTGTAAGTTTCATGATATAAAGATGAAAGCTGGCATTTCTACTACCTTATGTGTTTGAATATATCTGATACTGTTTACAGCAAGTCCGAAAGGGGTACACATGGATGCATATATTTATAGACCCTTTTCAAAAATGCTCTATTTTGGACTAAAAGATGAAAACTTAATACCGAAAATTTTAGTCTAATACACTGTAAACTACACATTACTTTTTGATAAGTTATAGAGATATACCGAACGAGACGGCTCCGTAATAACGTGTGAGACTCGCATCCGCGAGGTCCTGAATTCGATTCACATTAGACCCACCACTCTGAACTTGGGTTTTTTTCGCTGTTTTCCTAGTTCGGTAAGCGAATGATTAGGTGTTTTTGCAATGTCGTGAAATTTCTTGTCCCTGTTTCTTGTCATTTCATTTTCTTATCATGTCTAAGGGTCCGAGGTTCAGGCGTGTGGACGGTGCGGCGAGGCGCGTGGCGGTGGAATTTGCCTTTAGTAATTGTCTTTCCTGGCTTCCGATGTGTGATGAACCCCAAGCGAGGCCTGTTCTTTGGAAGCGAGGCTCGGTGGGTTGTCCCGCTGGGGTCGGGATGTTATACCTAGGAGCGTTAGGTACCCCACCGGCGCCCGAGATGTCGACCCGAATCTGGTCGCCCCCTGTGTCCTTGATTTCATCCCTTTCTGCCAGAGGTGCAATTGACCTCTTAAGTACTTCCGTGCCGAAATTATCCTCCGCACCTAATCTACCATCTAAGTTATAGAGATATAGTGGAATATGTGAATAATAATGTGTAGTAAATTTGGAAGAGGCATACTATGGGAATCTCAGCCTAAACTTCAGCTATTTAGAAGCAGATAATTTATTAACCTTCTGCATCTTAATTTTTGCCTTTCTTATATTCTTTACAGGTGACAAGGGTTGTATTCCCTTGTATTCGCTTAATTTATAACTAGATTTTTAAGAGTATGACTACAACAAAGCTTCTGTTTTCATTCTCAGCAAGGAAGGACATTCAGCTGCCTAGCTTTCAGCTTTCAGAAAGGTTTTCCCAGGAGAAAAACTCTGAACATTAAAGAGAACACCCTCCAAATGGTACGATATCCGCACTTACGTTAAGTTGCTTCCACGTATTTACATACTGATTGGATACATCTCCTGCATTTTTCCAGAGCTTTAGTATTTTCACGTTTCTTAACTTTCCTAAAGCAGACTGTTATTTTTTGCAACATTGTACGCAGATTTTCTGTCCCTGATCTTAAACATAATTTTGAGTGGGGATGACTGGAAGACTCTTTCTAAAAGATATAAAAAGAAACATCCTTATTTTAATAACCAAATTCAACTTACATAATATAACATTTATCTCCAGTCTTCTTCTCCCAGGCTAACGAACAGTTTAAAATTGTTCTCACGTCAATCAGTGTTATCAAGTTTATGCTTTCCGCTGATAAAGAAAAGGAAACAGTGGCAGTTCAAGGGGTGAGCGGAACTATGAAAAGTAAACGCTTGCATCTCAGCAGCACACCGAATCCTGAAATAACTATTATATATTTCATAAATACTTGGAAAGTATGCGGAGCAAAGAGAACTAAGTCGTTAGAGCGACCTTGCCAATGAATAGATTTTTTAAATTTGTAAATATTCGTTATATCGTTAATTCTTCATAACAACCTGAAAATTAAAAATCATTTACTAGTAATTTACATTCCTTATAACTTTTTACATAGCTATCAGCAGCTAACTCAAAAAAAACCTGATGTGATACATTCGCATGCCTTTCTTTGCCTTCTGTTGTTTATTTTTATATGGATTTTGCAAACTATTCCTACAAATCCTATTTCTCAATCTACTTCATATTAATCTAGAAAAACGTTTTCAAAAATAGTTTCATTACACATTTCATACTAGGCAAAAGCGAGATAGAAGAAAGGCAAGCGACAGCCAACTGTTTAAAAACGGGTCGGTAAATGGTGGCATTGATTTGCCATACTCTTTCCATAACATGACCATAAGCAGTTGAATGGTGAAAACACTTCAGAACATCTCATACATGTAACATTCACGTGACTTTCTCTACTCTCTATCGCGTATTGGTGGCTATTCAAATTATTTTTACGAAAGTTTATTTTCCTATCTAATTCATTTTAATCGACATAAACTTTTCCAGAAATAGCTGCATTACACACTTCGTTATAGATACAAAGAGAATGGTCAAATTTCAAATGGTCAAAACTAGACGCTATATGCTGGCCTTAAAATTCCATACTCTTTCCATGACCTCGCGAGAAACAACTGAAAATCGACTGTACTTTGAAAGAATGGCTTAGTATTGAACAATTCGAATCATTAATAACGGCTATCTCGGAAATGGCAGATACCAAATAAAGAGTTATTTGAAATAAATTGTGTGTTTTAAATAGATCTACATTTTTTGTGGGACGTCTTCCTGTATCTCTCAACTTTTATGCAAGATTATATCAATTTGCTTCCGAATGAAGAAGACTCCACAAGTTATTCCCAGAAATTTAAAGACATGCATTTTCATGCAAATATCCTTAATTTATAGTATTTTAATCAAAATCAATACAGCAATTTTTCAGAAAATCAAATATTTTAAAATATGTTCCATGTAAAGGGTAGTTTGGACTTTCTTGAGAATCTTTGTACTCATCTTTGGAAGGTACTGAACTTAAATAGCAATTTTGGTATTTATCCGAGATTTCGTTTTCAAGTTATGCTGTTTGCGGAAATACACACAGAGAGGCATGTTTCTAAAAATGCTTTTTTGGATTAAAGAGGTCTCAAAACATGTATTACTGGTGAAATCTTGACCTTCTCTACCTACTATTTGCGTGGTAGAGAAAATAAAAATGACGAAATTATTGAAAAATGCAAACCAAGAACAACGGATATCTCGGAAATGACCGATGCCACAAAAAAATATATTTGAAATAAATTGTGTATTCTGTGTGGTCTATCTCTATATAAATTTATACAAAATTCTTCCTAAATTAAGAGGACTTCACAGACTACTCCCAGAAATTTCGAAGATATACATTTTATTTGTCATGAAAATATCTTAAATGTATGTTATTTCACTCAAAATCATTAGAGCTATTTTTCAGAAAATAAAACACAAAGAAGCATTTTCATATAAAAGTAGATTGGGGTGCGATTATTTTTGTGTAAATCTTAATGGCGCAACCTTTTAGGGTACTATTTCTCCAAATACCAAATTATGTATGTATGTGTGTGCAAGTATATGTAAGAAAAACACGCATATGGATTGTTACATATTTACAGTGAAATCTAGACAGCGTTTTTGGGTGGAATGCAATACTTCCTCTACGCACTAGGTACGTGGTAGAGTAAGCAAATATGGATTTTCTGTCATCGTTCTGTTAATATTGATAAATCTTTGCAAGTAATACTCTCAACTAGATAATATTACGGTAGTGTACAACTTTTTGCTGGGGAATGGCAGAAATGACAAAACAGTCAAATGCTTAAAAATCAGCTCGATATATGCTAGTCCTGATATTATAAGTTCTTTATTTAAGCTTAGAGGTGAAGAAAGAAAAACGAATATGCACTTCAGATTTCAATTTATCTGCTTGTAAGTTTTCTAACCCAGAATTGTTTAGTTTGCCTCCTGTTTGAGATGAGAAAGCTTCTCTTTCTCTGCCCTATTCTCCTAAGAGTCTGCAAATTTTAATATAAAATTCTGATGTGTTACACTCACATGACTTTCTCTACTCTTGTACAAACTATTTATACAAATGCTTATTCTCCATCTACTTCATGTTAATCGAGATAAACATTTGCAGATTCTATCTTATTGCTAATTTTCTTGTAGATGTAAGGGGAATATATATTTACAAGGGCAATATAGAAATACAGTAGCCTTTAAGCACATACATATCTCTTAATAGCTGGTTGCTAGGTGCAGCACTATTCCCTTTCCCACAGATTAATACTCTTTGCATATACAAGACAAAAATATGAATAACGAATTCCCATTTGAGAAAAGTACTGAAAAATTTGAGGGAATAACAACCAATATCTCGAAAATGGATCACTTAACAAAAAAAATGCATATGATATAAATTGTGTGCTTTAATGCGATCTACATTTTTTGTGTAGTAAAACCTTGTCCATCTCTTATGGTTTACCAGTTATGCAAAAGTCGTTCACAATGAAGAATACGTTTGGAGACATTTCCAGAAAATTCAAGATATACATTTTATTTGTCATGAAAATATCTTAAACATATGATATTTTAATCAAAATCGTTAGAGCCGTTTTTGAGAAAATTAAAATTTTCGAAAGATCTTCCATGCAAAGGTTAATCTGGGGTGGGGGGATTTTCTTGAAAACCTTCGTGTCGCATCTCTGGAAGATACTGAACCTAAATACCAAGTTTGGTGTTTATCCGACTGTTCGTTTGTGAGTTATGCTGTTCACAGGCAGACACAGACACACACACACACACACACACACACACACACACACACACACACACACACAGACACACACACGGACATGTTTCCAAAAATGCTTTTTTTGGATTCAGGGTGTCTCAAAACATGTATTTTCGGTGAAATCTCGGTATCGAATTTTTGGGTGGAATACAATACTTCCCCTACTTACTGTACGTAGTAGAGAAAGTAAAAATGAATACTGGATTGTTTCACAGTAAAACACAAACCTAACATACAACGTACCAAAACGTTAATGTTTGCTGATGATACTAAATTGTACAAAAATATTAATAGAGTTTGCCATTACTTAGAACTTCAACGTGAATTAGACTCTCTATATACACGGAGCGTAACGAATAAATTGTCATTTAGTATTAGTAAATGTGCAAAATGTACTTCGCCAGGAACAAAAACAACCCTTAAACTATGTTTATAATATTAATATGGCATCATTTGCTGAAGTGGTTGCAAATAAAGACTTAGATGCACCTACATTTTTAAAAGATCTCAGATTCAACTGACACCTTAAATTAATCGTTACAAAATCGTTTAAATGTCTTAGCTTCATTATTCTAAATTTATGTGTATTTAAATAAGAAACATAAATTTGGCTTTGCAGCTTCTTCGTTACACAAAATTTTAAATATGCATCTCTCATTTGTAACCCCAAGAACATAATATACGCCAATTTAATATAAAAAGTACAATAAACGTTTTAAAATATTTATTGTAATACAGAAATAGGTTTTACTTACGTGCATTAATCACAAAACCCCTTTAGAAGTATTTACATTCAGAGGTTTAAATTTCGGAAGAGAGATTATGGAATTAACATTTGTCTGTAAAGATCTGCATTCGATTATTGATGGCATGCACATTATTACAAACATATCCTTCTAATAGCAAGTAAAATAAGTAGATTCAGAAATATTATTTTTTTCGCTCCCATGGCAAATAAAGAAATCTATCAAATTCGCCATTAAACAGAATTATATATTTATATAACTAAGACCATTATTTTGATCTATATATTTTCAACATATATGAAATTCAGTTAAAGCTTCTGTATCAGTAATTACTTTTTAGTAGATTAAGATAAATATTGAATTTAGAAGTAATTTCATAATAAAAACTCTGATGTGATACATTCACATGACTTTCTCTATCCTCTATCGTTTATTAGTGGGTATTCAAATTATTCTAACTGAACTTATTTTTCTATCTACTACATTTTAATTCAAATAAACCGTTACAGAAATAGCTACATTACACATTTTGTTATAGATACAAAGCGAACAGACATAGTAAAACGTTCAAGAACGTTATACTGTTTCCATACAATCGCGAGAAATAACTCAACGTTGAAAGTACTTGACCAAGAAATGAACAATTAGAACCATTAATAACGAATATCTCAGAAACGGCTTATGCTACAAAAAGCGTCTTTAAATAAATTGTGTTTTAAAGAGACCTACATGTTTTGTCTAATACGTTTTCATCTATCGCTTAACGTTTACCAGTTATATAAGATTATGCAAAATGTCTTCTGACTGAAGAGGACTTAATAGGCTATTCCCCAAAAATTCAAAACATATATTTGATTTGCCATGTAAACATCTTTAATGTGTGGCATTTTAATAAAAATCGCTAGAACCGTTTTTAGAAAATCAAACATTTCGAAAAATGTTCCAAGGGTAGTTTGGGGTGGGGAGATTTTCTTGAAAATCTTCGTGTTGCATCTCTGGAATGTAATGAACCTAAACACCAAGTTTGGTATTTATTCGTCTTTTCGTTTTTGAGTTATGCTGTTCAAGTCACACAGACACACACACACGGACCTTTCTCTAAATTTTTTACTCAGGGGACCTCAAAACATGTATTTCAGTTGAAATCTCTATATGAATTAATTTTTGGGTGGAATGCAATTACTTCTCCTACTTACTATACATATTAGAGAAAGTAATAAAGAGAACTTCACTGATATTTAGAGAAAATTAAACATGCTCGTGTATTCTGTCAAAATATCAGAGACGATGTTTCAGTCAAAATCATAAGGTACCTTCGAGAGGATCAAAATCAGCCCATTTATTTTGGTGTAATGGATATTTTGAATAGGGGGGGTTGTCAAAACTTTTCGCCTTGAGCACTTAAAATATATGCCACTCTTAGGTGTCCTATATTTCCCTGCTATAGTAGAAGGGAAGCCCTTCTGACCCTGCCCTCTTATGTGAGTATACACATAAGTTACACTAAGTTTTAAAGACAAAAATGCATGCATAGTGTTAAATTTAAATGTCAATTATTTTGTGGCGGTAATATGTTGCAGCGTTGTTATGTTTATAATTATAAACATTTTGTTTTATAAACATAATCCCAATAATCCTACATTTTTAGGAAGCTCGGGCTACTGCCCGAAAATTCAAGATATACATTTTATTTTCATCTAAATACCTTTAATATATGTCATTTCAACCAAAACCGTTAGAGCCATATTTTACAAAAATCAAGCATTTCTATAAATATTCCATGTAAAGGGTAGATGGGGTGGAGACATTTTTTTTAAAAATCGTTTTACCGCATCTTTGGAAGATATTAAATCTAAACACCAAGTTTGGTATTTATCCGACTTTTGGTTTTCAAATACACAGACACTCACACACGGACCTTTTTCTAAAAATCTGATGTGTATCGCCCACATGACATTCTCTACTCTTGTACAAACTATTTTTAGAAACGCTTATTCTCTATCTACTTCATGTTAATCGAGATAAACATTTGCAGAAACAACCAGTGAATAGACATATAAGTTACAGTATGTTTTAAATACATAATTGCATGCATAGTGTTAAATTTAATGTTAATTATTTTGTGACATTAATATGTGGCAACGTTGTAATATTTATAATTATAAACATTTTGGAAAATAATCCTACATTTTTAGGAAGTTCTTCACATAAGCTACTTTTATTTTGTACCAATTTCAATCAAATTTTAAACGATGGACGAATTTTAAACTCAGTGTGATTCTACAATAATCCTGAAATTGTAGACGGTTCTCCATATTAAACTACTCTCAATTTTGAAACTATTGAAACCAAGGAGCCTAAATACTATTATCAGTCAAAACAGCTACACATCAACTTAATATAAATTAAAACTCTATAGAGAAAGCTAGCTTATTTAAATTGCTTTCGACAGATCTACTCATTGAAGTAATACATTTATTAAATATTGCTTTTGTTTAGACGGGTTTTTAATTCCGCCAAATTCGGTTACTAATCTCCAACTTCGGTAATATTTTGGTATTCAAGCACTTTTACCAGTACTTCCAATCTAGAAGAGGCTTCCAGTTATAATATTGCCTCGTTTTCATACTACTGGTAGTGAACGAGACAGTCCTCTGGCTTTGGTGCCGTTACTATAGTTAAATCACCAAGTATACAAATTATATTAACCTTTAAAAGAAACTGTTCAAGTTTTCCACACACTACTAAATATAAAATACAGTACTTACATATTTATGGCAAATATCAGAAATAGTAGCAGACAGATAATGTTGAAATACAGCTATTCACAGACGCTATTCTAAGTGATACTAAACAGCGGAGTGACAAAAAACAACCAGCAGATCCGCGAACGACATTACGTCACAACTCGCCAGACGTACCTCCAACTAACTTCCGCGGCTTTCCTTGTTGGCCTTGATTAGTTCACATGCTTGCAACGGCTGATAGTGCATAACAAACAGCAAACTGTAAGCAATGCTTAAACATTTTGAGGTTAGGAGCATAGATGCAATATAACAACAGGAGCGCTGCATGAACATAATGAAGTCTGATTTTTATGAAACTGTTCTATTGCCAGTCAAATGAAATGTAGCTCACACCGCAAGTGTGTATGTACTGGAATACAATGAGAAGCTATTATACGCACGTACCTCCTTTCTGTACAACAAGTTTCGGATAGGATAGGACTAGAAGCGGAGGGGAATTGGTTCCTCGACCTATGCAGATGTTTTGTGCCTAGGCCCCTGACAGGGCGCCCCAATGAGGGAGGGATGAAGGGAGCGGAGACAGAGGGCGACGGACTAAGAAGCAATACAGGTAAAGGACAGGGTCCATACCATTTATAGATTTGAACTATAGATTGTGCTGGTAGCGCAACCGGCGCCCCTCCCCCTGTGGACTTACACTTCCCCTGATGGGTCCGGCACCCGGAGACCGTTCCCAGTCCGGAGGACGGTTTCCTTAGAGCATCCTTTTCCCCTGCCATACACATGCCGAGACCTCCCGCCGACACTTGCAACCCTGAAGGAGACCAAGCAGATGAAAGCTGAAGTGAAATGAGAATGGAGATGAAGTGGAGGGACAGGAAAATTCGAGGGATGTAATGATATTTGCCAGCATTCGCACGGGAATTGAACCCACGTCCTCCCGAATGTAGGCGACAGACGCAATCGCCTGAGCCCCCCGCTCGATTAAAGTCTTAAAAATGCTGAATGGAGAAAATGAAATGTTTGCACATACTGTAATTGTTTTTAAAAACTTGCACGACCCCTTGCTCTTATGCTCAACGAAGGCCTCCGGGGATTAGGGGGCTTAAGGGTGGGCCCTTACGGAGTTCGGATACTTTCTAACTCTCCCGGGATCACGGTAGAAGCAAAAAAGGGCCGTTGTGACCTACTTGTAGTGCTCAGCTTCGGTTGCGGGGACCCTCCGTTCGTCTGTACCTTTGCCTTTACCTTTTGTTCCTATCCTCAAAATTTTCATTTTGATACTGTCTTTCTACCCTACTATTTTCTGCACATTGTTTTAACCTACTTATCTACCTTGCACAATACACACAGACACAGAGAGAGAGAGAGAGAGAGAGAGAGAGAGATAGAGAGAGAGAGAGAGAGAGAACTCAAACTGTTCGTGTTCAAATAACAGCTCCTAAATAACGGTTTATTTTATTTTTAAAGAAAGCTGTAGTTCCAAATCCATTCCAAAAATACCTGCACATTCCGAAATAAGCAATGCAACACTCTAAAAGAAATTGAAACCCCAAAAGCCAAATCCCTTTGATCTACACTATAAAGTAAAATATGAGGGTAATTCAATAAGTAACCCCACACTGCTTTTAATTTTTTTGTAGGTTGGCTGTATCGGTTTATGCGCGCGCATGTCGACATGTTGTTCCTTTGTCTCAACTTGTGGAATGTTTAACCGTTATCACTCCAGTGAGTGTTACATAATAATCATGGCTGCACCCTCACCGTTTGCACCAAAGTAGAACAGCATGCGGTTAACCGTTTTTCGTCGTCTGAAATGTATCAGGAGCCCAAATCATCGAAGACTTGTTGCATAATATGGGGGTAATGTTTACCCCTGTGAAATGTGTACGAATGGATTGAAAATGTCAAAAATGGTTGGACAACTGTGAAGGACGAGGAAAGAGCAGGACGCCCATCCATATCCATTGGTGACGCCAACATTGAGCAAGTCCATATCCTGATTCAGATTGACTATCGATGAAGTGACAAACCATTTCTTTAGTGTCTTCAGGGGCCGTTGGTTCACCACAGACCAAGAAGTGAAGGAAGCGGTGCATACATGGCTTGCTGCTCACTGAAAAAAAATTCTGAGGGCATCAGAAAGCTTGTGCAACGATGGACCATGTGCGCTGAGTAGCAAGGCGACTAAGTTGAAAATGAGATATTTGTAAGTTTCTATTGTTAAAATAAATTTAAAAAATTATGTGCGGATATTTATGGACTTGCCCTCTTATAATCAAAATATCGAATGTTGTAATTTTATTTTCACAGTCCTTCTAAAATTTATTCATACAATAGCTTATTTTTCGGTTACCTGTTAATCATCATAAATATTGGCAGAGATGGTTTCAATGAATAAAGTACTCCTTTATTACTCCACCCTCCTCGTTGTTTCTAGGGTTAAGTAAACCAAATTCCAGCAATGGTATAAAATTTAGCCATTTCTTTGTTTAATAAGTTATCATACGAAGCTCACGTTTTACACATCAATGTTTTAAAGCTAGGATTAAGAATTGGTAAATCAATAACCCTCCTCTATAAATGTATTTTAATTTTTTTTTACAATACCTATCTATTGCCATATTGGTCACCATGACTGTACTAATTCAATAAATCAATGTAATTGATAAATAATATAGACAGTATAGAGCACAGGTGGGCAAAGCATGTGTTGCGATTCAGTGTAGTCGCAACGTAACGCGACTGAAAGCGCATACAGCCTGTGTCGGTGTTGACTACAGGAGAGAGGGGGCCGGAAGTAAACACTTCAGTGATGGAATTCGTGACGGCATTGTCGTTTTCCGGAAAACGGAAACTTTGCAAGGCCACCTCCCACTCCCCCTGCAGCACTATTCTCTCCCTGGCCGTCGTGTGCCGGTGAAGTGGTCCACGGAAGCGTTGCTCACGAGTGATGGAGAACGGCCTGTCCTTATCATGCTGGTTGAACCGAAGAGACCTTCACCCACGAGTTAAACGTTTTAGGATATTCTCTCCACTTGACGAGTACCTCCTTGTTCTTTCCTCGCCCTTTGGTCTGCAATATTTTATCCACCTTAAACGTTTGAGGGAGCGCTACTCTCTGCAACTCCTCCGCATAAAACATCCCTTCAATGGCGTCTCCTGCAAGATCCACGATCTTATATACCGTACCGAGCCTCGTACCACCTTTGAGATTTTAAATATTTCCTCGGTCCAATTCTGCTCGTATCCCTTGTCGAACCTCATCTTCTCCTTGAATATGCACGTGATCACCCTCCTTTCGGGCGGGGTCTCTGTGCCTCGCTTGGAGTTTATGGGCGTAAAGGTTGTTGTAGACCTGCAGCACGTGGCTTCGGTCACGTCGGAGGGGGCCATTTTGATGGACCTTTGGAACGACCCATTGTAGGATTTGACCAAAGCCGGGAGAATGTCCACGTAGCGATAGCTGTTGGTGTGCGTTAAGTGCTTCCACATCTTGGCCTTTAGCTTGCGGTTAAAGCGCTCCACAACGCTAGCCTTCACGTTGCTGGTGGTAGTGAAGTGCCGCACGCCGTATCGCTCTAGAAAGGCTCGAAAAGTTTTGTTGGCGAACTCGGTCCCCTTGTCCGTCTGCAACGCCCTGGGAATGCGTTCGAGAATATGGCGGTAAACACCGATACAAACTCAGAACCCAACTTGGTCTTTAGCGGTACCGCCCAGGAATACTTGGAGAAGACGTCGATGACGGTCAGAATGACGCATAGAGCGTGTTATGCTGCTTAAGGCTGGGGAGCACGTTCAGGTCGGCCTCTCACACATCATCTATATTGGTGACATGGTAGAATCTGGTGGGGTAGCGCTTTTGCACCGGTTTGTGAAACGTGTAGCTGTCCTGCGTTTCGAGGAAGGTCTCCACCTTTGCCTTAGAGATACCGGTGGCCTTGCTAAGTTAGGTCGGATTCGACAATCCTGCAGCGTGTTCGGGGTTGCCATAAATGCGCCTTAGCTCCGTCTATTCCTTCATGGTTTACTCCTTATACGGGGGTTCCCAACGACGATTTCTAAACTCGTAGGGATACACTGTTCTTAGGCGACGCAAACTGGATGAATGACTGTGCTTTCTGCCCGCATCTAGGCCCTTCACTTTAAGCTTGCGAACCACACTTTCCTGCTTTGGTTTGCGCTTTCCTTTCCTAACCAAAGGGGTCTTTGTCTTCTCTGCGCCCCTTGTTTTGCTTTCTGGGATATCTTCAAAAGCATCATCGTTGACATTGCCTTCCGGTAGCATATACGGTTTTCTCACTTGTGCCATCAGTTCCAGGTAGCCTCCCAATTTATACTTCATCAGCTTCCATTTTTCCGGCAGCGATAACGTGGACCGCTGAACCCCATTCATCTCTTTGGTCAAGTTGGCGAGACTAGAGTCGATGACGTGCAACTGATCGACGACTTTTGGCCTTGGCGCAACGAGCACTTGGGGGCGTACTTCATTTATAAACTTGGTTACAAGAGCGCTACCCAGAGACGCGAGCATGGGTAACAGGAATACCTGCAGAAAACCTACGCGCTGCACCAGAATGTGTTTCTTTTTCTTTAGCGCCAGCCTCTTGTCGACTAACTTTCTTCAACTGGCTCTGTGCATTTTTAAACGATTCACACACCTTGGAGGAAATGTGATATTACCCTTGCTCACATTAAGCATGCACTCGGAGATGGCTTTCACCAATTCAGGGCTGGCATTCTTAAGCAGTTGCTTGCGCTGCACTGGTTTTGCTTTTGCAAGCACCGCCAGACTGTTGTATTGCCTCGCAATAAGTGGGCTGCTCACTTTGGCTATCGTTAACGGTTCCCTCACCATGTTGGTTTTACAATGGTGCCCTTCTCATGCAGCACCCTGTATTTAACTGATCTTAGTCATTCGCAATTACGTACGATAAGCGCTCGCCTGGTAGAACGCTGGTTGGGTACCTGTAGGCGTCTGGAGTATACTGGGTTCAGTCGATGACCAGGTACCCGTGAGGTCTTTCCGTGGCTTTCTCAAAGGCTTCCAATTGAAATTTAGAGTTTCTCGGCTCCAGTAGCTGGCACAATCTTTCTATTTGTATCTTGTCCCACTTGTTTTAAACACAGCGATGTAGTTTGCATTCAGTGATATCGCCCGAAATTTCTTCCCCTGCGGAAGGACACTTTGCAAGATGTATATAACCCCAAAGTGCCTGTGGTGCGAGTCGCGGGTAAAGAAATTGGAGACGTTTAAGCAATACCGCAATACATTATATCGTTAAAAATGACAAGGCAGTTCTCCCGCACGTCGTTAAGTCGGGTATTCCTGGATGCGCCTCGCACGCCAAAGGCAAATCCCCCAGTTTTGGCGAGTACTCCTCCGGGTGGCACAACAGCACCTAGCGCAACGTCTGATCGAACATTTGTGCGTCATTTAAAATGAAATTATTCACGAACGTGGATTTTCCACAGCGCGAAGGCCCTGCTACAAGCATGGTGCATGGAAAGTGCTTAAGGAGAGTTTTCGGATTACCTACCGGGTACGGCTTTGTCTTGTTCACGAAGGGGTACAGATTGCACACACCGTAGTAAAACAGTCTCGCCGTTCCCGCTGCCTCGCAGTAGGTCTTTGTGCAGTTGGTTCGCCCACCGTAAAAGGCATGCCTAGGGTCCAAGGGGTCGGGAGTGGCAAACTGTTTCGCACACACTATGTGCTGAGCGTTAGCCTTCACCATTTTGTTAAAGCAACATTCCCACATTTCGACGAGGAGTATCCGGCATTTTGTTTTCTCGGTCACCTTTACCGTGCTCCCAAACCGCGAGGCCATCGTCTCATATCCCGTGCAAAATAGCACTGCGTGTCTATTTGGGAAACATTTTGGGCAACCTTGGTACCAACAGCCGTGAAATAGGTACACGGTTTTTTTGTCACCCTCAAATCCGTCCACTTTGTGCCCGGCAATTCTGACCTCGCGCCCCTTCACTGCCAGCATGATGTTCACCTTCTTTTGCTGTTCCAGCCATGTCAACCATATACACGCTATGCTCGAATGCTTGTCGGCAAGACAGTACCCTCCAGCAGGAATCACGGCTATTTGGTTTTTCGGCATGAAGCGCTTCCGGTACACCTTCATACACGCTTGCGCAATGGTCACACATTCCCTAAATGCGTCGATTCTGTTCTCGTCGAGAAACTCGTTCCTAAATTTCAGTACGCCCTGACACAGCAGCGATACATCCATCCTACAGTACGCTAACATTTCGGTTTCCATGTCGAAGACGTAGAGGTCCTTTTCTCCGCTTGTCACTGCTCAAATTCCCCTCGCGCATCTTCGGACATGCTGTCAGGGCAGTAATATTTTTGGTCGGGAATAGTCCCAACGTAGTGTTCGTGCTCCTTTGTGTCAAACAGGTACGGAAAGTAACCCTTACTCGCTCGCAACTGAAACGTTTTAGGAAACCTGGCCAGGGTCATCGGCAGAAAATTTAACGAATCCAGGAAGGTTACATTGATATGCTTTATTTGGTAAATCTTTGTACTGTACATAACGAGCTCTGGCCTCCAATGCAAAACACCGACCATATGTTTTAGCACAAATTGCCCGTCATAAACTTTCACGTTATGTGCGATTACGATCACGTCCCATTGGTCATACCGCGGATCCGTGACGTGCTTTATCGGATTCTGCGCAAATATCCACTCCTTTATTCCGCATTGCGTGCACTGCACATTTTGTGTTTATCGTCTATGCACAACGAGCAGACCTGATACAGCACGCATAGGTTAGGAACATGCTCAAACACGTCTGCCTTCCCTTCATAGGAAGTGTCCTGCGTGCATTCAAAGCCAATACACGTCATCATAAAGTCCTTTCTTAACTTCTTTGCACGGTACGGTTGTATATAACACATATGGTTCGCTTTCACGCGCAACTTGCAATTGCCGCAAAACGTCTCGCCGCACGTGTGTGGGGGTTTTTCTATCCCTCTTGTTGTACAGCTTATGGCACACCAAACACACTTTTTCCATGTCATACACGGTATACCCTTTAGCATGTACCCCTCCCTTCTTTAAATGATTCTCGTAACACATTTGTCCGTTGAAGCGTACATAACGCGTAAAGGGTTGCCTACACTGCATGTGACACTACGTGCATTTGTTGTCACAACGGTGCTGCTCCCTTGGTACGGACATCGGAGAGTTACACTCACGGCAATAGTACTTACACTTCAATGCCATGTGGAGGTTCACTATCGTGTTGTAGTGGCCATCGTGATGAGTAAGATCGATGTGTTTGCCTCCATGGTTCGCGGACCTATGCACTTCCGTCTTCCCGCTATGATCCCCAAGCACGGTAATGCTATACCCCTGAAAACCTTCATCGTAACGTTTCATGTCGTTCACCCTACTGCCTATGTCTCTAAGAAGCGTCAAAGCCCTCTCCTTTTGTAGGTATTTGGATGGCACCATCGTGGTATAGTTAACGTCTTTGTCGCCTTTAACTTCCCCACAACGATCGCCCTTGGTAGGCATATGTTGTCCTTATTTCGAATTTCTATAATACCATTGTTTCTAAAACACGTCTCGCACGGCTTATAACATCTGCCGGTGACATTCTTCGTCCATTGCGCAGGTTAGCTTTAGAGGTCCTCCAAACACAAACTACTTATTGCTTTGCATAACCTTTTGGACGCTTTGCAAAAACGCGTTCGTGTTCACCTGATCGAACCTGCGTACGCTCATACTCATAGAAGCAAAGCCCTCTTGTGCTGCGTGAATTGTAAGTCCTTCAGCAGTTCGGTATTAACATAGTCCAGTACATCGTCAAACATGTTGTGCAACCAATGTTGGGGGTCTGCATCTTCAGGCATTGCCCTAACCGTAATGTCAGTCTCGGTAAACCCCGAATAAAACCTAGTAAGCGTTCTTTGCCTACGGCCTGTAATGTCAAAGCTATGGTGCTTGTCGGTTTGCGTCTCCTGTTTACTTGTGCTTGGTACACCCTCCATTTAGGCTGCTCTTTTCATTGTATCCTAATAGGTAAAATCTCTAAATAACCGGCGCTGCTAATTTAAAATTCCTTCTAGACTAAGTGTGCAAATATTCATTCATTTGCATTCGTGCCTTTTCTCTCCTATATACATTCATGCATTTAATTCTGCTAACCTTATAGACGTTCTTTATTCGCTATGGGTGCGAATATATTCATTAATTCATTCAGCGCTGCTAATTTAATATCGCCTCTAGACTACGTGTGCAATTACTCATTCATTTGCATTCGTGCTTTTTTACTTTCTCTACTATGTATAGTAAGTACGGGCAGTATTGTATTCCACCCAAAAATTCGATACCGAGATTTCAATGGAAATATATGTTTGGGGCCCCCTGAATTAAAAAAAGTCTTATGTGCTACACTCACATGACTTTCTCTACTCTTGTACAGACTATTTTTACAAACGCTTATTCTCCATATGCTTCATGTTAATCGAGATATCGAGATGTCAATCTTATTGCTAATTTTCTTGTAGATGCAAGGGGAATATGGTAGGTTATAAGCGATAGTCAAATCTTTTAAGCGTTGGTTGCTATGTGGTGCATTCCAATCTCTTTGCATGTCCAGGACACAAAACAAATGAATAAGGAATTTGAGAAAAAGTATAAGTATTGGAAAATTTAAGGGAATAACAAGCGATATCTGAAAAATGTTTCACTCCACAAAAAAATGTATATGACAAATTGTGTATTTTAACGCGATCTACATTTTTGTGCAGTAAAATTGTGTCTATCTCTTATGGTTTACCAGTTATGCAAAAGTCGTTCACAATGAAGAACACTTTTGGAGACATTCCCAGAAAATTCGAGATATACATTTCATTAGTCATGAAAATATCTAAAACATATGATATTTTAATCAAAATCGTTAGAGCCATTTTTGAGTAAATTAAAATTTTCGAAAAATGTTCCATGTAAAGGGTAGCCTTGGGTGGAGGATTTTCTTGAAAACCTTCGTGTCGCATCTCTGGAAGATACTGAACCTAAATACCAAGTTTGGTGTTTATCCGAGTGTTCGTTTCTGCGTTATGCTGTTCAAAGACAGACACACAGACACACACGCGGACATGTTTCCAAAAAAGCTTTTTTTGGATTCAGGGGGTCTCAAAACATGTATTTCCGGTGAAATCTCCGTATCGAATTTTTGGGTGGAATACAATACTTTCCCTACTTACTATACGTAGTAGAGAAAGTAAAAAAGCATTTTTGGAAACATGTTCGTGTGTGTGTCTGTCTGTGAACAGCATAACTCAGAAAGGAACAGTCGGATAAACACCAAACTTGGTATTTAGGTCCAGTATCTTCCAGAGATGCGACACGAAGGTTTTCAAGAAAATCCCCCACTCCAGATTACCCTTTACATGGAACATTTTTCGAAAATTTTAAATTTCTCAAAAATGGCTCTAACGATTTTGAATAAAATACCATAAGCTCAAAACATTTACTGGCAAAATACTTGTATATCTTGAATTTTTTGGGGATGTATCCAAAAGTATTCTTCACTGTGAACGACTTTTGCATAACTGGTGAACCATAAGAGATAGACAAAATTTTACTACACAAAAAATGTAGATCGCGTTAAAATACACAATTTATGTTATATCATTTTTAGTTGAGTGAACCATTTTCGAGATATTGCTTGTTATTCCCTTAAATTTTCCAATACTTATACTTTTTCTCAAATGGGTATTCGTTATTCATTTTTTTTTTGTCGTGGATATACAAAGAGTATTAATCTGTGGCAAAGAGAATAGTGCTGCACATAGCAACCAGCTATTAAGAGATATGTCTATGCTTAAAGGCTACTGTATTTTTAAATTGCCCTTGTTTTATATACTGGACATGCAAATAGAATGGAATGCTCCACATAGCAACCAACTCTTAAAAGATTTAACTATCTCTTAAAGCCTTGCATATTCCCCTTGCACCTACAAGAAAATTAGCAATAAGATGCAAATGCTTATCTTGATCAACATTAAGTAGATGGGGAATAAGCGTTTGTAAAAATAGTTTGTACAAGAGTAGAGAAAGTCATATGAGTGTAACACATCAGATTTTTTTTCTCCTTTATATTCTCTCATGCATTTAATTCTGCTAACCTTATAAACGTTCTTTATTCGCTGTGTGTGCAAATATATTCATTAATTCATTTAGGCGTCTTTCTTTAGCAATGCGTTCCTCTATTAACCTTATTGGCGCAATTTTTAACGTTATTCTTCATACGATGTGTGTGCGAATGTTCATTCGTTTATTTAGGCGTCTTTTACGCCGTGCAAACTAAAATGACTTTATAGCTCTATCCTTAATAGGCTATAAATGCAAATATTCATTTATTCATTTGAGCGTTTCATATACTTTCCTTCCTTTTCACCTATATACTATTTCGTTAACCTCAACCTATTGCCTATGCCTCTTATAAACCAATATTCATTAATTCAGGCGTCGCCTTCAGTGCAATACATTTTCATCTCACTTCACAAGCAGTCAGAGTTCTCTCTTAATATGATACCGTATCGGCCTATGCGTTTTATTCTCGTCTTATCACAACCGCAAGTGTTCGCCTCAGCCACCAGATGTCATTAGCGCTACCATTTCTTATCGGAAGCACTACATCCCAGCTCACCATCTGGTTCACATCCGGTGGACTTTGTTATCAATACTACTTCCTGCTAAGTTCACTACAATTTCAACCTTTGGTTTTCCGGTCGGCCATTATTAATATTCTTTTATCGTTCCCTTCCCCATGAGACCCAACCTCCGCCATCTTGTTTTTGCTCCAATACATATTTAAGGTTCTCCTTCATTTACTATGCATTATGGCTCACTCTTCTGCTGCGTCAACTCGTTCCGTTCGACGACGAACATCTTATTCCTTTGAAGCCATATAACACCTACATCGGCAACCCCTCGATGCAGAAACGTCTGGGTCTGCTGTTCCACGATTTGTGGTACGTAAACTTTCAAGGACCATTTGGCGGCGCCTCCATTGAGACCGTCGACCGTGAAGGCTTTCCTCCTGTCACTCCGGCAGTATCTTCGGAGGACAGCCTTACATTAGTAGGATATATAGAGGAATTCTGGCGCAGTTTTTTGCGTTTATATGGGAAAGGATAGGGAAAACGAGGCTAGATGCGGCGGTTCAAGGAGGAAAATGCGTTTATATGGGGGAGATAGGGAATACGAGGACTAACGCTAGGCTAGACAGTGGTAGGAGGGGGAGTGCGCTTCATATGCGAGAGATAGGGAATACGAGGGTCGATGCTAGGCTAGACAGAGGCTGAGTAATGTATGGTTTATATGAGCGGTATAGGAAAACGATGAGAGGTGTTAGACTAGACAGGGCTTGAAACGTAGTGCATGGTTTATATGAGAGATATAGGAAAACGAGGAAAGGTGTTAGGCTAGACAGAAGTCGAGGAGTAGAGTATGGTTTATATGAGAAGTAAAGGAAAACGAGGAGAGGTATTAGGTTAGGAGAATTGAGTTTGTGTTTATAAGGAGAGACGAGAAAACGGAGAGAGATCCTATGCTAGGATAGACAGGTGTTAAAGTTAGGTTAGATAGGAAACCAAGGAGTGATACTCAGCTAGAGGGGGGGCAGGAGGGAATGAGCTTTTGAGAGGTAGGGGATACGGGGAGTGGTGTTAGACTAGACAGGGCTTGAAACGTAGGGCATGGTTTATAAGTATAAGAAGTATAGGAACAGGAAGAGGGGTGCTAGGCTAGACAGAGGTTGAGCAGTAGAGTATAGTTTATATGAGAGGTATAGGAAAACGAGGAGAGGAGTTAGACTAGACAGAGGTCGAGGAGCAGAGTATGGTTTATGTGAGAGTCATAGGTAAACGAGAGAGGCGTTAGGTTAGACAGAGCTAGAGGAGTAGAGTATGGTTTATATGAGAGGTATAGGAACAGGAGGAGAGGTGTTCGGCTAGACAGGTAGTGTAGCAGTAGGAATATGGACTTATATACAGGAGAGATAGGGAATAGGAGGTGCTAGACTTGAAAGCGACTTTAGACGTGAACTTAGTGGAAAACTGTTTCATGTCAATGTTCTAGACATGCCCATCACGTAACGTATTCAGGGAAAAGGTGACTGCTCAGGGAAAAAGGAGGCCCACAAAGGGAAAAAGTTGACTAGCAAAGGGAAAAACATGTCCAGCAAAGGGAAAAAGGCGACCAGCAAAGGGAAAAATGTGACCAGCAAAGGGAAAAAGGTGACCAGCAAAGGGAAAAAGGCGACATGCAACGGGAAAAAGGTGACCAGTAAAGGGAAAAAATGGGGCCAGCAAAGGGAAAAAAGGTGACCACCAAAGGGAAAAAGGTGAGCCATAAAGGAAAAAGGTGACCTGCAACGGGAAAAGCTAACCCACTCACACTAACAGGTAAGTAATTCAGCTAGTATTGCAAGAGGTTGACTGCATCATAGCAGTGTATGATTTCACAGGTAATTCAGCTAGTATCGTATGTATTTAGGCTAATTCATCTAGTAACACAGAATAGATTCCAGACGCTAACTGCATCATGGCTCTGCATAATTTCACAGGTAATTCAGCTAGTATCGTAGGTATTTAGGCTAATTCAGCTAGTATCACAAGAGGATAGATTCTAGGGTTGGGTATAGCTTAGTGTCGTATTTCACAGGTAATTCAGAGAGTATCGTATGTATTTAGGTTAATTCAAGTATCACAGACGTTTAGAGTAATTCAGCTAGCATTACAGGAGGGTAGGTTCCAGGGGTAGGTTATAACCTAGCTTCGTATTTCACAGATAGTTCGGGTAATATCGTAAGTATTTGAGGTAATCGACATAGCTTCACAGATATTATTGATAATTTCGATCAGAGATTTGTATCACAGCTATTTAAGGTAAATGCAGGTGATTCAGGTTGTATCAATGGTATTTGAGTCATTTTAACAGGTAATTCATCTAGTATCATTGGTATCTAAGGCAAACCAGATAGTATCATAGGTGCTCGTGCTAATTTAGAGCAGGAATTCGTATCAGAGCTAGTTAAGGTAATCTCACATGATTCGCGTAGTATCACAGGTATTTAAGTCATTTTCACAGGCAATTCAGCTAGTATCGTAGGTATTTAGGCTAATTCATCTAGTATCACAGGAGACTAGATTCCAGAGGCTAAATGCATCATAGCTATGCATGATTTCACAGGTAATTCAGCTAGTATCGTAGGTATTTAGGTTAATTCAGCTAGTATCACAGGAGGCTAGATTCCAGGGTTGGGTATAGCATAGTTTCATATTTCACAGGTAATTCAGAGGGTATCGTAGGTATTTAGGATAATTCAAGTAACATAGGTGTTTAGAGTAATTAAGCAAGTATCACAGGAGGCTAGATTCAATGATCAGGGTTTCGTATCAGAGCTATTTAATGTAATTTCACTTGATTCGAGTAGTATCACAGGTATTTAAGTCATTTTAACGGGCAATTCAACTAGTATCACAGGTACTCATGGTAATATAGAGAGTAATTAAATTATAAAACATTTCTCATCCAACGTTACAACAATTTATATACTTTTTTCTAAATCTTACAAACTTATTATATGTTAAACAGTTATTGTACGATGCGGAGAGGGATAAACTGCATATTGGTTCACAAATTGAAAAGCTTTACGTCAACATACCTTTATTTTAGTTCATTGTAGATGTCTCTCCCCTTTTATCTAGGCTTGAGACTAGCACTAGGATTGCTCCTAATGGCAGGGTTACCACCTTCCCTTCCATCTTCTTCTTTCTTCATCAGGCGTCAGCTATCTGCATATACAGCACACAGATAACCTTCTTTTTTAAGATTGTAGACTCACGAGAAAATCTTTATCTTTAACTTACATTCTTTTAAGCACTGTTTGTAATGGCGTAATGTCCATATGCATATGTCGTTATCCCATCCTCAGCAATAATTCTTTTATCATCAAACGGAGTTAATGCAATTTTATTCACTTGCACGGTAGCAAGAGCATGCTTTCGTGATAGGATCAGATTCATAGGTGTTCTGATGATTTCACAGGTTTTAAGACAGTCTGTATAGCTGTCAAACGAAATGTACTGCTTAATAGCGCTACGTTTTATACCTTTAATCTTTTTTATCATTGACCCTTGAATATCTAAGGCATACATCTTAGGACGTAGTCCAACAAAGCGTAGGATGATTTTGCTATTAGCCTCATCTTTAAATTTTCCCAATACCTTCTTGTTCTGAGTAGAGTAACATATATGGTTGGCAGGGTAATCAGCTGTATCGAGATGCTCAAGAAAACGTAGCTTGTCCTGGTACACATCTTCAGTTGTTACACGATGAATGAACGAATCAGTGTCCATATACATAAGCTTCAGGTTTTCAGCTCCATAATAAGGCAACAAAACGTCGTAATGATAGTTATACATTAATGTCTTGGAGATGTCCAACACACTCATACCAATGTATATAGGCTTGTTGAATACAATCTGACGAGAGGCCATATGTACAGCAGCTAGATTATCAGCATATATCGTCCTGTCGATAAACGTAGGCTTGGCGATCAGCTTCTCTAGAGTTTTTTCATTGGTCACCAGTCGTATATCCATACGATTACGCAGGTTCTCCATAGTTTTTCCAAACATAGCGTTGTTAAAGAGCTTGTAGAGATCCTTCTCGAAATCATTTGCAGCTTGTTGTCGTAGCCTGTTGTTAAATTCCACATAAGGTTTCAACCACTGAGACTGTCGGAATTGTAGCACACGATGGATTTTTGTTAGTGGTAGTCCATGACTAAGAGCTTGCTTCAAAGCCATGTAATGCACTACATACTTCTTTCGAGGTCCAAGATGAGGTATCAGTTTCTTTGTAGATGATTCCAATGGTTTCATACACTCTGGCAGGAACGGTAGATCGTTGTGTAGATCGTGAAGTTCAGCAGGATACTCGATGTCGACTTCTAATATGTACCCATGAGGATCATCTTCTTGTAGTGTTTCTAAGTTGATTTCTTCAGGTGACACCCACTGAAATCCACCAAAAGGAAGGGCGTGACACATTGCCCACCCATATTGGTTATTAGCGTCCTCGTATGTGATAAATCGGGTTGGTCTCGACGGATCAAACTTATCCATATAAGTGTTATTAGCCTCAGCATACCGATGGGAAACTTGGCATAAACCTCCTCTTATACCTGATTCCACCATGAGTAGTTGATCATAATCTTGTAACAGTTCCAGCTTAATTCCAGTATACAGTAACATGGCGTCCCATGTAAGACCTGGAGAGGTAAAATAATGGGCAGGATCAACTTTGTGTGTTTTAAGGGTTTGCTCTCTGAACGTCTCAAAGACATCAGCTAGGAGAAGTACATCCGAAGTTAAGTAGAGATCGCTGTACTCTCCCAGGTTTCTCACATTAAACAGCTCCCATACATTTCTAGCATGATCGTAGTCAGTATCAGTAATTTCTTCTTCATTTAATCTATTGTAGAAGTAGTCCTTAGGAGGCAAGCAGGTCTCGTTCAGGACATCCCATGACGTAACAAAATCATAGGGAAATACACCCTTACGGGTCATCAACTTCAATTTGTCTTCTCCAAAGTACTTTAGCGTTTCAGGATACGAGGTTAGATTTTTTACCAACTTATCCAAGCTTGTACTGAGGAATCGGAAGCTATCCACAAATCGAAGCTTTATATCTCCTACATACTTGGTGAATGAGATATAGCTTTCTTCAGAGTTAGGAATTACCTCCACACGTTCACTTGTACAACCCAGCTCCTTAACAATGAAATGAGAGTCATATCCGCTAAGGTTATGCATGAAGACTGGTATATATTTAGGTGTTTTACAGGCTAAATTACATTCATTATGAAGACTTCCACGATATTCACCGCTGATGTGATCATGGTCGCGTACTTTATAGTTCTCTTCTGTAAAGGGTTTTCCACACAAGTAGCATGCTGAAGAAGACTCAAAATCCTTTTGCTCTTGATCCGTAAGTTTCAGAGGCTTAGCAGATTTGTATATGTCATCAATCATTTTTGCAAGAGATGTCAGGTACAGCATAAACTTCTGAGCAGCATCAGCACCACGATACACATAGGGTTGCTTAGGAAGACCAGTTTCGAGATGTTCAACACCAGATGTAGGCTTCACGTAAACACAGAAGCTCATTGGTGTCTGCTCTTGATAAGGGGTTGTATAGGAAGTTTCAGGATTGGGTATACACGTATGGCATGGAGTGAGAATACTCTCAAAATCTGCATAGATGACATAAGGTACTTTCAGCATCCTCTCAACATTTTTAAACTGTACAATTGCTTTCTCCTTTGTAGGCATAACTACCCTTGCAACACCATGCTGATTACAGATGGTTGCATGTTCTTGTAGTTTTTCCAGTCCACTTCGTCCATATCGATTATCAAAATGTGTAATGCAGCGCTTGCAGGTATAAACACGTTCATTACATTTAGTTTTCTGGCGTCGTACGAGCTTCTCAAAATTCTTTATATACACGTAGTGATGTTTTCCACTACTGTCATTCAATAGTAACAGGTCACAGTGTTCAGCTAGTTCATTGTCAACAACCTTTATCGGATACACTTCATGCTTCTCATCCAGCCCGAAAACGTTAATAGACATCTTGTTAAGCTTCTCAAATTTAGGTATTTGAGAAAGTGGAGTAGTGTAAGAAACACAGCTGAAGTCATACTTATCTTGAAGCTGCTTGTATTTGTTCACACGCTGTGCATCCTTCCCTATGAATTTAGCTAATATAGAGTACATGAAACATTTCTCGTCGGTAAAGTTCTGAATGTTTATACATGCTTTCCTTGCTTCAACAGCTGACGGTAGTGGTATGTAGCTACTTCCTCGCAACGGATTGTACTTGTTGATACGAAGTCGAACTCCTTCCACAGCAAGCAAAGCCCAGCTGCTACCCTTAAGCTGAGACTCCTCCATTTCAGTCACCAATTTCTTGAATTTCACTTCCATCGCTGACTCCAGATCAGTTTCCAGGAAAACAGCTTGATTCCGTGTTTTAAATGTTTTGTCACAGGTTTCACCAATACTGTTAACAAATCGACACTCAGCCAGCAGATTAATTTTAACACTCTTATGAATGCTAAGCTCTTTATGCACAGCCTGGATTATCCGTTGTTTTGCCTCTTGCAGATACATATTCAGGTCCTTAGGTGACTCGCATCGTATAAAATACGATTTCAATCGTCCTTCGAATGAAGTTTCGTATTCTTTCATATCACAGTCCTCCATTGTTGACAGCAACTGATGTTTAGTTGGCTCCAATCTTCTTTTCTTCTGAGGGCTGCTTATTTCACATATATCTTCGTGTCGCTGCCCCTTATAACCATCTTTGAAGGTTACATTACAATGTTTACATTTGAAGAGCTTCTTGCAGCTCATCTCGGGTCTTCTCTTGTCATAATCTCGGAGGAACTTCTTCCCACATTTTCCGCATGCATATTAATATCTCCCAAAGTTAAAGGGGGCCGAGATGGTTTAAAATCCCTCACAAAGTCCAACTTTATCCGGGGAGCAAAATGAAAAGCGATCTGCCTAGTGGAAAAATCAATAGCCATCCCAGTCCTTGACATAAAATCGGCACCTAGGACACATGCATAAGGAAGCTTGGGAACGACAAAAAACTATGTTTCCACGTAAAACGTGGGAAACGTATAGTACATGATACCTTTTGAGTAACTTGAAAGGCCTGACCATTGACCATCAAACAAACCAACTGACACGTGGTTGCACGCGACATAATACATGGTAAATTTAACCTAAGCCAATCAAGCTGAATCAAAGAGACAGAACTTCCGGAATCTAATAACGCCAATAAAGGCAACTTCTCAAGAGAAACTTGAACTAAGGGTTTACCAGAAAACGGATAACCACAAATACGCCGAGACAAACAAATGGTCGACTTAACCTTCTGGCGTCATAAAGGTCGAAACTGTCGCCCCTGATTAGAAACACGAAGAAAACCCCGATTCACGGTCCTCCTATTGGGACAATTTCGTCGAACATGGCCTTCCTGACCACACTGAAAGCATTTAATAGTGGCCCGACGACCAGAAACCGGAACAATGGCCGAAGAAGGAGCTGATACAGTGGTATTAGGAGTTGCTAATGAGCCCGGAGGCTCTGACAGACGCAGCCTATCAACAAGCATAACTTCATTGAGTTTAGGTACCAATGCTTCCAACTGCTGCAAATTTGACGGCCGAGGTCCTAAAACCAAAGCCGACCTGACGACTGGATTGAGTCCTGATAAAATGACATCACAAATTTCCGCTTCCGTATCAGGGAGCACCAACACTAAAGCAATTTCCTTAACCCGAACCATATATTCTGTAAACGGTTCCGTTAGACCCTGAGGACGAAAATATACGTCTTGCATTATCCTCGTGCATTCCCTACGTGGAATGAACATGTCTAATAGGGCCAAATGAAAGCGAGTCACAGGCTCGGCCAAACCAGCACACCGCATTAAGAGGTCCAAAACTATCCCAGACACCTTGACAGATAATAATTCTATCACTTGAGCCGTGGGTACCAAATAACGCTTAGCCATTAGCGTCAATCGAACAAGAAAATAGAGAAACTGTAAAGCCGATGGTACATCAACAATGTCGTTTAACTGAAAGCCCTCCACGAATTGTTGGAGGGGATGAGCGAGTCTAAGTGGCCGAAACGCAGATACCGCAATCGCAGGCTGAACCACATCCGACAATCCTTGATTATACAAGGGAGACGCCCCAGTGTCATTCTGTGTAGTCCCAAAATCTTCCTCCACCTTATGGGCTAATTCCTTAAACTGATCCTTTAACTTTTGCAACGCTATATAAGACTGCAAAGTAGGGAATCTCTGTAAGACATAATCTAAATAGAACAAGTAATGCCGAATTCTAACTTGCCACCGGAGCAACTGTGCCTTAGAGGGAGAATCCTCGCGCCCAAAATCCATTAAATTATCCTGAATCTCTGCTAAGGCCAACGAGCAAGTGGACTCACACTTAGTCACTATCACGTGATCAATAGAAACAGTAATTATTGGAGCATCCTTAATTTGTCGAAAAACATCCAACATAATAGCCACTTCAGTTGTCATAGAACATTGACCTCCACGTACAACCAACTCTACCCACAATTCACCTTTCCGTAATCTGTCCACATTACTAACCGATACCGCCATCTTGATACTACGGATATGGTACAAGTAAGAAAATGAGATCCGGAGAATACAGAGCAAACAACAAACCCAAAAATATTCCCTAACCAACACAGACAAATCAATTAACCATGCTCTGCTACCAGTAATTTGCAATGGTTCCGCTGTTTGACTGAGTTAGGGAACCCCGGCCAAACGAAAAGGGAAGCCCTAACGAGTGCCGTAGGGGAAAACAAAAGGAAACCAGAACTCTCAAAAATATACTACTATTGATAAGTTTGTTTTTGGGTACTTTAATGATAATAATAAACAAACATTAATAACCAGAACCGTAAAGCAACCATAAAAGAATAACTGTAAAACAAAAATGGCTTAAAGAGTAAAGCAACCAAAACCAATTGAGCAGAGCAGTAAAGGCAAGTTTTAAATACAGCAAAATTAAGTAAATCCAAAAATTCAACAAACCAAATCAATTTAGAAAGTTTATAAAACAAGGCCACTATAAACATCAGACCAAAAAATTTAATTATGTTTAGCTAGTCAAAGACTAGCTAAGAATGTTGAACAAGACCGAAACAGACCTTAATGAAATTCAGGAAACCGAGAGCTTCAAAGTCCAGCTAAGCTAGATGTAGATAGCTTTACAACCCAACCGTTTTCAGTTACAAAGTTCAGCATAAATGGGTTCAGCATAACTGGGTATTAACTGCAATTACTGCTCTCATAATTTACACAACAGAATATCTGTAATTTTGAATTAACTATGCATTTTCAAAGTGCCCAAAATATGTAAAGCTCTACTCACAAATTTCTACTTATATTGCTTCTTGCCCTCCTTTTATCAAACTATGCAATTTCAGACGACAAATGCCAAAAGCTTTTCTCACAAATTTCACACTACTGATGCTTTTTACCTTCATGAATCAAAATATGCATTTTCAAATTGCACAACTGTGTAAAGCTCTTATCACAAATTTTAAACTAACTATACACTGAAAATCACGTACTGAAAATATAACTCAACTGGAAAAGAAACAAAACACACTAAACCTATGAACAACTCCAAGAGCCAGTCACTTTACGAACTCTTATTTTCAAACACACATAACGTTTTCCGCCCCAAAATTCACTCACCATTACCAGGACATAAAACTGATAATAAAGCCTACCTTTACATAAGGTCGATCCACCGAAAATCACAAAGACGTTCCTTAAAAATTCATTACAAAAACTTCCACAATCCGCATCAGTAGTTACCGGGCAGAGAGCTATCCCTGCAACGCGGACAGAAATCCACCACTCAGCGCGTACGGCCAAAGCACATGCCACGTCAGCAAACCACAGAGGAAAAAAAAATGAGAGCACCAAAGAGAGCGTAAAGCAAAGGGGACAAGCAACGTAAAGTGACTGGCTGGATGTATAATACAGATACAAAACATAAAAAGAACACATAACAGCACAATATCCAGTAGCGCTTGGAATAATATCCTTATACGCTGAGTTATTCATCTTTATTCTTGATGTAATAACGTATTAATCACTGATCAATGAAATGTAGCCCTCTTCACCTTGATACCACTTTAGAAAGCTGATTATTCTTGGAGAGAACACGATGTTAACACCTCAGAGATGATCAACAGAATGAATTTCAATGCTAGAGGATGCTCTATTTATAGAGGAAGCACGAACCTTTATGCGTCAATTATATATCGTATTAACCCTTCTTCAAGGAAATGTACTCTTCTTCACATTGATAACACTTTAGATTATTTTCTGAGAGAACAGCGATGTTAACACCTCAGAGATGATCAACAGAATGAATTTCAATACTCAAGTTCGCTCTATTTATAGAGAAAGCACGAACCTTTTTTAATCAATTATATCCTGATTATTAATACTAAAAACGGTGATGAAGCGTGTAAGCTCTTATATATTTCAATTCGTGTTACACTGATGTTCGAGCGTCTCCGTATAGCTTCGTATGTTTAGAGAGAAAGTGTAAAGTATTGTGAAGATGTTATGTATTGTTCGGCTATAATCGTACAGATTCGGAGAGCTTGACTGGTGAAGAGGATGAACGATCCATCGACCGAGCAGGAGGCAAGCAGTCCCTTCGCGCAACGAAACCTAGATGCAAAAGAAAGAAAATCGTGTTAGATGAGAAACCACCCAGACATTCGCCTGCAGACCATGGAAAACCATGAAAAAATATGTCAGAGTGAGCGTCCAACGGAACTCGAACCAGGGACTCTAAAAGCACACGTGAAAGATACGAATTATATAGAATGAAAGGAAATCGTCGACGATGAGAAACCACTCCAGCATTCGCCTGCAGACCAGGGAAAACCCTAAAAAATATGATGTCAGAGTGATCGACCAACAGGGAAATCAAACAAAAGACCTTAGAATCATATAGGTTAAGATGTAAATCAAATAAAAATGCAATAAAATCGTGCTAGATGAGAAACCACCCAGACATTCGCCTACAGACCAGGCAAAACCATGAAAAATATGTCAGAGTAAACAACCAACGACAATCGAACGAGGGAAACCATCAGATTACTCTAGAAGCATAAAGTTGCAAATGAAAGAAAATCGTGATAGATGAGAACCCACTCAGGCATTCGCCTGCAGACCAGGGGAAACCATGAAAAAAATCAAAAGGCTGAGCGACTGGCTGATAGAGTGTGCGACCGACAGGGAAATCAAACAAAAGGTCTCTAGAGACAAAAAAGATACAATTGAAATGGAATCGTGATAGATGAGAACCCACTCAGGCATTCGCCTGCAGACCAGGGGAAACCTTGAAAAAAAATCAAAGGGCTGAGCGACTGACGGATAGAGTGTGCGACCAACAGGGAAATCAAGCAAAAGGTCTCTAGAGACAAAAAAGATGCAATTGAAATGGTATCATGATAGCAAATGCCACTACAGCATTAGGCAGCAGACCAGCGAAAATCGTGAGAAACGTAAGGTCAGAGTAAACAATCGATGGAAATCTAACCCCTGAACCCTAGAAATTCAAGTGAAAAAATACAAATAAAATGGTTTGAAAGGGAATCGTGATAGCAAATACCGCTACTGCATTAGCCGGCAGACCGGCGAAAATCGCGAGAAACGTAAGGTCAGAGTGCTCGTCCCTACGGGAATCGAATCCGAGACATCTCGAATGCAAAGTGCTGCCGTTATTGTCTGAACAAAACAGTAAAAACAGACCTCATTAGCACTCGTCATGCTTAAGCACGTTAACTTTCACCATATGACGTCACAGTCGGGGACAGTTTGACTGTCGCCACCATGTCGGGACATGCATATTTTAGACATCTCATATTTTAGAGTCATATACAGAAGTTTCATACCAACGTACTCACTACGCTCGCAAAGATAGTCTAAGATTTCATCGTTGAAATACTTTGGAAATAGCGTAGAAGTTTTTCAGCCCTTATTTAATTAAATTCATGTATATACCCTATTATTTAGTGATTTTTTCAATAATTTCTTCCTCTCATTCGTCAAAAATCAGTGTACAATACGCATTTTTATACGTTTTAATGCCCGTTTATTTTTAAAACCGCTGCATTTGTCCGTAATTACGAGCAATAATTTTTTTTCAGATTTACTCAGATGTGTAGCTTGTAGAATCGAATTAGCAAATGTTTTAATAAATGTATTGTATTTTTTAGCTTAAAGCATCTACATTTTTAAAGCTGCCATGACCGTTATTTGTATTTAGTATAAAGATTGTTATATTTTCATTTTTAAGACTTCCTTTGTTAAAGATGTCTCGCAATCTATTTTTAAATTTCTTTTGCAAAGATAATCTAAAATTTCATCGTTGAAATACTTTGGAAATAGTGTAGAAGTTTTTCCACCCTTATTTAATTAAAATTCATGTATATACCCTATTATTTAGTGATATTTTCAATAATTTCTTCCTCTCATTCGTCAAAAATCAGTGTACAATACGCATTTTTATACGTTTTAATGTTCGTTTATTTTTAAAACCGCTGCATTTGTCCGTAATTACGAGCAATAATTTTTTTTTGAGATTTACTCCGATTTTAGCTTATAGAATCGAATTAGGAAATGTTTTAATAAATGTATTGTATTTTTAGGTGAAAAACAACGATCTTCTTCTGACTGTGTATAATTATAATCAAGACCGATTTGTATTTAGTATAAAGATTGTTATATTTTCATTTTTAAGACTTCCTTTGTTAAAGATGTCTTGCAATCTATTTTTAAATTTCTTTTAAAACCAAAGCGAACGTTAACAACTATAATGGCTGTCTTCATGTATCGAAAAGCTAACATGGCCGCTTCAGTCATCTTTTAGAAGCGTACCTTGCATATAGGTAAGGAAGGAGAAGGCTTGCGAAAGGCGGCTGAGGGGCGACACCTGGAGTGAGTAAGGTAGGGATGAAAGGCCGGCTTCATGAGACGCTGAGAGCTAGGCGAGCCCGCCAGTACGGCACAGCGCGCCGTAAGGTTCGGGCCTATATGTAGTGGCATGCATATACCATCGCAGCGCGCGCGAGCGTCTTACGTAATCTAGTTTTTTACGCTCACTATACCATTTAAATATACATTCATCTAAGAGATATAATATTCGTGAGGATGACAGATGTCCAAATATACATAACAAAGAAATTAGTTACTGATATAAATGTAATATCGTACGTTCACCATTTTATTTTTAATTACTTTTTTTATTTTATTCGAGGATGACTTTGTATTCATGTCACGGGATTCAATCCTAGTCCTCCAGCCCGACTTGGAACAACAATCAATAACGAGCTACAATCCAAGGATATAATCGGTAATAATACAAATTTTTTTTTTGATAAAGACCGTCAAATAAAAAGCTCTGTAAACGTATGTATTTCCCCTCACTTCCCCTGTTCCCCCACCCTACAGTAGTCATAACATAGCGACTTGGAGCCATAAAGGATATGCCGCCATCTGATAAGGTTCTTTGTTCTATGCCGACAAGCCCCGCCGCCTCCCTTTGAGGCCTCATATGTCGCCTGGTCGCACGTGCCACTAGCCCTGCCCCCTCCCCCCATGTGGTCTGGTCACGTGCTGGCGGCCACCCCTCCCCCACCCCTTCCCTTGTGACCTCACCCTTAAAAGCTACTGGACACCCGATCCCCCTGCCCCATCCTTTCTAATCCTATCCCGTACACTGGGCACGCCCTCTCTTTGTGCTCTACTCTAAAGCTGGCCTCGGTATTGGAGAACAATGGGCTATTGTTCAAATCGTCTAAGCCAGCGTTGGAGTAGAGCAGAGAGGAGGGGGTATCATGCTCCAGTAGCTTTTAAGGGTGAAACCACAAAGGTTAAGTGTTTTCACGTGTGCTATTCTTTCACCGCAAATCAGAGACACAGGACAATGCATTATTGTTCTCATCGTAAATGGCGGTGTCGGAATAGCAAAAAGCGGGGGTGGGAGTCGGCGGCATAGAAGAAAGGAACTTATCAGTGGTCGACATGGGCTTTGAAGCTGCGTGTCGCTATGTTATGACTACTGTAGGGTGGGGGAACAGGGGAAGTGAGGGGAAATACATACGTTTACAGAGCTTTTTATTTGACGGTCTTTATCAAAAAAAATATTTGTATTATTACCGATTATATCCTTGGATTGTATCTCGTTATTGATTGTTGTTCCAAGTCGGGCTGGAGGACTAGGATTGAATCCCGTGACATGAATACAAAGTCATCCTCGAATAAAATAAAAAAAGTAATTAAAAATAAAATGGTGAACGTACGATATTACATTTATATCAGTAACTAATTTCTTTGTTATGTATATTTGGACATCTGTCATCCTCACGAATATTATATCTCTTAGATGAATGTATATTTAAATGGTATAGTGAGCGTAAAAAACTAGATTACGTAAGACGCTCGCGCGCGCTGCGATGGTATATGCATGCCACTACATATAGGCCCGAACCTTACGGCGCGCTGTGACGTACTGGCGGGCTCGCCTAGCTCTCAGCGTCTCATGAAGCCGGCCTTTCATCCCTACCTTACTCACTCCAGGTGTCGCCCCTCAGCCGCCTTTCGCAAGCCTTCTCCTTCCTTACCTATATGCAAGGTACGCTTCTAAAAGATGACTGAAGCGGCCATGTTAGCTTTTCGATACATGAAGACAGCCATTATAGTTGTTAACGTTCGCTTTGGTTTTAAAAGAAATTTAAAAATAGATTGCAAGACATCTTTAACAAAGGAAGTCTTAAAAATGAAAATATAACAATCTTTATACTAAATACAAATCGGTCTTGATTATAATTATACACAGTCAGAAGAAGATCGTTGTTTTTCACCTAAAAATACAATACATTTATTAAAACATTTCCTAATTCGATTCTATAAGCTAAAATCGGAGTAAATCTCAAAAAAAAAATTATTGCTCGTAATTACGGACAAATGCAGCGGTTTTAAAAATAAACGAACATTAAAACGTATAAAAATGCGTATTGTACACTGATTTTTGACGAATGAGAGGAAGAAATTATTGAAAAAATCACTAAATAATAGGGTATATACATGAATTTTAATTAAATAAGGGTGGAAAAACTTCTACACTATTTCCAAAGTATTTCAACGATGAAATTTTAGATTATCTTTGCAAAAGAAATTTAAAAATAGATTGCAAGACATCTTTAACAAAGGAAGTCTTAAAAATGAAAATATAACAATCTTTATACTAAATACAAATAACGGTCATGGCAGCTTTAAAAATGTAGATGCTTTAAGCTAAAAAATACAATACATTTATTAAAACATTTGCTAATTCGATTCTACAAGCTACACATCTGAGTAAATCTGAAAAAAAATTATTGCTCGTAATTACGGACAAATGCAGCGGTTTTAAAAATAAACGGGCATTAAAACGTATAAAAATGCGTATTGTACACTGATTTTTGACGAATGAGAGGAAGAAATTATTGAAAAAATCACTAAATAATAGGGTATATACATGAATTTAATTAAATAAGGGCTGAAAAACTTCTACGCTATTTCCAAAGTATTTCAACGATGAAATCTTAGACTATCTTTGCGAGCGTAGTGAGTACGTTGGTATGAAACTTCTGTATATGACTCTAAAATATGGGATGTCTAAAATATGCATGTCCCGACATGGTGGCGACAGTCAAACTGTCCCCGACTGTGACGTCATATGGTGAAAGTTAACGTGCTTAAGCATGACGAGTGCTAATGAGGTCTGTTTTTACTGTTTTGTTCAGACAATAACGGCAGCACTTTGCATTCGAGATGTCTCGGATTCGATTCCCGTAGGGACGAGCACTCTGACCTTACGTTTCTCGCGATTTTCGCCGGTCTGCCGGCTAATGCAGTAGCGGTATTTGCTATCACGATTCCCTTTCAAACCATTTTATTTGTATTTTTTCACTTGAATTTCTAGGGTTCAGGGGTTAGATTTCCATCGATTGTTTACTCTGACCTTACGTTTCTCACGATTTTCGCTGGTCTGCTGCCTAATGCTGTAGTGGCATTTGCTATCATGATACCATTTCAATTGCATCTTTTTTGTCTCTAGAGACCTTTTGCTTGATTTCCCTGTTGGTCGCACACTCTATCCGTCAGTCGCTCAGCCCTTTGATTTTTTTTCAAGGTTTCCCCTGGTCTGCAGGCGAATGCCTGAGTGGGTTCTCATCTATCACGATTCCATTTCAATTGTATCTTTTTTTGTCTCTAGAGACCTTTTGTTTGATTTCCCTGTCGGTCGCACACTCTATCAGCCAGTCGCTCAGCCTTTTGATTTTTTTCATGGTTTCCCCTGGTCTGCAGGCGAATGCCTGAGTGGGTTCTCATCTATCACGATTTTCTTTCATTTGCAACTTTATGCTTCTAGAGTAATCTGATGGTTTCCCTCGTTCGATTGTCGTTGGTTGTTTACTCTGACATATTTTTCATGGTTTTGCCTGGTCTGTAGGCGAATGTCTGGGTGGTTTCTCATCTAGCACGATTTTATTGCATTTTTATTTGATTTACATCTTAACCTATATGATTCTAAGGTCTTTTGTTTGATTTCCCTGTTGGTCGATCACTCTGACATCATATTTTTTAGGGTTTTCCCTGGTCTGCAGGCGAATGCTGGAGTGGTTTCTCATCGTCACCGATTTCCTTTCAATCTATATAATTTGTATCTTTCACGTGTGCTTTTAGAGTCCCTGGTTCGAGTTCCGTTGGACGCTCACTCTGACATATTTTTTCATGGTTTTCCATGGTCTGCAGGCGAATGTCTGGGTGGTTTCTCATCTAACACGATTTTCTTTCTTTTGCATCTAGGTTTCGTTGCGCGAAGGGACTGCTTGCCTCCTGCTCGGTCGATGGATCGTTCATCACCTTCACCAGTCAAGCTCTCCGAATCTGTACGATTATAGCCGAACAATACATAACATCTTCACAATACTTTACACTTTCTCTCTAAACATACGAAGCTATACGGAGACGCTCGAACATCAGTGTAACACGAATTGAAATATATAAGAGCTTACACGCTTCATCACCGTTTTTAGTATTAATAATCAGGATATAATTGATTAAAAAAGGTTCGTGCTTTCTCTATAAATAGAGCGAACTTGAGTATTGAAATTCATTCTGTTGATCATCTCTGAGGTGTTAACATCGCTGTTCTCTCAGAAAATAATCTAAAGTGTTATCAATGTGAAGAAGAGTACATTTCCTTGAAGAAGGGTTAATACGATATATAATTGACGCATAAAGGTTCGTGCTTCCTCTATAAATAGAGCATCCTCTAGCATTGAAATTCATTCTGTTGATCATCTCTGAGGTGTTAACATCGTGTTCTCTCCAAGAATAATCAGCTTTCTAAAGTTGTATCAAGGTGAAGAGGGCTACATTTCATTGATCAGTGATTAATACGTTATTACATCAAGAATAAAGATGAATAACTCAGCGTATAAGGATATTATTCCAAGCGCTACTGGATATGCATGCGGAAAATGTGGGAAGACGTTCCTCCGAGATTATGACAAGAGAAGACACGAGATGAGCTGCAAGAAGCTCTTCAAATGTAAACATTGTAATGTAACCTTCAAAGATGGTTATAAGGGGCAGCGACACGAAGATATATGTGAAATAAGCAGCCCTCAGAAGAAAAGAAGATTGGAGCCAACTAAACATCAGTTGCTGTCAACAATGGAGGACTGTGATATGAAAGAATACGAAACTTCATTCGAAGGACGATTGAAATCGTATTTTATACGATGCGAGTCACCTAAGGACCTGAATATGTATCTGCAAGAGGCAAAACAACGGATAATCCAGGCTGTGCATAAAGAGCTTAGCATTCATAAGAGTGTTAAAATTAATCTGCTGGCTGAGTGTCGATTTGTTAACAGTATTGGTGAAACCTGTGACAAAACATTTAAAACACGGAATCAAGCTGTTTTCCTGGAAACTGATCTGGAGTCAGCGATGGAAGTGAAATTCAAGAAATTGGTGACTGAAATGGAGGAGTCTCAGCTTAAGGGTAGCAGCTGGGCTTTGCTTGCTGTGGAAGGAGTTCGACTTCGTATCAACAAGTACAATCCGTTGCGAGGAAGTAGCTACATACCACTACCGTCAGCTGTTGAAGCAAGGAAAGCATGTATAAACATTCAGAACTTTACCGACGAGAAATGTTTCATGTACTCTATATTAGCTAAATTCATAGGGAAGGATGCACAGCGTGTGAACAAATACAAGCAGCTTCAAGATAAGTATGACTTCAGCTGTGTTTCTTACCCTACTCCACTTTCTCAAATACCTAAATTTGAGAAGCTTAACAAGATGTCTATTAACGTTTTCGGGCTGGATGAGAAGCATGAAGTGTATCCGATAAAGGTTGTTGACAATGAACTAGCTGAACACTGTGACCTGTTACTATTGAATGACAGTAGTGGAAAACATCACTACGTGTATATAAAGAATTTTGAGAAGCTCGTTCGACGCCAGAAAACTAAATGTAATGAACGTGTTTATACCTGCAAGCGCTGCTTTACACATTATGATAATCGATATGGACGAAGTGGACTGGAAAAACTACAAGAACATGCAACCATCTGTAATCAGCATGGTGTTGCAAGGGTAGTTATGCCTACAAAGGAGAAAGCAATTGTACAGTTTAAAAATGTTGAGAGGATGCTGAAAGTACCTTATGTCATCTATGCAGATTTTGAGAGTATTCTCACTCCATGCCATACGTGTATACCCAATCCTGAAACTTCCTATACAACCCCTTATCAAGAGCACACACCAATGAGCTTCTGTGTTTACGTGAAGCCTACATCTGGTGTTGAACATCTCGAAACTGGTCTTCCTAAGCAACCCTATGTGTATCGTGGTGCTGATGCTGCTCAGAAGTTTATGCTGTACCTGACATCTCTTGCAAAAATGATTGATGACATATACAAATCTGCTAAGCCTCTGAAACTTACGGATCAAGAGCAAAAGGATTTTGAGTCTTCTTCAGCATGCTACTTGTGTGGAAAACCCTTTACAGAAGAGAACTATAAAGTACGCGACCATGATCACATCAGCGGTGAATATCGTGGAAGTCTTCATAATGAATGTAATTTAGTCTGTAAAACACCTAAATATATACCAGTCTTCATGCATAACCTTAGCGGATATGACTCTCATTTCATTGTTAAGAAGCTGGGTTGTACAAGTGAACGTGTGGAGGTAATTCCTAACTCTGAAGAAAGCTATATCTCATTCACCAAGTATGTAGGAGATATAAAGCTTCGATTTGTGGATAGCTTCCGATTCCTCAGTACAAGCTTGGATAAGTTGGTAAAAAATCTAACCTCGTATCCTGAAACGCTAAAGTACTTTGGAGAAGACAAATTGAAGTTGATGACCCGTAAGGGTGTATTTCCCTATGATTTTGTTACGTCATGGGATGTCCTGAACGAGACCTGCTTGCGTCCTAAGGACTACTTCTACAATAGATTAAATGAAGAAGAAATTACTGATACTGACTACGATCATGCTAGAAATGTATGGGAGCTGTTTAATGTGAGAAACCTGGGAGAGTACAGCGATCTCTACTTAACTTCGGATGTACTTCTCCTAGCTGATATCTTTGAGACGTTCAGAGAGCAAACCCTTAAAACACACAAAGTTGATCCTGCCCATTATTTTACCTCTCCAGGTCTTACATGGGACGCCATGTTACTGTATACTGGAATTAAGCTGGAACTGTTACAAGATTATGATCAACTACTCATGGTGGAATCAGGTATAAGAGGAGGTTTATGCCAAGTTTCCCATCGGTATGCTGAGGCTAATAACACTTATATGGATAAGTTTGATCCGTCGAGACCAACCCGATTTATCACATACGAGGACGCTAATAACCAATATGGGTGGGCAATGTGTCACGCCCTTCCTTTTGGTGGATTTCAGTGGGTGTCACCTGAAGAAATCAACTTAGAAACACTACAAGAAGATGATCCTCATGGGTACATATTAGAAGTCGACATCGAGTATCCTGCTGAACTTCACGATCTACACAACGATCTACCGTTCCTGCCAGAGTGTATGAAACCATTGGAATCATCTACAAAGAAACTGATACCTCATCTTGGACCTCGAAAGAAGTATGTAGTGCATTACATGGCTTTGAAGCAAGCTCTTAGTCATGGACTACCACTAACAAAAATCCATCGTGTGCTACAATTCCGACAGTCTCAGTGGTTGAAACCTTATGTGGAATTTAACAACAGGCTACGACAACAAGCTGCAAATGATTTCGAGAAGGATCTCTACAAGCTCTTTAACAACGCTATGTTTGGAAAAACTATGGAGAACCTGCGTAATCGTATGGATATACGACTGGTGACCAATGAAAAAACTCTAGAGAAGCTGATCGCCAAGCCTACGTTTATCGACAGGACGATATATGCTGATAATCTAGCTGCTGTACATATGGCCTCTCGTCAGATTGTATTCAACAAGCCTATATACATTGGTATGAGTGTGTTGGACATCTCCAAGACATTAATGTATAACTATCATTACGACGTTTTGTTGCCTTATTATGGAGCTGAAAACCTGAAGCTTATGTATATGGACACTGATTCGTTCATTCATCGTGTAACAACTGAAGATGTGTACCAGGACAAGCTACGTTTTCTTGAGCATCTCGATACAGCTGATTACCCTGCCAACCATATATGTTACTCTACTCAGAACAAGAAGGTATTGGGAAAATTTAAAGATGAGGCTAATAGCAAAATCATCCTACGCTTTGTTGGACTACGTCCTAAGATGTATGCCTTAGATATTCAAGGGTCAATGATAAAAAAGATTAAAGGTATAAAACGTAGCGCTATTAAGCAGTACATTTCGTTTGACAGCTATACAGACTGTCTTAAAACCTGTGAAATCATCAGAACACCTATGAATCTGATCCTATCACGAAAGCATGCTCTTGCTACAGTGCAAGTGAATAAAATTGCATTAACTCCGTTTGATGATAAAAGAATTATTGCTGAGGATGGGATAACGACATATGCATATGGACATTACGCCATTACAAACAGTGCTTAAAAGAATGTAAGTTAAAGATAAAGATTTTCTCGTGAGTCTACAATCTTAAAAAAGAAGGTTATCTGTGTGCTGTATATGCAGATAGCTGACGCCTGATGAAGAAAGAAGAAGATGGAAGGGAAGGTGGTAACCCTGCCATTAGGAGCAATCCTAGTGCTAGTCTCAAGTCTAGATAAAAGGGGAGAGACATCTACAATGAACTAAAATAAAGGTATGTTGACGTAAAGCTTTTCAATTTGTGAACCAATATGCAGTTTATCCCTCTCCGCATCGTACAATAACTGTTTAACATATAATAAGTTTGTAAGATTTAGAAAAAAGTATATAAATTGTTGTAACGTTGGATGAGAAATGTTTTATAATTTAATTACTCTCTATATTACCATGAGTACCTGTGATACTAGTTGAATTGCCCGTTAAAATGACTTAAATACCTGTGATACTACTCGAATCAAGTGAAATTACATTAAATAGCTCTGATACGAAACCCTGATCATTGAATCTAGCCTCCTGTGATACTTGCTTAATTACTCTAAACACCTATGTTACTTGAATTATCCTAAATACCTACGATACCCTCTGAATTACCTGTGAAATATGAAACTATGCTATACCCAACCCTGGAATCTAGCCTCCTGTGATACTAGCTGAATTAACCTAAATACCTACGATACTAGCTGAATTACCTGTGAAATCATGCATAGCTATGATGCATTTAGCCTCTGGAATCTAGTCTCCTGTGATACTAGATGAATTAGCCTAAATACCTACGATACTAGCTGAATTGCCTGTGAAAATGACTTAAATACCTGTGATACTACGCGAATCATGTGAAATTACCTTAACTAGCTCTGATACGAATTCCTGCTCTAAATTAGCACGAGCACCTATGATACTATCTGGTTTGCCTTAGATACCAATGATACTAGATGAATTACCTGTTAAAATGACTCAAATACCATTGATACAACCTGAATCACCTGCATTTACCTTAAATAGCTGTGATACAAATCTCTGATCGAAATTATCAATAATATCTGTGAAGCTATGTCGATTACCTCAAATACTTACGATATTACCCGAACTATCTGTGAAATACGAAGCTAGGTTATAACCTACCCCTGGAACCTACCCTCCTGTAATGCTAGCTGAATTACTCTAAACGTCTGTGATACTTGAATTAACCTAAATACATACGATACTCTCTGAATTACCTGTGAAATACGACACTAAGCTATACCCAACCCTAGAATCTATCCTCTTGTGATACTAGCTGAATTAGCCTAAATACCTACGATACTAGCTGAATTACCTGTGAAATTATGCAGAGCCATGATGCAGTTAGCGTCTGGAATCTATTCTGTGTTACTAGATGAATTAGCCTAAATACATACGATACTAGCTGAATTACCTGTGAAATCATACACTGCTATGATGCAGTCAACCTCTTGCAATACTAGCTGAATTACTTACCTGTTAGTGTGAGTGGGTTAGCTTTTCCCGTTGCAGGTCACCTTTTTCCTTTGTGGCTCACCTTTTTCCCTTTGGTGGTCACCTTTTTTCCCTTTGCTGGCCCCATTTTTTCCCTTTACTGGTCACCGTTTTCCCGTTGCATGTCGCCTTTTTCCCTTTGCTGGTCACCTTTTTCCCTTTGCTGGTCACATTTTTCCCTTTGCTGGTCGCCTTTTTCCCTTTGCTGGTCATGTTTTTCCCTTTGCTAGTCAACTTTTTCCCTTTGTGGGCCTCCTTTTTCCCTGAGCAGTCACCTTTTCCCCTGAACGAGTCACCTTTTCCCTGAATACGTTACGTGATGGGCATGTCTAGAACATTGACATGAAACAGTTTTCCACTAAGTTCACGTCTAAAGTCGCTTTCAAGTCTAGCACCTCCTATTCCCTATCTCTCCTGTATATAAGTCCATATTCCTACTGCTACACTACCTGTCTAGCCGAACACCTCTCCTCCTGTTCCTATACCTCTCATATAAACCATACTCTACTCCTCTAGCTCTGTCTAACCTAACGCCTCTCTCGTTTACCTATGACTCTCACATAAACCATACTCTGCTCCTCGACCTCTGTCTAGTCTAACTCCTCTCCTCGTTTTTCTATACCTCTCATATAAACTATACTCTACTCCTCAACCTCTGTCTAGCCTAGCACCCCTCTTCCTGTTCCTATACTTCTCATACATATAAACCATGCCCTACGTTTCAAGCCCTGTCTAGTCTAACACCACTCCCCGTATCCCCTACCTCTCAAAAGCTCATTCCCTCCTGCCCCCCCTCTAGCTGAGTATCACTCCTTGGTTTCCTATCTAACCTAACTTTAACACCTGTCTATCCTAGCATAGGATCTCTCTCCGTTTTCTCGTCTCTCCTTATAAACACAAACTCAATTCTCCTAACCTAATACCTCTCCTCGTCTTCCTTTACTTCTCATATAAACCATACTCTACTCCTCGACTTCTGTCTAGCCTAACACCTTTCCTCGTTTTCCTATATCTCTCATATAAACCATGCACTACGTTTCAAGCCCTGTCTAGTCTAACACCTCTCGTTTTCCTATACCGCTCATATAAACCATACATTACTCAGCCTCTGTCTAGCCTAGCATCGACCCTCGTATTCCCTATCTCTCGCATATGAAGCGCACTCCCCCTCCTACCACTGTCTAGCCTAGCGTTAGTCCTCGTATTCCCTATCTCCCCCATATAAACGCATTTTCCTCCTTGAACCGCCGCATCTAGCCTCGTTTTCCCTATCCTTTCCCATATAAACGCAAAAAACTGTGCCAGAATTCCTCTATATATCCTACTTACATTCACCGGCAGCCCAACAACATCTCAGGGCAATTAGACGGACTCCTCCATCACGTTCTTCAACGGTGCTGAAGCTGTCGACGCCGGTGATAACATCTCGGAGAGGATCTCCGAGGGAAGGGGACTATCTATCCTCTCCCCCTTCAATTACACCATCTCTGCCTGACGAGCTTCTGGAGGGGGAGAACCTCGATGAGCCATCCTTACACCTACTGGCCATCGACAACGTGCCGCCAACAATGACTCCAAAGTAGACTGGGTGATCCCCGCAGGCGCGGCGTCACACCGAAGATCCCGCTTCGCCCCAGGCGCCAGGGGAATATTTTCCGTTCCACACCGGCCAGCGCCATACTCAGTTCCGCAGCGTGTTCGCGAGCAGCTAGCCACAGAACATCGGCGTCCCTCCATTTACTTTATCTTGATCTTGACTTTCAACTTCCTCGTTCCGCATTAAATCTATGGTAAACTTCTTTTTTACCCAATAAGTATATACATATTTAGCATGGCTTTAAATCAAAAGCGCCTGTTTTGCAAAGAGCAATTAAACCCATTTTACGGTATTATAGACCATGTGTGCCGTTGTTTTAAGTGTCGTAGTTGTAACCATAACCTGGGCAGTTTTTTTTCACTGTGCTATCTGCCAGCGGAGTGCCTGCAGTGTTAGCAGTTGAAACCATACCGGTAGGAGGTGCAACATGTCCATATTCAACCCAAGCAGCTTGGAATACCAAGCTTGCGTGCTTTACAATATTCCAAACCCATACGCACACATAAGATTATATAAACAAAACCAGTGTCAATGTCAACACTGTACTGTTCAAACTAATGTGTGCTGCGATCACTACGGATGCTTTCACGAACCCATATGTGATTGCTTCCAGTGCACTCATTGTGGCGTTTTCCAGAATTTTTATCACGCCACTTAAGCACACCAAAATTCATCTTAGCATCTATGTATTTCCTTATTTTGTTTATTATTCTTCTTTCTCTTCTATGTTTCTCATATCGCTGCTGCTGTTTGTATATATTTTATTATGTACTTTTTATATTATTATTCATATTTGTAATTCTATTCATATTATTTGTATTATTATTCATATTTGTATTTCTATTCATATATTATTTTTAAATAAAAAAATTATTTGCATTTCTCTAATTTCATTTCGTTTATTCCTGAGGCAGTATTTTTAACATTTAAATGATTTCAGTCTAATTATATAACATATAAATTCAATAACAGCCCACCTTAAAGCAATATGTGTATGTAACAAGATATAAAAATTGTATATTACAGTCATTGTATATGTTTATATTATTGTATACATGTTCAATAATGTTACGTGAGTGTATTACGTAATTTAATAATGTAGGAGCTGTGAAAATAATAGGTTAAATGTTGCTAACAATGAGGTAACCTTGAGGCAATAATGAGTAAGAATGTTTAATAATGCTACTTGTGATTCTTGGAAGCAATAATGTAATTTTTGTGACAGTTCATAAAATAGCCAATCAAAAACCAGAAAAAGCTTTAGTTAAATGAAGGTATTCTATTGGAATAGGATTAGCCAATCAGAAACTTAAATGGAGCAAAATGTACAAATTTAGAAGTCAGTTGCTTGTAGATCAGGGGGGCCTCTTACCGCTTCCCGCGCATTCACTGCTTGTCGAGCTGTCTGCTAGTGACGTCATGTGGAAGGTACCTGGCATTGCTATTCACATGTGCAAGCTCAAGTTTTACGATATAATTCAAATCCCGTCATGCTATCTGACATGATATGGTCACCTCGGGCAAATTTATTTGAAACAAAACTCTCATTCCGCAACATATAACGTAGAAAAAGAAAATAATAGGAGGAAGAATCAAAACTATGCCATATACTCTTATCTTACACCTTGTCTTGTTAAACAGTTGCAACACTTTCTTTTGGGTTTTGAATTTTTCAACATTTAAGCTATAATTGCAATGCATTTCTTACAAAAGATAGCACGTAATAAACAAAGAGAGGGAGAAGAAAAAATATATTATATTATATTAAAATAAAATAAAACCATCAGGCTATGCATTATTTCTGCAATTTTGCTTCCTCTCCTATTTACTTATAGTAAGTAGAGGAAGTATTGTATTCCAACCAAAATTTAAATACCGAGTTTTCACGGAAATACATGTTTTGAGACTCCTTGAATCTAAAAACCAAATTTTTAGAAAAAGATCTGTGCGTGCGTGTGAACAGCATAACTCAAAACGAAAAGTCGGTTAAATACCAAACTTGGAATTTAACTCTAGCATCTTCCAAGGATGCGACATGATCTTTTAAGATGATTGCGTATCATGAACTACCCTTTACATGGGAAAATATCCATTATTTTTTTTTCAAAAATGATTAATACCATTTTGATTAAAATGCATATGTTTAAAACATTTGCATGACAAATAAAATGTATATTTTGAATTTCCTGTAAGTAGCCTTTAGAAACTTCATTTGAATGGCTTTTATAATTTGGTAAAGGTTAGAAGATCAAAAAATTACTTTAAAAAGAAGTAGAACTCGTTAAAGCACACAGTTTATACGAAATAAACATTGTTGTGGCTTTAACCATGTCCAAGATATTCTGTGTTATTTGTCTGAATGTTCAAATACTTAAAACGTTTTTAAATGGTAAGTCGCTAGTTGGCTTTTTTCCCTCGTGGTCATGCAAAGAGCATGGAATTTCAAAGCCATCACATAGCGAAACGCTTTATAATTTGACTATCGGTTTAGCTTACTGAATCCTTCTTATATGTACAACTGAATGTGTAATTAAGGTTCATCTCTCTTAACAAGTAGATAGAAGAATAAACTTCTGTGTGGATAGTTTGTAGTGTTTGTGGAAGAGTGAGCAAAGAAAGTCATGTGAATGTAGCAAATCCGAGTTTATAATTACAATATATATTGTGCATATTTTCGCACTTTAAACAGCTATAAATAATTTTAGTTATATATGTTACGCGATCAAAGTAAGGTATAGAAAATATGAGGTTGTAAAATAATGTAATTTTATTGGGATTACACTTTCTAGCTGAATACCATCACAATGTTATATCATTACAATGATATTCCTCAGTGTGAATCGAGTGTTTGTTTCCCTTGAAATGGCAAAGAAAACGATTTTCTTATTTCCGGATTTTAAAAGAGCACTTTCATAGTCATGCAAAAGGGTCATCAGCATTTTGTCCATGTTATACCTGAATTTCCACACGATTTGGATTTAAGGAGTACATTACCCTAAGGCAAAACGAAGATTTCGCCTTCTTTAATCTTTCTGTTGAACTTCTTAAAGGTTTTGGAGACGTTGTGTCCGAGTCCCTGTGCATTTGAAACAGCACGAACAGGTGTCATAAAGCGTGCCAAATTGTCCTATTAGGTGCATTTGATTACACGTGTTCACGCACTAATTTCTGAAACAGTATATTCCCTATCTTCTGGGAAAAACCATTCTTAAACATCACTATACAATTATTTCGAGGAATCGCAGAACAGCTCTTGAAATAATATTTTTCTGTAATGCGTTGTACTGTCCAATCATGAGCAACAGTTTTGTACTGCACCAACAAGTGCAAATGTTGTTTGGTGAGCATTGTTGCTCACTAAATAAGAATGCTCTTTCCGATTGCGTAGAAGTTAGTTCTAGTTGTGGATGCGATTTGGAAATACAAGTGTGGTGTGCATTCGTGTTCAAAATGAACGTTTCAAAAACAAAGTTAACTGTGCTGTTGCGCATTGTTCCAATATAGGAACAAAAACCGCTGGAATTATGTATCATAGATTTTCTAAAAAAGATAAACTAAGGCACATGTGGGTGTCTCGCTGTAAACGGAGTGATAATTTCAACACTGATAATGCTCGAGTCGCTCAGTACATTTTCGGCCTGAGGTTACGAACGGGATTTAAAAAACGAATTACTGGCTTACCTCTACGGAAAATTTGATGTGGTGATGCAGTGCCATGTTTGTTGATTCCGAATTGGCGTTATGTCTGTCTTCCGGGTTCGAGCACAAATAACAGCAACAGTACCAGCGAAAAGTTACGTCATCTCAAAACTATATTTTATTCGGTCATGTTTACTGAAAGTAATATAACAATGCTGACTTCATATTATTCAGCATATTGGATTAAGCATAATTTCATTATCAGCAATAGGAAAAACATGAGACTATGGATGCATGACATTGCTAAAGGACTTTCAGCACCCACCGAATATGAGGAGGCAATATTGTTAGAAGATATGAGCATAAAGGAAAAGTTTGAAATTGAAGATTTCAATATGGACTTTAAAATATCTTGCGAGTTATATTGCATACAAATGTCGGTCCTTTGATAGTACATTGGGAAGCAAAGACAGTGACTGTAATTTACCAACACAAGTGCCTTATTATTGGATTACAGTTATTTCCAATGAGGGGGACTTATTCGACCTACCGAACAGTGGTGCCAAAAAGTGAAGACGTTCGAAGTTATATTTGCGGGATTCCATAGATTTCATATTTCAAAATGTGTTAGAATGACGAAAACACTTAGTGACATGATTTGCTCCAAATTACCTGAATTGGACGAAAGAATTGTTTATCTATAGATCAGCACTCGCACATTTATTAGGAAATGGCATTTGAATAAAAAATTAAAAGCTGCAACCATGGAGAAAAGAAATACAAGGAAATGTGTGACATCGACTACTTCTACAACACAGTATGACCAGCCACTTTTAAATGTAAGTCTACTTTTACGATTAAACAAAGAATAATTTGTTACTTTTTATTTTAGTAATAGTTTTGGTGGTGGTGCTGATAAAATTGGTTTGTAATTAGTAGAATGTGTTGACGAACCTTTCTTACCATTTTCCGTTAAAGTATATTTTATAACATATGTCATTGCAATATATTACACTTCCTTAATTACAGCTTAACCGTTTACACAATGGGTACACCAATCCGTCCTTAAATTGTACATGTTAAAACGTGTTTAAAGCACTCACGTTCAATTACTATCCAAAGAGCGCGCGTGCTCAACCTTCCACATGACGTCACAGGCGCGCAGCCAATGAGAGTGAAATGGCCGGAGTGGCCTACCTTCTCTATACTCTAGTTGCCTTGCTTGTAGATAGCGCTCATAACTGGACGTGTTGGTTGTAGACAGTGTTCCTAACCTGACGCGAGATGAGTCCTCGAGAAATTTAATACGCATTCTTGGGAGACGAAAATAAAAAAGTGCAACTAATTAATAAAAACAATCTCACAGCTCTCTCTGTATCAGTGAAGTGTTATTTAAATCGTATCAAGCATTAATAAAAGGAGTGAAGTAAAATTATAATCTGTGTAAGCCTATATTCTTAACCGCACTACTCCCTGCAAAGAAATCCAGGTCTCTAACAATAATACTGACGCAGCCGAGGCAAACATAAGTATATAATATTTAACGAAACAGTTAAAAAATATAAAGTTAATATTTTTAAACTTGAGGCGAAGGCTACCGGAAATATTTTACCATACGTGCAGTTGTAACTATTTCAAGTTCGGCTCCCCAACAGTTGAACTACAATACAACTCCTGCTTCAAATTGGCTTTCCAGACGTAGCAACAACACCACCATAAAATTAAACTACTTCAATCCTTATTCATATTCCTTTCTCTAGCTAGCTAGTTAGTTAGCGTCTATTTATGTAGTTAGGTTTATTCCCGCAACCTTCCCATTCTAGTATGCTTTATCTCAATCAAGTGTGTGCGTGAATGTGTGTGAATGTACGACTTCAAAGTTAAGCATTGCAGGTACGTATTGCTTCTATGTGTCATAGCTCAAATCATCCTCGTCTCCATTTTCATTATTGGTCTCTACTTCCTCTTCTGTTCCATCTCCTCCTCCTTCAGCTATTTCTCCAAGTTCATCTTCGTAGTTCACTGGATCATTGTCCCACTCTTACTTGAGCACCATTTTCCTAACCTAATTTTCCTAAAGAGGTGCCAAAAACGCATGGACAACGACGGTGGCCAGTTTCAGCATTTCCTTTCATAAAGTTGGTAAGTAAAGCCTTTAAAAGTAGTTTTAAAAATGTTGTATGGTTTCATCCGCCCCTTTCTATGATAGCGACAGACGGCAAAGAGTGCCGAGGACGCGGACAGGAAAAACACCGCGCAGGCGGTTCGGAGTCTTTTGGCTCATCCTGTAGTAGGTAAACTAGCAACATCCTGAATCCAACGAGTAGCCGAACCAACGAATATATCCATGTTTTATGGTTCTGTGGGAATGCGAAACGAACTTTTATTGCTAGTTTTCTCATTTGAGGAATTGCGTACTGCACGCATGTGTGATGTTCATTTCGGTACAAATTAACAGATGAAGTTATATAACCAGTTACGTGGTCTCCTTTGATTCTTGCCCTACCTCTTTAGATTGTATACACAGGTTAAGCTATCGTTTAGCTACCGTTTAATAGTATAGGCTAAAATAATACCACACGCAATACAAACCTTAAGGTTAAAATGCACTTTAAAATAATTATGGATACATAAAATCATAAAATAATTTTATGAAACGCTATACTCAACACAAAAGTATTGCCATGACTGCTTTCTTCTGTTAGTTTATCTACCACGTACACAGTAAGTACATAATGCTTTCCACCGAAAAATTCGATACCGAGATTTCACCGGAAAGATATGTTTTCAGGACCCTCTGAATCCAAAAACAAAGCATTTTTAGAAAAATGTCCTGTGAGCCTTTGTATGTGTGTCTTTGAGCAGCTTAACTAACAGCACAATGTCGGATAAATACCAAACTTGATATTTAAGTTCGGTACGTTCCAAAGACACTACAAGAAGATTTTCAAAAAAATCACCTCACCTCAATCACCTCTTACATACAAAATTTTTCAATTCTTTTTTGTTATCTGAATATTACTCTAACGATTTTGATTAAAATACCACATAGTAAAGGTATTTACATGAAAAATAAAATGTATATCTTAAATTTTCTAAAGGAAATTTATATAATCTTGCATAACTGGTAAACGTTAAGGGATAGACGAAGACGTTCTACACTAAAACCACAATTTACTACAAATAACTTTTCTGTGGCGTCTACCATTTCCGAGATATCCGTTATTAATGGTTCGAATTCTTCAATACTTAGACATTTATTTTAAGTCCTGTCGATTTTGAGTTTTCTCGCGATCTCATGGAAAGAGTATGGAATTTCAAGGCTAGATATAGCGTTCAGTTATAAAGCATTTCACTATGGTTATTTCCTTTGTATCTATAACGAAATGTATAATGCAGCTATTTTCGGAAAGGTTTATCTCGATTAAAATGAAGTAGGTAAGAAAATAAACTTTCATAAGAGTAATTTGTGCACCCACTAATAAACAATATAGGATGGAGAAACACATTAGATTTTATAATTCCATTTAGATACCTCCGGAACTCGAACGAGGGATTTTAAGCTTTTCATGCAGATATTTTACCGCTGAGCTAATATGACTGATGTCCATACGCGCATTGAACACACTCATCTGGTTTTTACTTTCTCTACTACGTATATTAAGTAGGGGAAGTATTGTATTCCACCCAAAAATTCGACACCGAGATTTCACTGGAAATACATGTTTTGAGACCCCCTGAATCCAAAAAAAAGCATTTTTCGAAACATGTCCGTGTGTGTGTGTGTGTGTGTGTGTGTGTGTGTGTGTGTGTGTGTGTGTCAGTGAACAGCATAACTCAGAAACGAACAGTCGGATAAACACCAAACTTGGTATTTAGGCTCAGTATCTTCCAGAGATGCGACACAAAGGTTTACAAGAAAATTCCCCCATCCCAGGCCACCCTTTACATGAAACATTTTTCGAAAATTTTAATTTTCTCAAAAACGGCTCTAACGATTTTGATTAAAATATCATATGTTTAAGATATTGTCATGAGAAATGAAATGTATATCTTGAATTTTCTGGGAATGTCTCCAAAAGTAATCTTCATTGTGAACGACTTTTGCATCACTGGTAAACCATAAGAGATAGACAAAATTTTACTACACAAAAAATGTAGATCGCGTTAAAATACACAATTTATGTTATTTACTTTTTTTGTTGAGTGAATCATTTTCGAGATATTGCTTGTTATTCCCTTAAATTTTTCAATACTTATAATTTTTACTTTCTCTACTACGTATATTAAGTAGGGGAAGTATTGCATTCCACCCAAAATTTCGATACCGAGATTTCACCGGAAATACATGTTTTGAGACCTCCTGAATCCAAAAAAAGCATTTTTGGAAACATGTCCGTGTGTGTGTCTGTGTGTGTGTGTGTGTGTCTGTGTGTGTGTGTGTGTGTGTGTCTGTGTGTGTGTGTGTCTGTGAACAGCATAACTCAAAAACGAACAGTCGGATAAACACCAAACTTGGTATTTACGTTCAGTATCTTTCAGAGATGCGACACGAAGGTTTTCAAGAAAATCCCCCCACCCCAGACTACCCTTTACATGGAACATTTTTCGAAAATTTTAATTTTCTCAAAAATGGCTCTAACGATTTTGATTAAAATATCATATGTTTAAGATATTTTTATGACAAATAAAATGTATATCTTGAATTTCCTGGGAATGTCTCCAAAAGTATTCTTTATTGTGAACGACTTTTGCATAACTGGTAAACCATAAGAGATAGACAAAATTTTACTACACAAAAAATGTAGATCGCGTTAAAATACACAACTTATGTCATATACATTTTTTTAGTTGAGTGAACCATTTTCGAGATATTGCTTGTTATTTCCTTAAATTTTCCAATACTTATACGTTTTCTCAAATTCGTTATTCAATTTTTTATGTCCTGGATATGCAAACAGAATAGAATGCGCCACATAGCAACCAGCGCTTAAAAGATTTGACTATCGCTTATAACCTACCATGTTCCCCTTGCATCTACAAGAAAATTAGCAATAAGATTGACATCTCGATATCTCGATTAACATGAAGCATATGGAGAATAAGCGTTTGTAAAAATACTTTGTACAAGAGTAGAGAAAGTCATGTGAGTGTAACACATCAGATTTTTTTCAAATAGGAATTGAATTCGTTATTCTTTTTACTTTCTCTACTACGTATAGTAAGTAGGGGAAGTATTGCATTCCACCCAAAAATTCGATACCGAGATTTCACCGGAAATACATGTTTTGAGACCTCCTGAATCCAAAAAAAGCATTTTTGGAATCATGTCCGTTGGTGTGTCTGTCTGTCTGTGTGTCTGTGAACAGCATAACTCAGAAACGAACAGTCGGATAAGCACCAAACTTGGTACTTAGGTTCAGTATCTTCCAGAGATACGACTCGAAGGTTTTCAAGAAAATCCCCCCACTCCAGACTACCCTTTACATGGAAGATTTTTCGAAAATTTTAATTTTCTCAAAAATGGCTCTAACGATTTTGATGAAAATATCATATGTTTAAGATAATGTCATGAGAAATGAAATGTATATCTCGAATTTTCTGGGAATGTGTTCAAACGTATTCTTCATTGTGAACGACTTTTGCATAACTGGTAAACCATAAGAGATAGACAAAATTTTACTACACACAAAATGTAGATCGCGTTAAAATACACAACTTATGTCATATACATTTCTTTTGTTGAGTGAACCGTTTTCGAGATATTGCTTGTTATTTCCTTAAATTTTCCAATACTTTTTCTCAAATTCGTTATTCATTTTTTTATGTCCTGGACATGCAAAGAGAATGGAATGCGCCACATAGCAACCAGCGATAAAATATTTGACTATCGCTTAAAAGCTACCATATTCCCCTTGCATCGACAAGAAAATTACAAATAAGATTGACATCTCGATATCTCGATTAATATGAAGCATATGGGGAATAGGCGTTTGTAAAAATAGATTGTACAAGAGTAGAGAAAGTCATGTGAGTGTAACACATCAGATTTTTTTACTTTCTCTACTACGTATAGTAAGTAGGGGAAGTATTGTACTCCACCCAAAATTTCGATACCGGGGTTTCACCGGAAATACATGTTTTGAGACTCACTGAATCCAAAAAACGCATTTTTAGAAACATGTCCGTGTGTGTGTCTGTCTGTGTGTCTGTGTGTCTGTGTGTCTGTGTGTCTGTGAACAGCATAACTCAAAAACGAAGAGTCGGATAAACACCAAACTTGGTATTTAGGTTCAGTATCTTTTAGAGATGCGACACGAAGGTTTACAAGAAAATTCCCCCATCCCAGGCCACCCTTTACATGGAACATTTTTCGAAAATTTTAATTTTCTCAAAAACGGCTCTAACGATTTTGATTAAAATATCATATGCTTAAGATATTGTCATGACAAATAAAATGTATATCTCGAATTTTCTGGGAATGTCTCCGAAAGTATTCTTCATTATGAACGACTTTTTCATAACTGGTAAACCATAAGAGATAGACAAAATTTTGCTACACAAAAAATGTAGATCGCGTTAAAATACACAATTTATGTCATATACATTTCTTTTGTTGAGTGAACCGTTTGCGAGATATTGCTTGTTATTCCCTTAAATTTTCCAATACTTATACTTTTTCTCAAATTCGTTATTCATTTTTACTTTCTCTACTACTACGTATAGTAAGTAGGGGAAGTAGGTATTGCATTCCACCCAAAAATTCGATACCGAGATTTCACCGGAAATACATGTTTTGAGACCTCCTGAATCCAAAAAAAGCATTTTTGGAAACATGTCCGTGTGTGTGTCTGTGTGTGTGTCTGTGTGTGTGTGTCTGTGTGACTGTGAACAGCATAACTCAAAAACGAACAATCGGATAAGCACCAAACTTGGTATTTAGGTTCAGTATCTTCCAGAGATGCGACACGAAGGTTTTCAAGAAAATCCCCCCACCCCAAACTACCCTTTACATGGAAGATTTTTCGAAAAGTTTAATTTTCTCAAAAATGGCTCTAACGATTTTGATGAAAATATCATATGTTTAAGATAATGTCATGGGAAATGAAATGTATATCTCGAATTTTCTGGGAATGTCTCCAAAAGTATTCTTTATTGTGAACGACTTTTGCATAACTGGTAAACCATAAGAGATAGACAAAATTTTACTACACAAAAAGTGTAGATCGCGTTAAAATACACAACTTATGTCATATACATTTCTTTTGTTGAGTGAACCGTTTTGGAGATATTGCTTGTTATTTCCTTAAATTTTCCAATACTTATACTTTTTCTCAAATTCGTTATTCATTTTTTTTATGTCCTGGACATACAAAGAGAATGGAATGCGCCACATAGCAACCAGCGTTAAAATATTTGACTATCGCTTAAAAGCTACCATATTCCTCTTGCATCTACAAGAAAATTACCAATAAGATTGACATTTCGATATCTCGATTAACATGAAGCATATGGAGAATATGCGTTTGTAAAATTAGATTGTACAAGAGTAGAGAAAGTCATGTGAGTGTAACACATCAGATTTTTTTATGTCCTGGACATGCAAAGAGAATGGAATGCGCCACATAGCAACCAGCGTTAAAATATTCGACTATCGCTTAAAACCTACCATATTCCCCTTGCATCTAAAAGAAAATTATCAATAAGATTGACATCTCGATATCTCCATTAACATGAAGCATATGGAGAATAAGCGTTTGTAAAAATAGTTTGTACAAGATTAGAGAAAGTCATGTGAGTGTAACACATCAGATTTTTTTCTTTCTTTCTTTCTTTTGTCTGGTAATGCAAAGAGAATGGAATGCTACACATAGCAACCAGCTCTTAAAAGATTTGACTATCGCTTAAAGCCTACCAATTCCCCTTGCATCTACAAGAAAATTAGCAATAAGATTAACATCTCGATATCTCGATTAACATGAAGCATATGGAGAATAAACGTTTGTAAAAACAGCTTGTACAAGAGTAGAGAATGTCATGTGAGTGTAACACATCACATTGTTTGTTATGCTGTTCACAGGCCACACACACATACGGAGATGCCTCCGAAAATGCTTTATTTGGATTCAAGGGGTATCAAAATAAGTATTTCAGTGAAATCTCGGTATTGAATATTTGGGTGCAGTGCAATACCTTCTCTACCAACTATGTACGTGGTACAGAAAGTAAAATGTACCTATCAATGCAATGCTGGGTAGGTCAGCTAGTTTATGTATGCTTATGATAAGATAGAAGATTCATTGATCATTGACTCATCACAAGAACTCGGCAATCTCATAAACACAAGCTCTGAATGCTGCACAAGCCAATGAAAAATGTGGCAGGTTAGAATTTAGTATGCTAGAAATCGGCTTTCTTGCAAAATTTGCCAAAAACTTGAAAGTAAAACAAACGTTATTTATCCCGTGCAGTTTTGCAATAAAAAGTATGCCGGAAGTGAAACAAGTAAAAGAGTATGCATTTCTCGAAAAATCGTGTGCGAAGGTTCACAATCGAAAAGTTATCCTCGGCTCACCGTTTTAATCAATATTCGAAGCATTATTACTTGTCATTAATTCTCCAAATTCAATGAAACACGAAAAACAATGTTTTGCAGAACAATTCTAATTCTAAGGAAGACATAAATTTTAAGTTATCTATGATTTACAGCTAGTTGTAGACAAGGATACAGATAGATAAATGAATGCAATTACATTGCCAAAATTTGAACTAGGTTTGTGATAAAAAGCATTTACAGTTTGTTAATAAAATTTTCATATGGAATCTACTCGAATTTTTAAGTGGAACGCCCATCAAACAGAATTTTTGGGATGCGACTTGAAGTTTGTTACACTCATATCTTTTTCTACCCTCTGTCGTTTGTAAGTGTTACAAAATTATTCTTGTAAAAGTTTATTTACCTATTTACTTCGCTTTAATCGACATAAACCTTTCCAAAACTAACTGCTTCACACATTTCGCTATAGATACAAAGGGATTAGCGACAGTCAAATGTTTTAGAAATGGACGCTATAAGCTGGCTTTAAAAATTCATACTGTTTCCATTCCATCGCGATAAATAACTGAAAATCAACAGGACTTGTAAAGAATGGCTAAGTATTAAACAAGTCTAACCATTAGTAACAGATATCTGAAAAATATAAGATTATACAAAATTACTTCCGAATAAAGAGGACTTCACAGGCTATTCCCAGGAAATTCAAGGCATACATTTTATTTGTCACGTAAATATTTTTAATATAGGTATTTTAATCAAAATGGTTAGAGCCATTTTTAAAAGAAATCACCGTGAAAATGTGGCTTAGGTTAAGGGGATTGTCTTGAAAATCTTCATGTAGCATCTTTGGAAGGTACTGAATCTAAATACCAAGTTTGGCATGTATCCAACGTTTCGTTTATGATGTATGCTATTCATAGACAGAAACACACACGCGGACCTTTTTTTCTAAAAAAAATGTTTTATTTGGATTCAGAGAGCCTCCAAACATGTATTTCCGGTGAAATCTCGGTGTTGAATTTTTTGGGTTGAATGCAATACCTTGTACGTGTCACAGAATAAAAGGTAGACGGATCCGACTTGCAATAATAATAATAATAATAATAATAATAATAATAATAATAATAATAATAGTATTCCTGTACGCGTAAACTAAAAAGGTTCTGACAGGAAAAATGGCTGTCTGTGGTTATTTATTTACATATCTGTTTATTTAAAAGATAACAGTTCCAGAAATTCATACATATTACAAGGTTTATTTGTAAAATACAGATGTAATTTAACACAAACTATAAGAAGAACAATCACACAAATTGATACCTACAAATACATTCTCATATAAAATACAAACACTGCAAAACATCAATTAAGTGAAAGTAAAAACATAAAACATAGTTCTAACCTTGCAAGTTAAGATACATTTGCTTATGCATGAATTTATTTATGCACATATTTACACCAGTGTAAATGAAGGTTACG